>JASGLE010000012.1:5000844-5600844 GCA_030179965.1 Cyperus esculentus
ATTAAAAGTACCCTGGCAGTACCTCATGTTGTTGATGCGTGCTGATTAATTAATTAATGCCTTAATCCTCTCAAACCGAAGTCAGTAAAGAAAAAGCCAAAAACTTTCTTCTCCAAATTAAATTTTAGTGATGGGGAGGGGCTACTTTGCCCCTCCCCACTGCATCTTGTTATTCTTACTTATTTGATGATGATTTTCGTGGTATTGTTTGTTGTTTCGTCGAGCTTTCGTCCGTTCTTTCGTTGAGTCTTCATCCGTTCTTTCGTCGCTCTTGTTTTTTAACAAGAGTATTTAGTATTTCTTCATTAGAAATATCGTACCATGGAAAACCTTTGAGAAAACAGATTTGCTTCGACTTCCAATAAATTAGTTTAAAGATTGGAGTTTTATGGAGCGCTTCACAACAATTCTGATTCATTCAATCAAAGACGACGCGATTCATCAAAGCCGGTAACTTTAAGAAAAAAAACTTTGTACTTTTCAAATTAATCTCTAGTGTTAGAGGAAAAATTATATTTTATCGAAGTTAGAAGGTTTAATGGTAGATAGAATATGTTATTTTGTGTCATTTGGTTTTTGGATTGAAAAATTTTCTGTTATTCTCTATGAATGTAATCACTTCTTATGAATGAAATCCGTTGCCTACGGGTCTTTGATGTTCAAAAAAAAAAAAAAAAAAAAAAACCGAAGTCAGTTGAGTGCAGTTGCAAGCTAATCTAATTGCTTGTAAAGTAATTAGGCTTAATTTGGGATAACGAATTTGCTGTTCATGGAGACTAATTGCAGTCAAGTGATGGGATATATATATCTCATGAAAAATAATTTGCTCTCTAAATAATTACAACAGATTTCTCAAAATATATTTATGGACGTTCATTAAAACAAAAAAAATACTTGTATTCATATTATATCTAGTAATTTTTAAAATTTATATATTGGGGAAACTAATTTCCGGATCAGGAGAAGCTCAGATTCTTTGAGATTTTTTAGCTAGGACCTATTATTTGTGTAAGTAACATATTCAAGTAATGTAACATTTTCTCCAATAAATATTTCTTCTCTTAGATAAGCTTCAAATATAGGTCTAACTATATAATTAATTTTTACATAGCCATCTATGAATATGTTACATTGGAATATTAATTACACTTCTAATTAAAGTATAATTATAATTAAATAATTTATCACTGTTCAGATAAAATATTTATAAAAGAGCTGGAGACATGCAAATTAATCAATTTGCTTCAAGTATATATAATTATAATTAGAGGAGGGATCCGGTGCCAAGTCTGCGATTTTCATATCCAAATTTTGATTTATATGGCTCAATAAATTCTTTATATCAAAATCTTATAGCATGCAAAAAATTTCATTTTTGGAGATTTTTAAGTATTTATTTCAAATTTTTCAAAAGTTATATATGAAACATTGATTATTTTGTTAATATTGTATAGTTGCTATTAGAAAATCCGAAATAAATACTTAAAAATCTCCAAAAATGAAAATTTTTTGCATGCTATAAGATTTTGATATAAAAAATTTATTGAGCCATATAAATCAAAATTTGGATATGAAAATCGCAGACTTGACACCGTTGGCACAGGATCAAACTTGGTACCGGATCCCTCCTCTATATAAATAATATATCACTGTGCCTGCTTGTCAGCTTGTGGCTACTAACGTGCAAGTTAATTTTAAGCAAATGCAAGAACAAACCCCAAACCAACCCCTTCAAATTAGTTTCCTATTTAATTAATTGCTTGTGAAATTCGCAAGCTATCCGTTCTACTAGGTTTAACAGTGCGAGTATATATATATATATATATATATAGTTCCTTCTATATCAATCTAAGTATGAGAAATATGTTGCGTCCGTTGAAAACCCATCTATAAATGTGTACATAATATAACAGATACGTTCCGAAATGTAACATATGGATGCTAGGTATTACTCATCAAGTATCTAATAATCCATCCGGACCGTCCCCAATATTAAATCCTCTGTGAGCAAAGTTTGCCACGTTTATCCTTAAAAGCTCGTCAACCTTCTACAGTGCTTTAAACGGCGCGCTATATATATATATATATAAGAGCAAATATACCGTGAGCTTAAGCTCACGGAGCCTTCCGTGAGCTTAACCTCCAAAAACCTATCAAATCACTTCCAAATTTCAATTTATATGGCTCAATAAATTCTTCATATCAAAATCCTATAGCATGCAAAAATTTTCCATTTTTGGAGATTTTTAAGTATTTGTTCTAGATTTTTTAAAATGATACATAAAACATTGAATATTTTATTAATATTCTATAGTCACTTTTAAAAAATCTCAAACAAATACTTAAAAATCTCCAAAAATGAAAAATTTTTGCGTGCTATAAGATTTTGATATGAAGAATTTATTGAGCCATATAAATCGAAATTTGGAAGTGATTTGATAGGTTTTTGGAGGTTAAGCTCACGGAAGGCTCCGTGAGCTTAAGCTCACGGTATATTTACTCATATATATAATATGCCGTAATCTTAAAAGTTTAAACTCCATGACACATTAATTGCCAATAATGGAACATACTTAAGTTAATGGTGCAATATATATTCTGATATAATCCAAATATAAATTGTAGGCAACAGTTCTTAATTAATTAATAAGAGCATCACGTACACAAAAAAGAATGCAAATGTTTATTTATTTATTTATGAACTGTTTTAGTTGTTTTTTTTTTCTAAGTAAAATTTGGACTTTCTTATAGCAACCGATTAGAAGTTGACATCAAGTTTTTATGTTTTACAAATTCTCAGACGAATGAGCATATATTGTGGGAATTGAAATAATTAACAGTTCTCAATTAATTAATATATACAAAAAAGTATTAATTAATCGTAATTAATTATAAAATAACAACCAATGATAATTAATTAACGGCTCTTAATTAAGTCTTAATTAATTAATTATAATCAAAGGACCCAAAGGGTGTAATTAATAAAGTTTTATTTGCAGCATGCACATGGCCTGTCAAAACTACAACTAGTGATCATCAATTTGTTCATCGCCGCTTGCCTAATCTATCTATCTATCTAGCACCCGTCTCGATCAAAATTCTATCAAAAATAGTGAGTGAGTGATAAAATCTAGGAGTGGCAAAAAAATTTGTAGCTCGTGGCTCGCTCGCTATTGACTTGCTCGTTAAGCTTGTTAAGCTAATGAGCCGAGTTTGAGCTTAGCATGGCTCGGCTCGTTAAACTCGTTCGGCTCGATAAATTATTACTAATTGCAATTCGTACTGCTCTTATCGTAAATTATTAATATATTATATACAACATATGGTCTAATATATATAAAATTATTATGTATAATGTGTACGAACATATTTTTGTTAGTCCTTTATTGATTCTTATATAAATTTTGATATAACATACTTAAAAGTTTACGGTCAGCTCGTTAATTAAACGAGCCGAGCTCAAGCTTGTGTTTTTGGCTCGTTAATTAAATGAGCCGAGTTTGAGCTTAGCCTAGCTCGGCTTGGCTCGGCTCATTTACACCCTAATAAAATCATAAGAGTAGTATATATCTAGCCTCCAACAAAACCTGTCCATAGCGTTCACAGGTTACATTTCGATATGTATCCATTACATTTTAGAATGTATTTGTTACATCATGTACATGTATAGATGTATAGATAGTTTTTTTTCAATGTACCCAGGATGTTTCTCAAATCATAAGAATATATATGTGCCAATATATAACGTAGAAATGCAGCACACCATTTCGGCCCCGGTGATATGTAGGGAACCCATGTGCATATATGCTTCGTTTTCGTATAAAGTCTACTTATAGTTTTTTGAGTTATTTTTTCCTAATTAATTTGTCGTCTTTCAAATGCTCTCTGATTGATTGATTGAATTGCGTAAGGAAAAAATGTAGGTTAAAAAAACAAAATACAAAATGAAACACCACAAAAGCAAGTCGTTAATTTGGGCCATAAAATAATGCGAAGGATACCATAATTAAACTAGTTCACAGTCACAAATTTTTAAGAAAAATAAACATGTTTGGTACCATTTTTTTGTTGTCCATCTTGTCCAACCTTTTATTTGTTAGTTCAAAATACACAATTGTTATATAATTGATGAAGTCTACATAATTTTGAAGATGAATATGTAAGAAAAATGTATATAGAAAATCACAAACTTCAGTTGGTAGATAGATAAGAAATTGTAGTTAACAAATAATAAAAAAAAAAAAAGTAGACAAAATAAACAGTAAGAATGACCTCATGATATTCTTTATATTTTTTTCATGTTTGGAAAAGAAAAACATGCGTTGGGTAGACACACACATACATATATACAAAAGAGTCGTATCTACTGTCTATATATGGAAAATCCATAAAAGTTACAAAGCTATATGACAAATGAGACTCATGTGGACCCCAATATAACAACTTGTGTTACACATGTGACTCTATAGACTATCCATATATAGACGGAAGATGTTTTCATATACAAAACATCATACCTCAATAATCTGGAATCACAAAAACATACAAATTAACGAGATTGTTTTCGAATCCGAGGTTATGTGATTGGTTCGTCCAACCCAATTGAGAGCCGTTAGTTCAACTGTCCCTCAATGACATTATTACCTTGTGTTGAACTTATTTTGCAAGGGCTTAATTAGCAAAGTGACATGCATGTAATCAACAAGGCACCATTATTAATTGTTGTCTTGATCCAACTGAAAGTACGGAAATACATGATGTATCATTTGAACATGAAATCCAAAATTGTTCATATCTCAAAGAAGAGAAATATTGAAGGGAGTGAAAATATATAGAACTGCCTTCTGTTTTTACATATACACTTGTAAAGAGGACACGCCTTGCTTTACGTTGAAATTGTTATTTCTAATAATTAATTTTTAAGATAATATAAAATGAGCCTTAAATTGAGAAAATTGATATGGACCTTAAGTTTTAATAGGTTGAAACATTAAAGTACGTGAACGGTGGTGATCGATGTAAGTAAATTAACAATCAACGGCTGAGATTTAATTATTCTTTGGGGAAGATAGAACTTTCATATCAAAAAATACAATATCCTTTTATTAGGAGTAAGGAAATCAATTTGTAATCCATGATACCGTAATTAATTATATATATAGAGTCTTAGATATGCATCCAATCCATTGGTTCAATGTCAACATCCCAACATAACATGTCCTTGTAAATTAATACCAACCGGACCAATTCCCTTTTCTTATCCAATTAAATTAATCAGTTTGCGGGACCAAAAAAGAAAGGAAACATATATGTAGATAACAAAAGTGGTATCAAAATTGATACAAACTGTGTTAGTATTTATGTTATATTCATATTAGCTTATTTAATATCAAATTATTTGTATTATATATATAACCCACTACATAAAATAAGTAGCATATTAAAACCATCAATTTGACTACTTTCTCAGTTAATATGAATACTAATCCAGTCTATTTCAATTTTGGTATCAACTTTGGTATATGTATAACATATTAACATTTTCCAAAAAAATAAAAATAAAAAAAGACATGCACCTCTTTAATCTCATTAATTTCCTATATATATATCTCTAGCTAGCTACCATTACCAAATATATAGCAAGAACTGCCTAATTAATTAATTGAAGGGCTAAAATATTGGCCAAACCGGTTGAGTGTTAATATTGGCGCCAACCAACCACCAACACAACACAAACATGTGCTGGGAAGGGAAATTTGTGCCCAGACTTGAGAGGCAGATCTGCAGTGCATTGATGGGGTTATCAGTTTAGAGAAGATTAATACGTAGCGTCCATAGAATATCTGAGTAATACCTAGTGTCTATAGAATATCTGTCCATAGTGTTCATATGTTACAAAATTAGATCTATTTGTTACAAAATCAGATGTGTTTGTTACATTCTGAGTGTGTCTGTGGACGTATGGATGCATTTTCAATAGACGCAAGATGTTTCTCTTCAGAGAAAGTACCTGAGTTTGGAATTAGCCCCATTCAAGCTCCACCGACCGACCGATATATATGTATCTCTGCCGTTAATTATTAGTTAAGAAGTTTTTTTAGTTTTGCAGATTTGTGATCCTATCGGACCAATTATACGTCGTTTTTGGATCATAATTGCAGCTCATCATCACCTCGCAATTAAGTCAGTAAATTTGGCAAAAGAATTTGAAATCGATCAGACTATATATATAATGTATAGGGATGTCTATATATCATTATATCATAGGAAAAATATAAGTTGCCACTAACAATGCCCCCCAAACACCCCAATGCACTTAGAAAAAATTTATAATAACATCTCTCTTTTCAAAAAATTTTACAGAAACATTCTTTACTTGGGAAAAATTTACAAGAACATCCCTCTTTTCAGAAAAATGACCCTGACAATCTTATAAAAATATACCTCCACACCACAATTTTTTTACAAAAATGATCCTCCCAACCATTCACATTATGCTGCCAGCGCATCGTTGGGTCTGGGGGCAACTCCTGCGGCGTGCTATCATCGTCCTTATATCATATTCATATACCCAACTCCAATCTTGCCATTTGTCGACATGCTTGGGGGACTTTGATGTTACGGAGAGCTAGCTTTTCTGATATTTGTTAAACTTGGTAGAAGAATTGACCCGAGCTCAGCTAAATGACAATAATACTATAGTTTAATCTGTTGATAACAACAGTATTGCATGCTTAAAGTTGGGGAAAATATAGTGCCGTTAATGTAATGAATATTGAGTAAGTGATGACATCGTCTGATCTTCATTCCATCTATAAATTAAAGAATTTGTCAATGCATATTTTGGCCTTGCAATTTTAATTAATTATAGAATGTATATATATATAGTTAGTTTAGAAATTTTAATAAATAATTAAAATTTTCCAATTGTAGTGACAAATAAATTTAATTTCTGTGATGGAGAGATCTTTTTTTTTTATTTTTATTTTTAAAGATCTTCGCCCATGCTACATCAAAAAAAAGATCTTCGCCCATGTCTCAACAATCATATTGACACTTATAACAATTTGTTTACATCTTATTAATATATGGAAATAAATTAATAAAGAGTATTGCATTGAAATAATTGTTATCGAGAGTTTTGAAATATATTGCACATGCAATATCGTGTCTCAGAGACATATATATCGAAAGTTAATTCACTATATATAAGAAAAAAAAGAAGCTGGAGGGGAGATTAAGTACACATTTTTTTACATTTATCATAAAGAAAAAAAAAAAAGAAACGTATATTTTTTTGTATTATACATAATAAAAGTTTCCATCAAGATATCCTGCAACAAAGGACACAATATATTTATGGATAATTCAATAATTTCTCTGTTCTGTTTTGACTATCCATTAACATAATCTATGGTGTAATTGGGTCTTTGAGGGGGTGGTGCACTGTATGCTGTACTGTACTGTGTTGCATATATGCCACATATATGCATGCGGCTGAGATGTGAAGTGAGCATATATGTAGCACTTAAACTTTTTCTTAATTTGCATACACATGCATGTGCTTGGTTGATTTGTATTTCAACTCAAGAAAAATAAGTTTGTGTTGCAAAATATGAAACATGAATATATCATTGATGAACTTGCAACAATTGCCAATTAAGCGGTTCATACAACAAACCAACACGTACGCACTCTCATATATGCACCCAACTAATTATATTCTTCAATTTTCATTTTTATGCTAATCCATTTTATTTTTTTTGCTTTATTTTTCTCTTAGGTTAATTAATTAGTACTAATTAAGTTAAATAAATAACAGATTAATTCATTCATTAATTACGTTGCCCCCGCCGTAAGTATAGGTCACTTGGATCCAAATCTCAATTTACAAAAAAATTAATTAATCTTATAATTAATTATATTATTAATTAATGAACTGATGTATGCGTGCAGCTAACTAACTTAATTCCCTACCTATATAAATCCCTCCTCAGTCCTCCCTCCCTCCCAACCATAATTGCAGCCTTCTAATTCCCTCTTAATCCAGAAAAAAGAGAGCAATAATAACTCAACAGAGAAATTAAAAGGAAGGTACAAGTATTAGAAGTGTTTAAAATGGGTGTCAAGTGGGGGTTGCCATTACTGATCCTTGGCCTTCTTTTCCTCTTTGGAGGGGCAATTGGGTTAATTGGCCATGGAGAGGTGTCAGCACCAATGTATGCATACATTATATATATACTGGCATTTTATTTTATTTTATTAATTTAGGTTCATTTATATGTACAGTACTTAATACACTTCTCCTATATAATTAACCAAGTTTTTAATTTGTTGGTTGTTTAATTTGGTTATTATTATTATTATTATTATTATAGGAGTGATTATACAAGGATGGGAAGGAGACTTGGAGAGTTGAAAAACAAGGAGCCTGTATCAAGGAATGTTGCTGGGGCAGTTGCTGACCCAGAAACAGTGGTGGCTGAGGTTCACAGGTTCAGTCTCTTGATTTATTTTACTATAGTTCTGTAAGGGATTCATTATAGAGGAGGGATCTATTGATAATGGTTATCTTAACAATCTTGACAATGGTATCTTTTAAAAATTTATAAAAAATCATAAAAAATCTTTAAAATAGAAAAAATTTTGCGGAACTATTACTTAACTTATCGATTGATTGTGTTTCCGATTATATTCAGTTTAAGCAATATTTGATAGCTCTTTAAAGATCCGTTAAATTACAACCGTTAAAAAGTGTATAAAATTTTGATAAGGCATCAAACGATATTCAAATTGATTGAAAGTTGAAACATCATCAATCTATAAGTTAAATAATGCATCCATAAAAATTTTTTCATTTTTAAGATTTTGTATGAATTTTTATAATTTTTTGAAAAAAAAACGCATTGTCAAGATTGTCAATATAGTCATTGTTAATGGATCCCTCCTCTTTATTATATGGTTCAACTCTTAAATTGATGGTTTTAGTTATGTTCAAATTAAGGTGCATTTTGGCATTTGGTTTTGTGACAAATTAAAGCCATGTTTTTTTTTGCAACATCTTAAGTTCAGAATGTAGATATTTTTTTTTTCAATGAAATTTTAAAGCTGAAATTATTTGAAAGACAAAATTTATTTCGCATGTATAAATTAAATATGTAATAAATATGTTTTACGAGAGACACATGTATGTCCAATTTTATTTTTTCTAATAAATTAAAATTTTGAACAAGTATATCAAATCTGTTTCTTTGGCGGCTTTTGTTATTTTGGATGGTATTTTTGAGAAATATTATACATTAGCATTTAACAACTCTAATATCGTAAATTATAAAGTATGGTGTTAAAAAAATAATTCATTTCATATTGATGCTTGTTATTGTATTGCTTATACTAGAATAATATTTACAGTATATCATAATATGAAAATATAACAATTAAAACTTTATTTAAAGCATTAATGTTTTTAATTTATCTAAAATAAACATACAATCATATTTAAAAAAAATGAAAAAACATAAACCAGAAAAAAAGGAGATTTTTTTTATTTTAAAAAGTATCTTTGGGTTAATTTTTTAAAAAAAAAAAAAGAAACTGAGGTATAAATTGTCGTACAACCTTAATTCGAATTTTGCAAGTCCTTTATTTCACTATATGCTCCACACAGTACAAAACAACAATATTATATTCTTGGAGATGATTAATTTTGCAATATCTTTTGGGGTCTGATTAAAATGTGGGCACAATATAATTAGATAATTAATCTTGTGATCTTTAATTTGCTTCTGATAATAATTAAGACACGCCAGAATTGGGAAGCTGAATGCCTCACTCCTCCGCCTACTTCACAAGTGATGAATAACCAAAATACAGCAGATATTAATTAATTCTTGCATTTTTTTTGTTTATAAAATACACATATATATGCACTAGTAAATCTTTTAAAGAAACAAAATTGAAGTTCACAGCACAACAAGTTCGCAGGAAAATTTATGTTAGAAATTATAATCTGATTTTTTCTAGTAACTACAAATTTATTTATTCCCTGTCATTTCAGAAAGATTTACTTAGTACTGATTTCAATTTGAGTCTTTCAATTCAACAATTCACAAATTCCACCTCTGTAATTACTCACATGAATAATTCATGCACACCACCTGTTCGACAAAAATCCCCGGTGAATGAATGCCTATTGACGACTGTGCCGTGCTGCAGGTCCATCAATGGTACTATAACGAGAAGGCAGCTCGGCTCATCATGTGGCACAGGCAACCCTATTGACGACTGCTGGCGCTGCGACCCGGACTGGCAGAGCAACCGAAAGAGACTAGCTGATTGTGCCATTGGATTTGGACGCAACGCGCTCGGTGGCCGTGACGGGGATTATTACGTTGTCACAGACTCCAGTGACGACGATGCGGTCAACCCGAAAGAAGGCACGCTCCGTTACGCTGTGATTCAAGATAAGCCGCTCTGGATCACTTTTGCGAGAGACATGGTCATCACCCTCAAGCAGGAGCTCATCATGAACAGCTTCAAGACCCTTGACGGGCGCGGGGTCAACGTGCACATTGCCAAGGGAGCGTGCATCACTGTGCAGTACATAACCAACATAATCATCCATGGCATCCACATTCATGACTGCGTACCGACCGGGAATGCCATGGTCCGGAGCTCACCGTCTCACTACGGTTGGCGTACCATGGCAGATGGGGATGGCGTATCAATATTTGGTTCCAGCTACATCTGGGTTGATCATTGCTCCTTCGCCAACTGCGCTGATGGGCTCGTTGATGCCATCATGGGATCGACTGCTATCACAATCTCGAACAACTACTTCACTCGCCACAATGAGGTACTTGTAAACTATTTCAGAAAAAAATTTACCGTAATGTTCGTACCGGCTGATACAGAAATGTAAGTTTCTGCACATTCGGTATATGGAAAAAAAAAAAGTATGTATTTTGGTTCTTTACATCAAAGAAGTGTACCAGATTGTCATTTAGTGGTTAAATTGATAGTGTAGCAATAGTAAACAATAACCGGTACTATCCGGCTCAGGTCACTGTGTTGAATAACTCCTTCCGTATGCGTCTTTCGTGTCATTTGGGGTTTCGGATACCATGAACAATGCTAAATCTTTTATGGGTCCCTAATAATTTTGATTTATACAGGTGATACTGTTGGGGCACAGCGATTCGTATGTGAAGGACAAGTCCATGCAAGTAACGATTGCTTTCAACCATTTTGGGGAAGGGCTTATACAGAGAATGCCGAGGTAATTGTGCAGGTTCTTATAAGAACAACGATGTGTCGTAACTCGTAACAATACGGTTTATGCGGTAAATAATTATTATACATTTTTGCTTCGAACAGGTGCAGGCACGGGTACTTCCATGTGGTAAACAATTATTACACACACTGGGAGATGTATGCGATTGGTGGCAGCGCAGACCCGACCATCAACAGCCAAGGCAACAGATATCTTGCCCCTAACAATCCTTCTGCTAAAGAGGTAATCGGTCGGTACGGTACATACAGTAGTTGCTGTGTTGCATGTACTGCTAGAAGTGATGTATTAATTACCCGCCAGTAAAATTGATTGTTGCGTAAATTTTTAATCGATGATATAAACTCACTAAGCAAGATCTTAACTTGAGGATTAACTGTGCGGTAATTTCGCCAGAGAACAAATAATATGTGTGTAACCAGAAATACATGAAAAGAGGATTGGAAACACAAGATGAGTGCTTTGATTTTGGTTTCGCAATGTAACAGGTAACGAAAAGGGTCGACTCGGATGCAAGCGCGTGGAAGGGATGGAACTGGAGGTCCGAAGGTGATCTCTTTGAAAATGGTGCATTCTTCACTCCTTCAGGATCTGGGGCTTCTTCGAGTTACGCAAGGGCTTCTAGCCTCGGGGCAAAACCGGCATCCATGGTTGCTCAAATCACTTCCGGCGCCGGTGCTCTTTC
This sequence comes from Cyperus esculentus, assembly GCA_030179965.1. Classification (NCBI taxonomy): domain Eukaryota; kingdom Viridiplantae; phylum Streptophyta; class Magnoliopsida; order Poales; family Cyperaceae; genus Cyperus; species Cyperus esculentus. Next base: position 5,012,820 of record JASGLE010000012.1, read on the forward strand.
ATGTCAAACCGGTTCTGCTTGCTAGTTCACTTCAATTGCCAAGCCATCACATAGATCATGATTCATAGAAGGAAAAGACTACAGATAGTTGCTCTTATAGTTATAGAATACTCTCATAGTTCTTATAGAAATAATTTGTTATTCTTTCTTTTTTTTTTCAGTCAGATAATTTATAAATTCTTCTTGGCAACCTCCATTGGGCACCACCGTAGCGATCGTGTACCGGTGCAAAGCGCACCGTAACCGATCTTGTACCGGTGGCGCGAAGCGTTGCACACTGTTTGTTCCTTCCTTTCCCCCCCATTGAAAATGGGATCCTAATTAGTGTGTGGATTGATGTAAAATAGAAAGAAAATAATGCTATTATACAGGTTTGAAATTTGTAAATAGTAAATACAATACAGAATGATAAATAGTTAAATACTGTGTGCAGTGCAGTGAGATATTCATATTCCCTTTTACAATTACCAGTGCTGAATTCAAAGGATCAAAACAGGCCCATAATTCAATATCACCAGCCTCTAAAATATCATAGTGATAACTGATAAGCCTTTTTAAGGTTCAAATTTGGGCCATGGGCCGGTATAAAGTATAAACTCTCAAATCTTGAATTTGGTATGTCGGCAAAGATGGAAGGTGAATAGATTATTATAGAACCCAACACAGGAATCAAGTGAGATCTCCGAGAATCAAGTGCTCGGAGAAGTTATAAAAGGACCCATTTTTCAAAAAAAAAAAAAAGAAAGAAAAGAAAAGTTATAAAAGGACCCAATCTCTCTGTGCATTTGTGCAGGCTGTCGTCGTCAGATCAGATTCATTTTTTTTTTGTGCATACCCTTATATTTCATAGAAAATTTACCATTTTTTATAACTTTATTAACTTATCATGATGATGATGAATTTGTTGATGATAGATGTTATCTGGATTAGTAAATTCAGAATGTATATATGCATGAAAATAATTGACTTTAATGCCTATATGAAGAATTATTTTACCAGTTCAACATTTATTTATTTTTTCATATTTTTACAAAAGAAACATCAAACAATGTTACTTTTACCTTTTTAAATACTTCGAGTAGGCAAAAAGAAAGGAACAGATAAAAAACAAATAAATAAAAGATTTCGTCGACATGATGTTGATGATGCCCCATCCATTTATCTCTTTTCTTATTTTATATACATAAATAAAAGTTGTAATAAAATATATAAACTTTTAATACATGATGAAAGCCGATCTATAGCTAATGGCAACGCTCCTTCTTTGTGGGATGTCGCGGATTTCAAATCCGGATAAAATATTTTATAGACATTTAAATTTGAGTGACTTGACTCTCGTTTTATCTCAAAAAAGGAAAAAAAGAAAAAAAAAAAAAGAGAGAGAGAAACATCTTACATCCATTGAAAATTTATCCATACATATATAGATATACTCAAATTTTGTTACGTATAGATAGACTCAAATTTTGAGTAACAGATAAATCTGATTTTATGCAGTCTAGATATTACTTAAAAAAAACATTATAAAAACTGTAATAAGAAATATATAAACTTGTAAAGACAAGGGGAAAAGGTCCATTCCTCCACCAACAAATCCAACAAAAAGAGAAAGAAGGGAAAACAAATAAACAAACAAACTCCGACAACAACGAAGGCGTAGTGGCCACCTCTTCTCGTGCATTGGTCACCGCTCACCAGCTTCTAGCTAGCCAGTCATCTACCAAATCGGATCAACCGAGGTAGAACTGAAGCACAGGCATTGCAGGCAGAGATGGAGGAGCTCAAGCCCAATGGAACTAGCTCTTCTTCTTCTTCATCCTCTTCTTTTCCAGGTGAGTCATGAGTGTGTTGAATTTGGATAAGATAAGTAAACCTCACTCTTGAATCTTCATCTCAGCTCAATTCATGTGATCATGTTGTGTGGATTGATTCTTACTCCTTGCATCATGGATATTTGAAAAAAAAAAACCAATAATATGTAGAGAAACCTTAATTCTTGATGATGGGCATTTTAAATATCTCATTTGCTAATTGCTATGCCAAATTGACTTTTTGGGTCAGCCTTTTTACTAATTTGACATGTGGTATAATCATTAGAGAAACATCTTACGTCCGTAGACACACTCAGAATGTAACAAATACATCCGATTTTGTAACAACAGATAAATCTGATTTTGTAACCTATAGATGTTATTGATAGATATTCTATGGACGCTAGGTATTACTCTAATCATTATGACCAATTTGGTTTATGCACCATGCCATTTTAAAGTTTCAGTATATATTATTGTTTTGCATAAGTTTTGCTACTGACAGAAACGTTTTTTTTTCCTATGGATTTGGTTGCTACAGTGTTTTAAGATTTTAACTCTGAACATGTTTTTTTTTTTTTTTTTTCAGGGGCAATTAATAGATTTTTTGAATGTGCAAAAGGACAATCTGGTGGAGTTGAATCTCCCGAACGATCCAGGTCACTGGAAGATGCCCCCAATCTGCATACATCGAACAGTGAGACTAATGGGAATGGTTCTTCTCACGACAGCTTTTCTTCTGAAAAGGTTTCAATGCTTTCTGGTTATACGAGAATTACATATTTTGTAATGGTCACAACTTACAACTGTCAAAGAACAGTAACAAAGGAAAAATCTATTTGAAAAATGGCAGGAAAATGTGCTAACTAGAATAGCAACGATCAAGCACAATGGCACTATTCTCCTTGATCTCTTCAATGATGAAGATGCCGCTAGTCATTTTGAGGATGCTTACAAAACGGCTTTGTATGAAGACAATACAGGCACAGTGGATTTTCAACATAGACCGCCTATGCAGATTGCTATTCTTATTGTTGGCACAAGGGGAGATGTGCAGCCTTTTCTTGCTATTGCAAAGCGGCTAAAGGTTGGGCATGAAAATGTTTTGTTTAATGATCAATTTAAAAGGGAGGTTTAATTTTGATTTTTAATTATGTCTGTAATTACAGGAGCTAGGCCATCGTGTTAGATTAGCAACACATGCCAACTTCAAGGAATTTGTTTTGGATGCTGGGGTGGAATTTTACCCTCTGGGCGGCGATCCAAAAGTGCTTGCTGAGTGTATGTATACATGATACTGATACGTCACTCTTCTTAATTAGTTTCGCACCACTTTGTCATCAGCGAACATTGAATTATAAATTGAACTCAAATTAGTCTTAGCTCCGCTTGGTTTTACATGACCTTGGTTCATAGTTCTTCCTCTTTGAACAGACATGGTAAAGAATAAGGGCTTCTTACCGTCCAGTCCTTCAGAAGTTCACATGCAACGGGACCAGATCAAGGCTATTGTTTCTTCCCTTCATCCTGCTTGTACGGAGCCGGATCCTGTTACAGGTGCTCCTTTCAAAGTCAAGGCGATAATTGCCAACCCTCCAGCATACGGTCAGTTTAATTTCTTATTGCAAAACTCAAAATTGGTAGAGTACAGATCCGTGCTGTTTAATTAATACTAGTTGATTCATGAACAATTTCTCAGGACATGAGCATGTAGCAGAGGCACTTAATGTACCACTTCATGTATTTTTTACGATGCCATGGACGTGAGCACCCCCCCCCCCCCCCCCCCCCCCCCCCCCCCCTTCTGCCTAGTGATCTCTTCAGTTCTTGTTCTTGCTTAATATGCATAGGTTACTTTAATACTTTACAGACCCACTGGCGAGTTTCCGCATCCTCTTTCCCGTATCAAGCATCCCCCTGGTCCTGCGGCATCCAAAGTGAGTTCTTATATGATTTAAAGAATTGGGCATTGTTGACTTCGGGATGACTGGCTAACTTGACTGAACTAACTGGGTGGTGACTTTATGGGTAACGCGTCGACTGTAATTGAGAATTTAATGTCTAGATACCATTCTGGGTACATTCCATTCAAACTGAACTGGGTGGTACTGCATGCATTTAAACTATTCTGTTGTATTATTTGATATTTCCTATTGAAAGAGAAGAATGAACATGAAGTGAAAATCATATATGTAACCAGCTGTAGTTGCGTCATTTTGTCATTCCATTGTCCAAACTTCAACTTTTAAGCATAATTTTGAATTCCTGTAGGTAATGCAGCTTTCATATTATGTAGTTGACCGTATGATTTGGCTCGGCATTCGAGACATTATAAATGATTTCAGGAAAACCCAGTTGAACAAAGAGTCTGTAAGCTTTAGTACTGTCTCTAAGATGGCTCTTGATACTCCTCATGGATACATCTGGAGTCCTTCTCTTGTGCCAAAGCCAAAAGGTGCGTCAAAATGTTTCCTTTTTTATGAAAATATTATTAATATTGATGTGAGCAGTTTAGCACAAGTCAGATGCAGGAAAATAATAAACCTGGTTTTGTTCGTGATTCTGTAGATTGGGGCCCTAAAGTGGATGTAGTTGGATTTTGCTTCCTTGATCTTGCATCAAACTATACACCTCCGGAACCACTCATGAAATGGCTCGAAGCTGGTGAGAAGCCTATCTACATTGGTTTCGGCAGCCTGGTGAGTCCATATCTTCTTATAGAGCTGGAAATTTGGTACAGTTTGAATATCAAATCATGAATTTCATGTAATATTTCCAGCATCGCTGAATGTTTTGCATGTTTGACCCTGAAAACTGTAGCCAGTTGAGGAACCAGAGAAATTGACAGAAACAATTGTTGAGGCATTAGAAGCCAGAGGACAAAGAGGAATCATCAACAAAGGATGGGGCGGACTTGGAAACTGTAAGATTCTGGTACCTTAATTGTTTAACTGTTCAATCCATGTTCATTTTTTTTTAAGATATATATGGATGCAACTTTTTAGTGAAGGAACCAAGGGATTTTGTGTACCTGCTGGATAACGTTCCTCATGATTGGCTCTTCTTGCAGTGCAAGGCCGTGGTAAGCTTAACTATTTTCTTATAGGGAAAATTTAAATTGATTATATTAACAACTACTACAACTTTGAAACAATTTTAAATGAAAAAAAGGATAATTATAGATTATCTATCTATAGTGTATATTAAATATTTATGCAATTTGAAGATTTATTGGCCTTTGTCAACTGGTTTGAGAAATTACCAGTCCAGGTTTGTCCCCAACTTTAAATACCGTTTGGCCTTTCTTTGGGCATTTAAAAAGTTGTCATTAAGCTTTATCAACACTTTATTGCTAACAAAGTAATCCTTAATTCGCGCAAAAAAATTAATATTCGACATATCTAACTAAAAAAAAAATATTTGCATTTTTTTTCTTAACCTTTTTTTTTTTTTTGTCAATTTTCGTGGTGGTGGATATCTGTTTGTAATTATGTTTCTTTATATCTTTTATCAGTATCAGTAGGCTTTGAATGGATAGCAAGAGTCTTCTGCTAAATTGTGGTTTTTAGTGTTTCCAGTAACTTGTTTTTGTATCAGTTTTGGATATTGTATGACCTCGCCTGCTTTTCTCTTGTCAGGTGCATCATGGTGGTGCTGGCACGACAGCTGCTGGTCTGAAGGCAGCGGTACTCTCTCTCTCTCTCTCTGTCTTTCTCTGTGTGAGTGTGTAACACACAAAAGAGCACTCTCACAGCCAAATCAGTCATATTGAATTGCATCGAAGCATGTCAGTGTTCTAGGGGGTTGGTCAAATTAAATCCATGTCCAAATTGTGTTGTGGCAATATTTAGTGCTTATTCTGTATTTACTGTGTTTAACTCTTTCATGGGGTCATGATATTATTACTTCCTAACTGATGTTTATGTTTATGATGTTCAGTGCCCTACTACGGTGGTTCCTTTTTTCGGCGACCAACCATTTTGGGGTGAAATGGTGCACGCAAGAGGAGTAGGACCGGCTCCTATACCCATTGAGGATTTTAACAAGGATGCTCTGATTGAAGCAATTGACTACATGATGGATCCGAAGGTGTGTTAATAACGTTCTCTCGATCTGTAATATCATTGTCGGGTGATTTCAGGCCACCTTATCAACTTTTTTATATATAAAATAAACTTTCAGCTAATGAGGGTTTGCAAAAACACATAGGTTAAAGAAAAAGCAAATGAGATTGCTAAGGCGATGGAGTCGGAAGATGGTGTGACTGGTGCAGTGAATGCATTCTTCAAACACCTTCCTCCAACACCACTGCCTCCTGTTCCTGAAGAAAAAGGGTCGCCGAACTTCATTAAGCGTTTTCTCGAAAAAATTCACGTGTAGCCACTTGGTTTATAAAAAACTAAAAAGGTGATGACAAGAGATAGCGGGTTCTTTAAATTAGAGACTTGTTGTCAATTTTGTGATGCTGATTATCACTCAAACTTCCCTTTTTATTGTTATATCTTTTTGAAATGAAAAATGATTATTGAAATACCCTAATTTGTTTTGAGGGGTTTTTACATTAATCATTTACATCCTTATAGAGACTTTTTTGTCATCATGGTTTTTTCATTGGTTCCAAAGAGTATTTGCCTAGTATCCCCAAATATATTTTTTTATGAAGCATTTGTTGAACACCATAAATCGTAATATTAGATCTTTTTGGATCAAAACGTTAACGTTAGCACAATAGTTTAACTATATAAAAAAACAAAACAAGCACTTAAGAAACTTTAAAAATACAAAACCTTTAGAATTTTTTTTTTGTCTATCCTTCTAAAAAGTATAATAAGGATGCCTCTCTAGAATTCGTTTACTGCTTTCACATTCCCTCACCTATGGACCTCGTAATTCATACGAGAACGTTTTCATTCAAGAAATATAGGCATAGAACTACAAAAAGTAGAGGCAGAGTTATTACATTTATAAGAGCAACGGGCAGACAATAATAATTCAAACTTTTATGATTTATTGCCATTCTTTCATCTTGGCAGTTCCCTTATCTTTTGCAAGACCCACTCATTTTTTTTTTAATTTCAAAAATCACCCAAATTATCAAAAAATTTCCCTTTTGCTATCTAATACATACATATACCTAATTTCGTCTAGCAAAAAATCAACAATACCATTTAGCACCATTATTGAAATCGCTTACACTAATCTCTAATCTACATGAAATTGAATCTAATGCCTATAAAGAATAAAACAAAAATCTCTAATATAATTGGGTTATTTGGAAGCAACGCAACCCAGTGTAGCAGTGAGGGGGACATTTCTCCGGATTTCATATAAAATGTATAGGGTTGGAATATCTAAAATCAAATCTCAATTTCTGGTCCTGTCGTTGATTGGCTGCCTTGTTTAGCAGAAAGCACCCTATCAAGGATTTCATCTGTGACCTTGATTCCATTGGCCTCCATATCAGCCACAACGGCAATGGCTGCGTCAAATTCACTCAAATCAAGGCACAGCGTGATGATTTCATCATACAAGCGACTGGATCACCAAGAAAGAAGGTAACAAGAGAGTTAGAATAAGATTACCACTTCAGGGAGGTTTACTACATTGAGGGCATAATATTTATTTAACACGGCTTAGCTTACCTGATAAGTGATAACCCGATAGCTTTACATAAACTTAGGTCGGTCCCCTTTTCTTTGTTCTTTTTTCTTTTTCCATTTTAGTTCCCTTTTTTTGTTGTCTAAACAGTAATTATAGAAAATATTATTGAAGAAACAAAAAGTTTGTGCAGTACCTGCCGAAGACATAACCGAGCTTGTGTGTAGTCTCTAATATAGTTGGAAATGCTGAGGCAAGAGGAGCTCTTATTGCAGCACGTACAATCATAGCACAATCACCAATTGTGGGGCTCCCTCCAAGTTCTATGACCTGGAACCCAATCAAGTGACAACAATGCAAGATATTAAAAGAGAAATGTGAGAAGAAAGGAGAAGAATTGATCACAGAGTCAGCCACAGTTTAAATGGTGTTTACTGTAACCCTTGCCAGTAGTTTACCCAAGACTTGAATCCGACATCAACCCATAAAACAAAAATTGAACAGAAGAGGCTGAACTCAATACTAAATGAAGATTATTTATTGTAGGCAGACTGCAACATGCCATTCTTTTTTTTTTTTTTTTTTATTAACAAAAAAGATTGAAACTTGCCTTCTGCATGATTTTAATAGCCATATCAACTTCCCATTCTTGTGACCACTTCTCAGGCTTTCTGCACTTCAATTCCTTCTCCCAGGTCCATCCCCAGACATCAGCAACTGTGTACATATCTGATACTTTAAAATAACCCCTCTTGTCCAATTCTTTAAATGCCTCAATTGGATCCTCAGGAAACGAGTATCCATCATCAACTTCCTGCAAAAAAATTAAACATAACATGTGATAAGCAGAGATAAGGACTCCATTGGTAGAAACGGAGGCGAAAAACAAGTAATGGTTATGAAATAAGAAACTTTTGACAAAGGGGCATTCTGGAAGAAAGCACACAAAGAAATATTGAAACGTGCTTCAGATTTTTTTTTTTTTTAAGAAAATTGAAACGGAATACCTGACTGTTTCATAACCTGCTATCACCCATGTTGAAACCAGAAACCAACATAAAAAAATAAAATTAAAAATAAAAAAAAACACACACACTAAGGGATGGGGTGACTGTGTCGTTTCAGACTTTTTACTTAACTAATATAGATCAAACAATTTGTCAACGCAAGAAATTTTGACCAAAAAATAAACATTAAAATAGAAGTCATACATACTGGATAGTGCACGTGTGAGAGTTCTTTCGAAGATTTCTTACGGAAAAATGTTTCTTCCCAATCTTTTAAGAGCTGACTTCCAATCAACTCAGGGGGCCGACCACCTTCTATGTCATCTTCCTCCTTACTGGCTTGCTGGACGTCATCTGCCTCCTCCTCCACAGTCTCAGCCTCTGCTTCAGGCTCCTCTTCTTCAATATCTAAGTCATCTTCTTCTACTTCTTTTCCTTCATCCTCTTCTTCTGTATCTTCATCATCATCATCATCATCTTCTTCTTCTTCTACTGCCTTCACATTATCATCTTCATCTTCTGTTTCTATCGCCTTTTTGGTATCACCAGTTGTACTCTCACCCATAAAACGACTCCTCCAGAATTCAGTGTCCCCATCATGTAACTTAATCCGTGAAATTAATTCTTCCAAGTACTCATCCACCTACAAAATCAAGAAGATGGAAGAAAAGGAAACAAATGTGAGCTACGAAAAAAATGATATCACATTTGTTGTTGATATATTTTTCTTGCCAAAAGGAATTACAAAATATTAATATACCTCTTCTTCTTTCTCTTCAACTGGAGGCACCCACAGAGGTCGTCCACGTGAACGATTTATCCTTCTTGCCTTTTGAACTCTCTGGTAAAGCACCGTCCTGTTTCCATCAGTTGGCAAATCCTGACCTTCAAGCTCTTCCCTTAGCTCAGCTACCAACATTTTACTGGCTGCCTTGGGCCGCCTGACATCCTTCTTGGATTGTACCGTAACCAACTTTTTAAGCCTCTCCACCACTCTAATGATGTCAGCATTAGAGACCTCACCCAAAATAGAAGGCCCTTCATTACGTAATGTCTCGAGGATTTTAACATAGTAAACCCTTAATTCTTCAAGACAATATTGTTTAAAAGATGTTTCAATGGGGCTATGATACTCAAAACCAAGGCCATCAGGGTTGAGTGGTTCTTTCCCTCCACGTGGGACCCATCGCTTCCTTTCTCCTGTCAGGCCACCTTCTTCTACGTATCTGGAAAAAGGGGAGGTCAGTCAACTGCCTGTCTTACAATCATTATAATATACATGTCTAATGCAACTTCATTTAAAAAAATATAACACCTAGCAATATAATCAATTTCACGGCCAATATCAGCTTCTTCTTGTAGGGGTTCTATCCATGAGCTCACCAATGTACGATACTTTCTATTAACTATCATTGCCCTTGGCGCAATCTGTTGATTATCATTAGACATTGCCTCTAAGGCTTCTAGAAGGTCAGGAATCCTTCCTGATAAAAAGAAACTGTGTTATAGCATCAAATAGGTTCCTTCCTAGATAGCAGAAATAACATATATAACTGATGGACACTTGCAAGAACGAACGCTGCAGGTAATAGCATAAAGATACCTTCAAGGCATAAAGACCGCAGGTAAAGAGAAAGAGGATCACCAAAATTCCCTTCATTATATAGAACTTTTGTTCCTCCCGGTATCCTTTTCAGTGCACGAAAATGGCGCAATGCTTCATTTATGATACCATACTTTGTGTAGCACTCCACTAACAACCTAAGACCAAAATTTAATATCATGAATGTTTGCACAAAGTTGGAACACCAGATTGCCAAATTAAATTATGCCTAAACATATAAAAATGTGGTTTTACGCATAAGTCCTGGCGTTTGGCTGCAAACGCTTGTGATGTTCCAACATCATTCCAAGCAGTTCAACTACATCTTGCATCCTATAGGAAAAAAAATAAATTCGTAAATTAAACCTTTGAAGTGTAACTTGGATATTTTCTTTACAAAAATAACGATCTGAATTTTGGAGCGTGCTGCAGACACCAAACGGACAAAAAAAGGCCCCTAGAATGATGGGAAGCACTAAATTCTTTGTTATCAGAATTTTAACGAAGCCCTTGAATGATGGAAAAATCAGCTAAGATCGCAATTTAAAGTTAACCACTTGTGTTTTATGGATCACAAAGGAACTTAGTTCTCTCAATTAAATCATGTTGATCACTAACATAATGGATGGATTAGACACAAACCTGTCATAAGTCTCAGCTCTAGTATATGCTTGTATTACCCAATTAAAAGTCTCTGTATCTGGTTTCATGTAATCTGTAAACAGTACAATTATTTGCGGCCAAGTCAGGTTACTATTTTAGATAAAGCCAACAATAATATTTGATAAAAATCACTCCTGTAAAAATGTCATGTAGAATAATGAATAAGAAAAAAGGTCTGCAGAAAACAAAAGTATGCTATACCTTCACCAGCATATGCCATATTTTCAAATGTTTCGAGTGCCACTTCAGGCGTTTGACATGTAGCCTGCATGAAATACCCAACTTAGCAGCCATTTGCCAAACTAGAAAAACTTAATCTTATTTGACAGTATATCCCAGCAGTCAAACAGAAGACTTGAGAAGTGGAATGCGTGAAATCAAGAATCTGGGTTTTACCTGAACACTAAGAAGCCAGTTGAAGTGGAAGGTGGTTGCCATTCTGCCAGCAGCCTCCATTTCATATGCAATCGTCAGAGCATTAGCATGGTCACCAGCTTTACAATCCTCTACAATCAACAAATCATAGAGCTCGTCGGTGGCCCTCATCCCCCCTTTTGCCCCTTTAATAAAGACAACATTGGCTTCTTCGCGATAATTATTGCTTAATAGCTCCTCTGCCAAAACATGAAAACAAAAACAAAGGTGAAACTTTTAGAGTAAAAGCTAGCTTCCACCCTTTTTACTAATCCACCAGTCCACCGTATTTTCAATGAACAAATATCATTTTTCAGTGAACATTTATATCTTTCCAATCAATAAATATCGTTTTCCAGTGAACAGATACACTACGGTTTCCAGTGAACATTTATGTGACCGTAGTAAGCACATGGGTGCACGTGGTGTGTCAGAGCTGTGAGAGAGGTGGATGGGTGGCCTACAAAGTAGAGGTGGACTCTACATGTTTTTCAAACTTTTATTACTGGTACTGATTTACTTTCTATGATCTACAAATCACATACCAACAAAGATGTGCCAGGCCATGCGAATGTCGTACTTCAGCTTTTCCATGGCAGCAAGCACTTCCATGCCTCTTGTGGCAAGGCCCTTGGAGGCAAACAACCGAATCAGGGCGATAAATGTCTCGTGGAGAGGCCGTAGACCCGCACTCAGCTCCCTTCTGAAAGAATGCATCTGTAAAATAAAAGCACAGAATTTTAATCCATCAAAAACATAACAGAAAAACAAAAATTGAGCAATTATGAATTCAATCGATAGAAGAATTGATACCGCGCCTTCGATATCTCCGTTCAACGCATGGGACACGATGAGGCCGTGGAAGGAGCGGGGGCCGGGGGCGAGCCCAGCTGCCACCATGTCGTAGATCGCATCCGCTACGCCGGCCGCGTTCCGCTTCCTGGCGCGGTCCATGAGTTCCTCCATGAACGCCAGTCTGAGCCCCTTCTCCACCGCCGATAACGCAGAAACAGACTGGTACGACGAGGAAGAGGAAGAAGACGAAGAGGGTTGCTCATCGTCACTGTCCGACTGCGGCTGCTTCTGCTTCTGCTTCCTCTTCCGCCGGGGCTTCTTCTCGGCCGCAACCGCGGAGACCACGGCGAGCCGGAATGTCCGCGGGGGGAAGAATGGGGAAGGGAATTGGGGGAAGCGGGATGCGGTGGAGGGAAAGGGAAACGCCATGGAGAGAAAGAAAGAAAGAAAGAAAGAAAGAAAGGATAAGGAGTGGAGTGGGGGTTCAAGGAGGGGTTTATTGGAAATTAAATGAGGAGTGCTGGCAGCAAGAGAGCCGTACGATTGGAATCGATGGATGTTGGTTTTAGATCGGACGGTTGGATGCCTGTCTGCTTATATACAGTTCGATTTTAATCGTGCTTTGTGAAGAACCACTGAGAGAGGAGGGAATTTTAAGTATTTAACTTTTTTTTTTTGGCTTCTGTCATTGACAAATACAACCAATGTCCATAAATAAATGAATTTTTAGGAAAAGTCAAAGGAATTAGTGGAAAAGTGAAATTATTTTTATGCCTTCAATTTGTAATCATTACATAATAAATATTTCAATTAAATAATAAATACAACCAATGTCCATAAATAAATGAATTTTTAGGAAAAGTCAAAGGAATTAGTGGAAAAGTGAAATTATTTTTATGCCTTCAATTTGTAATCATTACATAATAAATATTTCAATTAAATAATATAGATAAAAGGGTAATCATAACATTGGAGAAACAAGAGACGAATAGAAAAATAATATCGAATCGGTAAAGTTCATTTAATTGGGGACAAGTTGTAAAGGGTATAAATTTATTTAATTGTGGACGAAGGTTGTATATCCAGTGTTCTTCATTTTTTTTTAGAGGAGGGATCCATTGACAATGCATATTTTGACAATCTTGACAATGATCATCTTTAAAAATTTATAAAAAATCATAAAAAATCTTAAAAATGAAAAAAGTTTATGGAAGTTATGCTTAACTTATTGATTCATTATGTTTCCGGCTATATTCAATTTAAGCGATATTTGATAGCTCTTTAAAGATCTTTTAATTACAACCGTTAAAAAATGTACAAAATTTTGATAAGACATCAAATGATGTTCAAATTGATAAATTTGAAACACTATCAATCTATAAGTTAAATAATGCATCCATAAAACATTTTTCATTTTTAAGATTTTTTATGATTTTTTACAAATTTTTAAAGATGTCCATTGTCAAAATTGTCAAAATATGCATTGTCAATGGATTCCTCCTCTTTTTTTATATTTGTTTTATTTATTCATCAATTGTACAATATCTTCCGTGTATTTATTCTTGTTGTTTTTTTTTCCTAAAAAAATGCATATATGTCAATTGTATAAAATAAAAACTTTACTTGCAAATATAGAGTGTATGTTTATTGTCGTGCAATGTCTGCATAAAATTGTAGGACTTTTATACTGATAATTACAGTGCATCAGATACCAAATACTGAGAAAGAATAGATACATGACGGCATAATGTGATTAATGAATCCGATAAGTTCAATAATATAAATAATGAATCTGATAACACTTAGTATGAATAATAAATCCAATTAAGTTGAATAACAGCTTTAGTAAAGAGAACAATAAAACATAAATCTCTAAACGTGAATGATAAAACATTCATGTGAATAACAATACATTTAAATGAATAATGAAACAAATAACACGAAAAAAAATTAATAGCAACAGACAATAAAAAAGAAAAAAAAGGCAAAGAGCGCCCAAGAACGACAAAAATTGCGTTAATTAATTTTTTTTTAACTTACTATAAAATGAAATTTAAAAACAACATGTTTATATAAATGAAGAAAAAATAATATCAATAAATCTAAAGATTTTTGTTTTAATTATATTCAAGTTGATGAATGATGATTAACAATAGTAGGCTAAACAATATAAAGGCCGAGACAAATTCCACAGCAAAAAATAATAAAATAAATAAAAAAAGGCCTTGCAGGCTTGCAGTAAAGACACATGATTGTCCCCAAAATATATTACACCTCACGGCATCTGGCAAGAACAACTGTCCCAAATATATATTACACCTCACAACATCTAGAGAAAACACACCATTGCCCCAGAAATATATTACACCTCACAACATCTCAAAAGACACATAAATGTCCCAAACTATACTACACCTCACAACATCTCCGAACAAACAAAGAGAAAACATAGAGCTGATATAACAAATCACAACTCACAAGCAAACTTCACACATGCAACCAACTTGAGCATAATTTATTTTACCAAACAGGGAAAAGAGGGCCAGTACCTCCAGGCTTATTAGCATCAGGGATGCTGTTGTAGCAGTAAAGGTCATTAGACATCTCCCAGGACCAATCCTCCAGTCTCGACACTCTCAACGGCGCCCACCTGTTTATCCTCACATAGTGTTGTCTGATCCTACCATCACCAACATAGCTTGTAATTATGGAGTAATTGCTCTCATGACCACCCCAGACCTTATCGCCTGGATCTGCTGTGTGTGACCCATCAGGGTGGAAGTAACGCCTCATGGGCGGGCCTGTGTTTTTCCAGCTTGGATCAAGGTTTCGCCAGTACTCTGGGGCTGTCTGTATATGGATGGTGAAAAGGGACAATTTATTATTTAAAGCTCTTTATTACAACAAAATAAGGAATAAAAAACCCGTTCCAAATAATTTCTAGTCTCCCTATTTGTTGGTAGCACAAAACTACTATGTCAAAGGCTCAATCTTTGTTTCGATCATGACAACCCAACTGTACACATCAATTGAAGGAGAAAAATACAATAATTGAAAACATCATAGATACAATAAATAATACAGTAATATGTACAATCTGCTTTAGCAGTTGTGCTTAAATAACTTCTCAATAAATCAATTTAGAAGGATTAATAATAGAGCACATCAAATTAAATGGTCCAACTGACCACTTGGAAGCGATATTCCCAAACATGATCGCAGAGATCCTCCTTCGTTATCCGCACCTAGAATGGAAATACAGAAATAGTGTTCAATACATGCATTACTTCAGTAAAATAGTCATGCAGAGAAGAAAATCACTTTAATTCTTGTTTGGTGTGCTTTCTCTTCGAAAAGAAAAAAAAAAGAATAAAAAAAGAAAAAGAGAGAGATCTCACTAATTTTCAAAGAGGCGGGTACGCTTCAAGGATATATTACAGTTTGCTGACATACATTTCAGTAATAGACAGGTCAGGTCGTTACACATTCATAAAACAAGAATAATTGGAAATACCATTATACCGGCCCAGTAAATAGACCTCCTGGCAGGCTGATTTACATCAGTACTTACAAAAGCACCATACCAGTACATACCGGACATAAATTTACTCGTTTAATTTAAGAAAATGTGAAAATAATTGGAGCACAACAATCAAATGTAATAGCTATTCTCTAGGCATCCACACTTCAGAACAGTTTCTTAAAGTTCCTAGCATTTTACTCCATGAAACTCAAGGTTAGACCAAAAAGCCAAATTCCGTCAATGACAACACTGAACTATTCGTACAACAAAAGTTTAAATTTCAAATGTCGCAACAACCCCTATTAACTACTCTATAATTCAAAAGAATTTAAACATATTTACTAAAAGTTGGAAATAGCGGAGTATCAAGCTGCTAGAAAAACAGTAGTCATTTGGTTTAACTATGCCACTAATCATAAGGTCTAAATTCATCTATCTACAGGAATAGCAATACATATGGGTAGCATACCTTGTACATGTCTTTTCTCAACTCCGCACCTTCCAAGATAAAAGCTTGATTTGCGCTCTAAATGGAAATGCCATAACCGAACTCTAATGCAACAATTCTTCCTAGCAGTACACAGTGCGCCATGATGATGACCATGTATTTTAGATAAAAAAAAAAAATAATATATATATACTAGATTAATTACTAAAACAGTAACACTCACTCGCTTGCCATCCATGACAGAGAGAGAATAAGCCCTCAGCTGCGTAAGCCCCCTGACTTGTGAACACCGAGGAATGTGTGCCTTTGTTGTCCATAATTCTGACAACTGGTAATCAAGTATAAAGTCAGAAACAAAGAAAAACTATAATCAAATGAAAGACGAAAATAATTGTGATGTGAAAATGAGTACATCTCAAAGATATTTCTGATTATCCAGATTATAATTGACCGTTAACCTACTATTTTCATTTATCCAGAGTTCAAAAGGTAAAAAGCATATACATCAATTGCACGGAGTAGCAGTACCAGCCACTAACGCGGATTAAGTACCACTATAATTTCATGTTTTCTGTCCTTTAAAGACTTTCGATATAGAGGACAAATTTTCCCTTCATTTTGCCTGAGAAAAGAGAAGAAATAAATTTTCATAAATGCCACAACAGTGCTGCACTGATGATGAAACAAGAATCGCACCTTATGGGATTATGGAATATAGTAATAAATAATTTGAATAATATAAGATTAGAAGGAACAAAGATTACTAGTGCCAAAAGAACTTGGTACAAGTCCCTCGGACGTTAAGCCAAAGTTATATCAATTTGACAAAAAAAGATATTAATTACTTTTCCAGTTAGCGATACTGTTTTAAACTTCTATTCCCACAATCTGGTGAGTAAAAAAAGAAATTGTTTGTGTATTTCGGACTACGGGAGAGCTACTTTCTTCAAGTATGAGTGACTTCACCTCATGACAGGAGTTTCCACCACCCTAGCCGGAATCCCTCGCAATTGCAGTTGTGCATGCAGGTACACATATTGGCATGTTTTCGCTGACCGTATCTGAAGCAAAGTAATTAAATAAGGGGTCTTATGCTCCCTGTCATTTAATTAAGAAAACATATTGCGTGCAATTTTTATAATTGTCTAGTGCCACCATCTTATTTGTTAACAGTAATTGTCTATCTATTAACTGAAAACACATATTTTTTTTATTGACAGGGGTTACATAAATTTGTATAGTATAGATATGTACACATACAAAACCACAAAGTTTGTTGGTTAACAATTGTGTCAATTGTTTATTTTCAGTTAACGGAATTCTGTAATTTCAGTTAATAGATAGACATTTGAAGTTCACAAATAAGAATGTGAACAAAAGATGAATAATATAAAATAATATAATATAATATAATAATAAGGGTGTACACTATCTATTTAATGCAAAATGTATGAGATTCTCAAGTCTGTTACAAAGTGCCAAATTTTTTTGTTCTGGAAATTCTTAAAAATCTCAGACCTGCACTTAAAATTCTTTTAAGAACAAGAAGATCCTGTACTTGACATATTAATTCGTATTTTACCTTCAACAAAAATACGATTACAAGCAAAAACTTGTTGCTTATAATAAGTTCACCTCAATTTTGAGAAAATCGTAATGAAATTATATATGAGAACGAGAAATTCATCATCAAAAAAAAAAAAAAAAATCGATAAACATTAAAATTAAATTCCTGTTTTTAAGAAACTGAAACAAAACAATTCAGCTATATCAGCACCAAACATACTAAAATTTACTAATTCAACACGTCTCAGATTCAAATCATTCAACAATTGTTTAAAAAGGAACAGAATTCATGAATAAGCAAGAAAAAAGCTCACTCTGGGGGCCCAAAGTTGATCGCAGCTAGCGACGGAGTGCCAGCCACGGGAAACGAGAATACATCGCGCCACGCTGCGTGCGTCCAGACAGCCCAGGATCTTCTCCAGGATCTCGGGCCCCAGCACAAAGAGCGGGTCCCAAGCCTCCTCCTCCTCCTTCTTCCTCTGCCGCTTCGTCTCCGATGCGGAAGAAGAAGAGGCGGAGGAAGAAGAAGCAGAAGCAGAGCAGGCCTTGACTTTGTCCTTGCCTCTCCCCCCCTCTCCTCCCGGACTGCACTGCGCCATGATCGCGGGCGAGCAGCAGGCGGAGGAGTGTGATCACTCTGTGCAGGCGGAGGAGCAGCAAGCGGTTGGGAGAATTTGGGACCTTTTTCTGATTCTGTTTCTTTTTTCTTTATTTTGATTTTATTGTTGCGGTACTTGCGACACAGTACGGTGGTTTTGAGGTGTCAATATATGTCCCATCCAAACTGTAGCTAGATCTTATAGGGGCTCAGGGGAGTAATACCTAGCTTCTAAAGAATGTTGTCCATGAGTTACATTTCGGATCATTGTACGTATTTGTCACGTTTCAGGAGGTATTTGTTATATTTCGTTACACATTCATTCAAGTAATTTCATTATTTATTGAAGTTCAACTTATATGTACTCTATCTATTGAAGTTCAACTTTTTTGTACTCTATCTATAACTGTTATAAAAAGATGGATAATGAATAAATAACGGTACATAACAAATAAAGTAATAGTGTATTTTATATTAAACTAGGTTCCGCATTCGCGCTCCATAGTAGAGAGTTTTGCATTTTGTTAGAATCCTTCCTTTTTTTTTTTGTGTGTACATTGTAATCAAATTGCTTGTCTAACAACCAAAAAAGTAGTAGCGAATGGTTTACCTATTCTATTGTCTTTTAATTTTCATAAAGAACATAAACCTTTACAAATTTCATGTCGCATTCACAAATATAAAGGCAGTCTTGAAATAATTTAAAGATGGTAAAATAAGTGACTAATACATTTTGCCGTCATAATAAAAAAATTTTGAATGATTTTTGTTAATATTTGATGCACACGTAAATAAAATCAAAATGATATAATATTTTGTGTACATATAAAAAAATAAATCTATTGTGAGCTCGAACTCACATGGCCCTTCTGTGAGTGTATCTCCAAAAACATACAAAACCACAAATTTTAATTTATACGGCTTATAAATTGCTTATAGGTCAACATTCTCCCTCTTCTTTAAGGTGCATGTATTCTTTAAAAAGACAAGTTATTTGTAATAGAGTAACATACCATAAATTATATAGTAAATAACGTCAAAGAGTATAAAATCATTACTCATTTGTTCAATAATTAAGAGAGATAATTTAATTAGTGAGACTATTTTAAAATATATATATATACATAAAATATGTTTAATGATCTCTCTATTTAAAAATAAAATTAAAATAACTACAACTTTATCTAAACCGCAAGATCATCAAATCGTAGTCTACTCCAAATCAATAAAGAGCTTCATTTTCCTCCCCTAAGGCTGTACTTCAATGGAGGTTAATGGGGTAGAGAGGAGGGGAAGAGAAGGGAGAACTATTTTGTAAGCTCCCAAGTTATTTTTGAAGGAGTGAATGAAAGTGAATAGATGATAATGGAGTTTAACTCTTCTATATATCTGTCCAAAAATGTTAACCCCGAATTTGAGGTGTAACATTACTAACCTACGATTAATTTTCTTCCCTTCACTTCACTTCCCTTCCCTTCCCAAACTCGGGACTAACACTATGCTCCACAATTTATTTAGAAGGGGAAGGTATGGAAAGGGAAGAGATGGGATGGGATGGAATGGAAGGGAAAAATGATTTCACCTCCTTTACATCCCAATTTGGAGGGGACAAAATCAATTGATTTGAGGAGTAGAGGGATGACTTTTTCCCTCCCCTTCTCTTTAAGGGCGTGTTCGGTTGTTATGGGATTGTGCGGGGTGAGATTTTATGGGTACGGGAACCCACTTTTTCATTTGTGGGAACCCATACTCGTGGGTATTATAATGGGTATACAAATATGATTGTTCGGTTGTATCATGGAAAATCTTTATTAGATAAAAAATAGTTTATATGCATACTTAAATTACTTATGTTCTTATTGATAAATATAAATAAATTTAAATAAAAGAATAATATTAAAAAAGTTATTATATAAAATTTCAAGTATCAAAACATATATAAAACTATCATTACATATTTATCTAAATGGTCAATAATTATACTAAAAAAATCAAAATCATGCTTAAATTTTTCTCTCGTTGACTGTGAATGCATGTTATATATAATAATGTTCTTTCATATTATTTCAGTTAAAATATAATCCGTGCAAAAAATGAGATGGCATTTGATAACATCATCTGATTAATATATACAATTTTTGCTTGGCATGATCCAAAATGAAGTCTATTACAAGAAAAGTCACTAATTAATATAGCATAGAAAGAGTGATAGCACGTTGGAAAAAATTATTTGGATCCAAGTGAATAATTTTTTTCCCATCATTTTATGAAGAGATGGGTAGTAAATGGGAAATTTTTTTCATTTCCATGTGCCAATAAAATGTGTACCGAACACTAATGGGAATTTTTTCACAATTGGGCAATAAATCTACCTATTTTTCATGTCCAAATTGATAACCGAACGGGGCTTAAAAATTTTGTGGAGCAAGTAACATTACAAACTTTACCTCTCCTCCTCTTCCCTCCCCTCCTCTTCACCTCTTATGGAGCACACTGTAACGGGGGAGAGATGGATCCATTCTTCATTCTTGTATGTGCAGATATAGGTATGCACATACGAAATCACTCGAGAGGGGAATAATGCCTTGCAGACCCCAGAATTGTCGGCAAGCCAAACTTATAATTGCAACATGCTTCCTCTCGAAGCAACCAGAGAAATCAAGAACCAGCCGAGTCTTTTTTAATTCCATGTCAGGCCAAAACAGGCCGGCATCCATAGTTCCATTATCCATACCATATGAAATACCAGGAATCTCACTAGCTGACAAATCTGAAGCTGCCATTGATTTTGGACATATGCTGCTCACAGCTCACCACATGGACACCACACTCTCTGCTTGCCACGTATCCTCAGAGGAATACAAACGCCACGTATGCTAAGCCCGCCACAAAAGATTCCGGGTCTGGACCCCTTTCGTAACGGTAGAGACGGTTAACCTATATATGCTCCATTACACTAATTGAATATTGTTCCTTTCCTAGTAGTAGTAGGTCAGTATCGATATCCGACAGAGATAGACAAAATCTGACCCGACCCGAAAAACATGTCTGACCCGAATCTGATTTGGCATGAAAAAAATGTTAGTAAACGTCAACCCAATATCTGACCCCGCTCAAAAAAATACCGACAGTCATCAACCCGATACACAACCCGACCCGACATATACATTCAATCAAACTGACCCGATCTAACCCGACAATCTACCACCTCTTAGATATCGGTACGGAGCTTTAAGCGGAGATTGAAGGATGCCAAACGAAAGTGAGGCCATTTTGCAGTGTTTTTTAGCGTCGGTATCGGCTGAGATCCAAATCGGATCTCAGGGCCTGAGATCCCGATCCGACGGTTCTCAGGGACCCCGAGATTCGGACTCAGCAGATACAGGGCCTGAGAACCGTCGGATCGGGATCTCAGCCGATTTCAACGCGTTTTTTACTCTTTGGTCTCTACTATCCTGTACAATCACACGCATAATTAATCTACGAAGATGGGAGTTTTTGTTCCCATATTTAGTTATTTACTGAGGATTTGTATGATATCTGCTGTTCAGTGTTTTACCTTGCAAGTAAACTGCAAGTGAAATATAAATCCAGTGTCTATCTATACACGTTGGTATGCAGTCGTTTGCGCGAAACCGGTGAAGATAACTGTCGCGTTCCTATATTTTAGATCAGTTTACCAACTAGATAACAAACATCATTTCTTTGTCAGTTTTGCAAGTTGATACCAGACAAATCATCATGCAAGTATCCACTCTAGAACCATTTCATAAGACTAATGGCTCTGCTATAATAACTGATATGAAACATGTTATAACATGAAATGATTTCACCTGAACAAGTTTCAAAATTGATTCAGAAAAGGTTTGCAAGTATCTGCTCCAATCGTATCTCATTATTCATCCGCACAATAAGAAATGTTGTTTGCTCAATCAAAAGCTTGTGGAGCAGAAACAAAAATGTTTTTATGGACATTTTCCACAACAGAAAAATGAGTGATTAATTTAAACTCGGCACTCAGGATCCTAAGCTATGTGATTTAAAATTGTTTCAAGTTAAAAACTGAACTAGTAGTCCATTCCTCCCATGCCGGCGCCCATTGGAGGTACATCCTTCTCGTCTTTGGGAAACTCAACAACAACAGCCTCAGTAGTTGTCATCAAGGAAGAAACACTGCACATTTGGAAGAAAAAAAATATTATCATCATAAAGCTAACGAATAACCAAAACCAAAGTTGAGTTCATAAAATGTATGAGATGAAGTCTGGACAATCAATTAAAGTTGAAGTACGCACAATCAAGTTATCAATGCAAATTAAAGGACTTAAACTAGTTTTTTCAGGATATGAGATATATCCATCCACACTATTCACTGGAAAGGGTGCCCACTTTTTTTCGAGACAAGCCAAACATTGACCATACTAATTTTATACACAACTTTTGAGTCCATCTATCATCCAAAACTACAACTAATCTGACATTTAGTGTTATCATAATTAGCTGTGAAAAAAAAAGTTTCAAGTGTGAAGAATACCTTGCAGCATCAACCAATGCAGTTCTAATAACCTTCAATGGGTCAATAATACCTGCCTTTACCATGTCGACATACTCACCTGCATTTAGACAAAAACAGAAGGCAATAGTTAGATAAGCATTCTTTTAATAACAATACATATAAACTTCTTGAAACTAAACCTACCTTTGGCTGCATCATAACCAAGATCAGTATTATCTTGCTCAAGAAGCTTGCCAACAATCACTGCCCCTTCTACACCAGCATTACTTGCTATTGTGTGCACTGGGGTCTGCAATTTCATTCCATAAACATTTGAGTGTCTCAAAAAAAATATTTACAGTAACTTTATGCATTTTTATCTATCTTCACAGTTAGCTATATTTAATACATTCAATCCTAATAGTATCACACCTTCAAGGCATTTTGAATAATTTGAACACCAATTTTCTGGTCAAAGTTTGCTGTTTGCAGGTTGTCGAGCTCTTTGCTTGCATAGAGGAGGGCAACACCACCACCTAAATATAAAAAAGGTATTGCATACAATGTCACCATAAACTTTCCACAATTTAAGATCACTACACATGTAAAACATAAGATTGAAAATACTTGGGGAGAGTTCGATTTCTTAACATCAGATTCCACGTGGCTACAGTTACCTACGGTTTGTAAGAGTTTGGTGTACTCACTCAAAACCCTGGTTTTGGAACTTCCAAAACAGAAATTGGTAACAAGGCAAAAGGTAATGGGGAAGCCAGGTTTTACAAATTAAAGTGGGATTGAATTTCCAGCTGGCTTCCTATACTCATACTGCATATTCAGAAGCTTTAATGTTATCAACGTTGCCAAAAGTTACAAAATGAGTGGGGCCTTACCGGGCACAATACCCTCCTCCACAGCAGCTTTTGTAGCATTCAAGGCATCTGTAACTCTGTCCTTCTTCTCACCAACTTCAGCCTCACTAGCACCTCCAATCTGCAAGTTTTCCATACTATCAGAAAATTACAACAACAACAACAACAACAACAACCACCACCAAGCCTTTAGTCCCAAACAAGTTGGGGTAGGCTAGAAATGAAACCAAGAGGACCCAATGCTAATGGCGATGGCCTACGTTATAGCTACTGATGATACTATATGCCATGTGTTAATTCTTTTTCAGATAATCTTCAAGCTCTGATTAAATCTTTGTTCACAATTGATTTTATAGAAACAGAAAGAATAAAAGATAAAGAAACTCGTTCCAAGAAAAACCTGAAACTTGCTAAAAGTGTACTCCAGGAACAGAGAGCTGTGTTATAGTTGGTAAATCTTGATGGGAAAAAAAAAAAAATACCTTCAAGACAGCAACACCGCCAGAAAGTTTTGCGAGCCTCTCCTGAAGCTTTTCCTTGTCATAATCAGATGTGCTTTCTTCAATGGAAGCTCTCAGCTGTTTAAAAAAAAAATAAAAGGAAACAAACATAAATATCGTTATTGATGTACCAAACAGGTGAAACATAACTTTTTATACAAGTAGTGTGACCGACCTGCTCACATCTTTCCTCAATAGCTTTCTTATCGCCAAATCCATCAAGGATGACGGTATCATCTTTGGAAACTGTGACCTTCTTGCAAGAACCAAACATGCTCAACTCAACTTTCTCAAGATTCATGCCAAGATCTTCGGTTATTACCTGTATAATCATAAGATTTAGAACCATTTAAAAATTGTACTAATAAAGCAAGGACATGCACAAGAAAGATGCCAATTCATGCTTAAGTAAGATAATTGAGCTTACTTCACCGCCTGTAAGAATGGCAAGGTCATGCAAACTGGATTTTCTGTTCTCACCAAAACCAGGAGCCTTGACAGCACAAACCTGAACAACAAAAATCACCACAAAACTCTAAGCATAAACACATTAGATGTAAGAGTACAACATCTATCAACTAGTTAGACCAAAACCTTAATGCCGGCCCGAAGCTTGTTGAGTATGAGAGTTGCCAGTGCATCACTTTCAACATCCTCAGCAACAATGAGAAGAGGCCTTTGTTTCTATTAACAAAAAGCACAAAATTAGTGATATTCGGCTACACAAGAAATACATTGATGAATTATGAAGATAAAGAGTTAAAATTTTCACCTTCAATGCAAGCTCTAGAACTTTAACAATTGCATTGAGGTTTGAGATTTTCTTCTCATGAATCAAGATAAGAGGATCTTCTAGTTCCTACATCCATCAATAGCAAATTCTCAAGATCCAACCTTCAGCAATATAACACCATAAAAGAATATGCAGAATCTTTTTGTTTACTTGGTACTTACACATTTTTGGTTCTTTTGGTTTGTAATGAAGTAAGGAGATATGTAGCCTCTGTCAAGTTTCATTCCCTCAACAACTTCCAGCTCATTGTACAGTGTGTTACCATCCTGCAGAAGAGTAAACATTACAATTTAGCCAGTGCTTAAAAATTACAATAGAGCACATAGAAACATGAATACTGTCATTTCCTCGACAATTCACAACAATGCTAACTTACCGCAATAGTGATCACACCCTCTTTACCAACTTTCTCCATGGCCTTAGCAATAATTTCACCGATTTCTCTCTCACCGTTGGCCGATATTGTCCCAACCTATCATGAAAATACAGAATCAGCAACTACAAAACAAGATTATTACACTATTCTAACTTTTAACAACAAGCGACTGAAGCATTGAATCACCTGAGCTATCTCTTCAGAGGTGCTAATCATTCTAGCTTTGCTTTTCAAGTTGGTCACAACAGAATCAACAGCCATGGAAATGCCACGCCTCAGATCCATTGCATTCATTCCAGCAGCCACTGACTTGCAACCCTCGGTGAAAATCGCCTTTGTGAGAACAGTAGCACATGTTGTACCTGCACCAAGAGAGACAACCCAACATCAATATTTCATTAGATGATAATCACATATCATAATCTCTCTTTGAATGCCCCAGCTTAAAAATTAAAGGACTACTTCAGACATACCATCACCAGCAACATCATTGGTCGCATTAGCGACTTGCTTGACAAGGCTAGCACCCATGTTCTTCACTCTATCCTTGAACTCGATGCTCTTTGCAACTGTGACACCGTCCTTTGTGACTTTAGGCGCACCGAAACTTTGCTCAATTACAACAGTACGACCCTGGACAAAAGTACAAGATATCAGGATTACAATAAAATAAGAACTGCAAGACTGATCTTCGTATATCATCCATTCAAATGCAACTCACTGGTGATTATAACTCAAAAATGTTTTACCTTGGGGCCCATTGTAACTTTGACAGCATCTGCCAGTTCTTCAACACCTCTCAACATCAGAGCGCGAGCCTCGACTCCAAATTTGATATCTTTAGCTGCATAATTTCTGCTCCAGTTCAGCCTGCTTCCAACCTGTATTATACCAAAGAGTAAAATTTCATAATCCATTCACCTTACATAAAATTCCTAATGTAACCTAACCCAACCAGTTTTGACCTAATTATTTCCTTCCTAGAAGCAATCTCTGACAATGGTTGAGACATAGTCGAAACATATGAAAATCTAATGGTAGATCTAATGTGAACAACGCTCAAATAGAATGTAAGAGTGTTTCCATTCCCATTATTACACTTGATCTTCAACTAAAGAGAAAGTTTGCTGATTAATCTCACTGACCTGTCTGGAGCTGCTGGCAGCGTTCCTGAAACAGAACAAAGAACACAAATCCGTTAGCTCCGGAAATGAAATGAAATCTCGACGCATTTCTAGCAACACTCTAAACTGAAAACTGAAATCTCACCTGGCCTTGGAGGCTAGGCTGGCTGCGGCGCGATACATTCTTCTTCGGACTAACAAAGATGGATCGGAACAAGAGATCTCTCGAGAGAGAGGACGGAAGGGAGGAGAGTGTGCTGCGGGTTCTTCTGCTGCTTGGGGAAGAAGTCAGTCAGGCGAGAGTGGGGGCGAAGAGAAGAGGCGAGGGATTATAGAGAGAGAGAGGGGAGTGGTAGTCTCTAGAAACCTCTACAACCACCAAGTGCTGAATTCAGATCCCCTAACGTAACTGCACTGTGCAGTTCATGACTTCCGCCGTTGGATCGTCTCGAGATTCGCGCCAGCGCGGATCTGGAGAGGATCCAACGGCTGATGTGGTGAACTGGATAATGCAGTACGTTGGAGGACAAGTGCTGCTGGCCGCCTGCCGCTGCTGATTGTTTAACTGGAAAGGGTTTAGGGTTTTTAGAGGTCTGTATCTGCTGCCATTGGAAACTATGGCAGGGTGCTGCAATTGGTGCACACGGGCCGTTGGATTAGTTTGAACGGCTAAGATTATTGGAAATGGGGTGGGCGTTTTGATTGTGGGTCCCACTGTCAGTATGAATGGTAGCGTCTTATTATGGTTTTTAATGGTAGCAGATGCATGGAGTGGAGTGGAATGCACATTCGTAGCGGCGTCGGCGTGGAAGAAGGGGTTACTTTTGACCCGATGACTGCCCGGCCCAATTTGGCCCATTTATAAATAGATCTAATTGGGCTTGGGCCTAAGAATTTGGGTGAGCTAGCACAGATCTCAAGATGATCTAACGGTTCACATTCTGTGCCACACAATACAGTGCTACAGAGGATCTGAATACAGCCTGCCAGTAGTCTGCCACATGCTACAACCAATTGGTATTGCGCAGTACCTTACGGCGCAGTAGACGAGTCGTCTGATTGCTTTAAGTTTCGTGATAACTCTAATCTCAAAAACCCTCCTATAATCTAAAGATCGTGGTATTGCGCCGTACTGTACTGCGCGCAGTAGAGGACAATCACTCATGCTACAACTGATGTCGAGAAGAGTTTATAGTCAAATTCTCGATCAGGTAAGGTTTGATGGATCTAAGCCATTGAATATTGGAGCTATCAATAGATCAATCTAACTAAAATTGTATGATCAGAGGGCTGGAAATTCCAGTTAAACCAGCTTTTAGTCTGATATACTTGTTTGCTTCCTTCCCGTGTCTTCCAATTTGTGGTTAAAACGAGAAATTTATATGTTTTTTGTATAGTACTGATTTTTTTTTTTTTTTTTTGTGTTTGTTTATTTCCTCTCCATTTTCCCAATTTTCTTTTATATTTTAGAGGACAAATCGGCCATGCATGTTTACATCAAATATTTCCAGAAGTACAAGCACCGAATAGTTTAAAAAACCATGCTTAATTATGACATGAACACATAGAAAACAGATTGACCTCTATAAAACATCACAACACAAGTAAATTCAACACACAATTAACAACTAACAACAGTTTATAAAGAAAGCCACACATGACTAAGCAAAAACCCAGAAAGGAAAACAAGAGCTAGCTGCAACACATGATATGTAGATTGCTCTACAAATTCAGAGCATCTCATCCAAGGCCAGGATGGTGCTCAGGTTCATCGGGCTCATGTAGTCGTCGGTGCCGGTCATCATCCGGTCAACGATCAACCGGTTGGCTCTCTCTGTCGGGTGGTACGCATCCCAGAACACGTAGTCGTTCCTGTTTTTGCACAAGTTGGATAGCACATTGCATAGGCCAAGGCCGTTGTACCGCCCCTGCCCGCAACACGCCGTCTTTCCTGTCTTAAAACCTAACAAAAAAGAAAAGAATATTTGATTTAAATAAAGCAAAATAAAATGGTGATTTGAAATAAATATATATGACTACCATAAGCTTTAGGATTGACAACAAAGTCGAAGTGCATGCGGTTAGAGTTGGCCGAGATGAACACATCCGACCCGTACTTTGAGTTCAGTTCTCGCAATGCCTGCACCAATTGGGGATTGAACAAGTCGGTGGCACGCATCAGCTCAGCAGCACAATGACCATTGCGGCTTCTCATAGCTATTTCAGCCGGAGCACACCCGAGAGGACCGGTTCCTGTGACAATTACCCGCCGCATACCCAAATTATACAGCCTCTGCAATTGAAGCAAAAATGGTATTAAATTATTAATTAATAAACTTATTTTAGTTCTTATGCATCTTCCATGCAACAAATCAGAAAAATGAAACGATATAAACATACCGCAAGAATGTTCTTATACTCGGAAATTAGGTATTTTACGTAGTCGGGCAGCGAAAACTCTCTTGACCTAAGAGAGTAAGGCAGAAGGTAGTAATTGTTAACGAAGTCATTGCCTCCGATCGTGATGAGACCCAGTGCTCTGTTGACTAGCTCTTTCGCCTTCTGCGAACCTACGTAGGTGCTCAGCGATCTCTGGTACTCGACGAACTTGTGGAGCTGTTCGTTTATCCTGATAATGTTCACCTGTAAGTATGACCACTTTTACTCGTAAGTCAATCCAATATCTATAAATATGGTAATAATTGACATTTTTATATTTGTATTTTTATTTCTTGCATACCAGAAGTTTCTCTATTTTTCGAATCATTTTAACCTGATAAAAATTTTCACTTTTGGATATTATCAGAGACAAGAAATAACATATAGCTTCTTACAAACTGAAAGCCGGTGTCATTGAGAATTCCGACCCCAGCAGAAGCAAAATTGGCACCGATTAGGAGCTTCTCACCGTGATGCTCGGGACTTAAGATAGGCAACGGCGGTTCGGAACCAATGTACTCACCTGATCAGATGTAAGCGAGTTTGTCAGTTAATTTGACCTAAATGGCTTTTCCATAAAAAGAAAAAAAGCTAAATTATCTCTTAAATTACGACATTTTTTAACACCTGTTTTAAAATTTCAATATTTACAATGTTCATACAGAATATATCAAGCGAAAAAAAAAAAACAGAAAACACTGAAAGAGTATTTACTGATTAGGTCAGGGATGTTAAGTCCATTGGAGAATCTGCCGGTTGCTCTATGAGTCGGATAATCGATTCCATACGGGAACGTATCAGCTCGCGCCTCAGTCACCAAGTAATTGTTGTTGCCACTGTCTACCAGAGAATCGCCGAATATAAAGAACGCACGCGCATGCGACGGTACGAGTAGAGTCGACAGAATGACAAAACCAATAAAGGGAATCAGTATCAACTTCCAGAATTGCATTTGTGGTTGCACAATGATGGATTATCACCTGAGAGAATTAAGTAAGACCTTACTGCAGCAGTTGCATATGAGATGGCTTCTGAGGGCTGCTAATATATATAGAGAGCTCAGTTGATGAAGGAGTCCGTATCCGCTGCGATCCAAAACAGGATCGCAGGGTCCTGCGATCTTGATCAAACGACTGAGACATTTTAGGGGGATTTTTGAAGGAATCTCAACCGTCCAATCCAGATCTCAGGGCCTGAGATCGGATTTGGATAGCAGCTGATTTCGGCGTGTTGTTGAAGGTTACATAATTCTTTGCTGGTATTAAGGCCAACAAATACAGATGAATTGATTTTTGAAACCAGTTCAGTTGCAACTACAGAGTCGGCTTTGCATACTTGAGTTTTACTGAGCTTCATCAATGTTAGTAGTTGGTTGCTTTCTTCTATTTAGAAAGTCAATTGTGGTGCATAGGCATGAAAACAAAGGCTATGGAAAATTTTTATTCTGACAACTTTAAAAATGAATTTGGAATGCATTGAGAAAGATTTAAAATTTATAAAATTTACAAATAAAACTATTGAACCTATAGATCAGTTAATTTTCCATAAAATTTGGTTTCCATTTAGGATCATCGAAAATTCAAAATCATTAAAATTTAAACTAATGCAGTTGTCATGTAATTTTCGTAGAGTTCAATAAAATATCAAATGACATTCAAATTGTATGAAACTAAAATACAATGGACTGATAAGTTTTATTATAACTTTGTAAGAGTTGAAGATTTTATTCAATTTTTTTTTGTATAAAGTTGTCCTTAACATCTTTTTCTCAAGTAAAAAAAGTTTTGTTTTTTTCTTTTTGTGAGACTAGTGAAGAGCCCATGCGTTGCTTTGGGCTGAAATTATTATTTCTTATAATAAATTTTTAAAATAATATGTAATGGGCTTAATATTAAGGAAATTGATATGGGCCTTAAATTTTAATGGGCTGAGACATTAACGTCAACGGGCATTAACGTAAATCAACGGTTTTGATCTATCCAAGAAAATGATCAACGGCTCAGGTTTCTTATTTAGAGAATATAGCTCTTTCATGTCATTTTTTCTAATATGCTTTTATATATAGTCAGGATAAGGTTAAAAGTTACATGCTTCAATGAATGTAATAACTTCTTGTTATGCGTATAAAAAGGAGTTCTTACCTTTATGTTGCACCAAATGTTTGCTGATATATATTAACTACAAATTGAGATATCTTGAGACTTGAGCATCCATTAAATGATCTTGTGAAAAAATTAGTACTTAGCACGCATAGTTGTTGGCGCATACACTGTTTGGTGAACCTGGAAGTACTGTATATTTAAAGTTTTAGACACATAATAAAGGTCAGATTATTCTTCATATCCGGGCAATGTTCAAGCAGATTGAAGAAACAAACCCTTTTTGTATAATTTATACAAATACTTGATAGAAACCTTCATGGTGGAGAAGGAATGAAGATTAAAACAACGAAGATAACATATTTTTTTGGAGCCTACTAACAAACAACGAAGTCTAAAGCCATGTTATATTTAATAACATATGCCTGCTTATAATTACGATTCAGCAAAGTTAGATCATTTTTTTTTCTTTAACTGATAATTTCTAGGTCTTTCAGCTTCTTGTTTCAGCTTTTAATTTGAGATTGGCTCGAACTATTATGAATGGTGTTTAATTGTTCGAACAATTCGTCCCTTGATAAGCATAACACAACGCCATTTTAGACTGTTCAATGCTCACAACTACCCATGCGACCAAATGCATTAAGGAGATCACCTGTGATATCCTTGATGTGTTCAAGATTACAAAGGTGACATGAAAGAAATTACAAATCACAAAGCTCTATGGATGAGGAAACAGAAGCCATGAATAAAACAATGTGGATGCGTTTTTTTTTTTGGCTGATAAATGGCATGACAAACCGAATCTAAACTAACCCGATAGTGAACAGAACAATTGCTCTCTTTACTTGAATTATTTAACATGGAACCGCTTGTAACCAGTCTAATGGTCTCAATATGCTCAGACAAATAAAAACAAGATAAAGTTCGCCGTGATATGTACATGAACTCTCTCTCTCTCTCTCAAAGGGGAAAAAAAAAGAACTCGGTCCTTGACTATACAAGAACCTAAGAAAAAAACTGGAACAAACTACAAACTAAATCAAGCTAGCCTACCCAGACTACATAGACACTAATAGCTTTTCTGAACATCATATCTCAAACGTGCACTACGCTTGTATGGTGTCTCATCAACCGTCCTTCTAACATAATCAAGGAAAGGTTCAGATTGAGGAGAAGATGGCAGCACCGAGGTGCCAGTCTGACGAACAGGGGTGGCAGGGGCAAAAACTGGGGAATGTGAAGTTGGTCCTGCTTGGTGGGCTGGTGGCGGTGTGCCCTTGGGCCTATCGTAGCACTTCCAGAACAAGAACACGGTGATAATCAATGCAGCACAGGAAAAGAAAATTCCAAGTTTTCTAGAAATAGTTGCCTCAGTTAATGTGGATGTGGCTGTGTCAGCCTCATACACGACACAAACTTCTTCCCGCTGGCCTGTAGGGTATTGGAATCACATTAATATACAGAGAAGGAAAGTTGCTAACATATATGAATTTGATAAATAAAGGCCTAGAACACACCTGTGGCTGGGAGATAAAATACTATATTATCGCTGAAGGGTTCTTTCTTAAGCAGTTGAACCTATGAGGTAAATAGCAAAAGTCAACACTGTTTGGCCTTTGGATAGTTCATGCAGTTAATTTTCTGCTAATGGCTTTTACCTGATACTCCGCTTGGCCTGTAATCCCAAAATCAACCACCTTAACAAGGCGAACGGACATAAGATCTTTGAATTTCCAGGTCAACTCAAAATCTGTAAATAAATCCAAAATTCAAATGAAGCAAAGTATATGACAAGCTATCCACTTTATGAGGCCAATATCATTACCTGTGTTTCCGACGGTTAATATCCTGCTCTCATTAGAGCTGGGTGATAAATGCACCTGCATTGACCAAAACAAGTATTAACACCATTCAGAATGTTCAAACAAGAAAATCTCTTAATGATTTCGGTATACCTTTCTAGCTTCTGGAATAGAAAACCCTGCAATAACAGGAGCTGTAACAACTGCCCTGACATTTGGATCATCCCTTACTGATGCTATGATGGAAACATCAATGAACCTTCTCTTAGAAGCTTTACTTTCTGGATCAACATTTGAATTTAACATGGATCCCAACAAATGCTCAGGTGGATTTGGAAAGAATAGGCAATAGGATGTCTCAGTGAATCTGTCAGTCCATGGCTTAGAATAACTATAAAAAAATGACAAGAAAAATATAAGATAAATCAATATAAATAATATAAGAAAAGGGCCTTTTGCAAGAAGAAAATATAAAAAAAATAATAATTCTCAGCTCTTGCATAAAACATGTAGACTTGAAAGTATTTGCTAAAGTCATCCACTTTAAAATGAATAAGGCTCATTTAACCAATAAAGGATTGGACTGAGGTCTACTCTCAATTTAAGAGTGTAGTTAACCTTACAAGGTAACATCCATATTTCAGAATTGGGTGTTAAGCGATTCTTCTTCCCCCCTTAAAACACAGCTAATTCTCAATTTCAAATTTTAAACTCTTATATATTTACTCTGCAAACACTATTTGTAGCTAGTATTTTTCTATGGATAGGGACATATTGGGTTTACCATTCTGCAGAATCCAAAGGAAACAAAAAACAGGGGGAAAAAAAAATTTACCCAATAAAAGCTGGTTCCACTTTGCAATCAAATGGAATGCCAACAAGCTTGCCTGGCCCCCCTATCTTGTGGTCCTCAGTGTCACTGTTTCAATAGAATCGACAAAAAAGGAAGTATAAACAAAAGCAAAAGGACCATAATTTACTGCCGGAAGGGAAGGAGCAACTAGAAATTAATACCTGAACTTTACAAGAAACTTATAACCATCAGCTGGAAACTGAACATTAGTCAAGGTCTCGGTTGCAGAACCAAGAATGATTTGACCCACGTTCTTTACTGTGATTGAGGTTTCAAGCTTTAGGTCTGAACTTTCAAACATCACTGCATTTTATTAACAAAAATTTAGTAGCAAATCAGCAACCTTAAAATACAAACTAGTTGGTGCTTTGGTGGCGATGCATACCTTTAACTGTACCGGCACGACGTGCATGTGCTTCCCCCGTCATTTTATTAATTGATAAAATACTTTCATTTCCACTTGACCATTTGCCAGACCAAGCTCTTTCATCCATGCCAAAATCTAAGTATTTATATGACCAAAATTGAAAAAGTATACAATTATGTCTATCATCCAAAGTAAAATGACCATAGTAATAAGTCATGGGAAAGATTTACAAATTCTGTAAGTTTTACAATACCATTTCCAATGATAGTGAAGTTGACATATTGGCCAGCTCTCAAGTTTGGATCCCTGGGATAAATTTGAGCACCGACAGATACCTAAAAAAGTTGAAAAAAAAAAACATATTTGTACAGAATCAGAGAAGTGATAACAAAAATGAGAGTTTAGTTTGACAAAAAAAAAAACAAACCTTCAGCCAATGCCGATTAAAGATCAAACAAAGGCAATCTAATTGTTTTCTTAATTCCAAAACAGTTTCATACACATCTTCCTCATCACGAAAGCATATTGTTAAACAGTAGAACACTTTTTAAGACAATTTCTAGCACCATATTTACAAATAGTATTGAAAAAAAAAAAAAAATGTTACCACTAAGAAGTCTGACTTCTTTGGATTGTTGTCAATGTTTATCTTTATGAGAGCTGTCCCAGGGCGTCTTGCCTTGATTAAGGATATAGGAAAATTAGAAATAGACCATTAAGAAATATAAAGGGAAAAAAACACTAAATCAAGTGCAAATCCTACATTTAAGAACTAAACCTATCGGGGAAGTCAAGAAGAAATGTTTGAGAACCATGGACCTATATTCTCTCCAACAAATATGAAAATAAAGGAAACCATAGCGAACCTGTAGAACAAATCTTCTGTGCTCCTCCTCTGTTTTATTAACATCCTTTACCACCAAGATAGATAACACATCTGGAAAATTTGTCTCGATATCCACAGGAACCATTCCATTTGCTTCAGTGAACACATAGCCTTGCATAAATCGAAAAGTCCTAGATTATAATCAAGTTGATACTAAAAGAAAAAAGAAAAAAACAAACATGATGCATTAGCAGCGACAATGTACCTAATTCATCACAGTACAGAGTATCAAGCTGAAACATATCACCAACTGCAAGATATGCCGCCTGAACAGAACCTTTTGGGGCAGTTATCCTCACTTGAGAAACCTGTGTTATAAGAGCAGAAGATTAATTCCACACATGAAATGCTAACATAAAATATTTAAATTAATCATAAGCTTGCAATGCTAATCTTATCCTCAAATCAGGTAGTTCTTGAGCACATTTAGAATCACCCAAATCACAAAACTAGAATGAGCAATTCACATAGCTCAGCGACCATCTAATATCAAAAATATTACAATTTAACTGTCTACTATTTTCTCCAATATATGAATAGAAGTTAAACAGAACACTAGCCTTGGCAACTCTTATGCATGCAGCTATTTCCTCCCTACCAGTCGCTTGATCGTTCACTTGTATACAACCAAGATTACCAGTCCTTCCGGTCATGACACGATTTCCTTCAATAGTTACAGTTTCTTCAACTTCTTGCTTAACAGCAGCAGCATCATTCCGTCCACAAGGCCTTAGCAATGTGTAAATCACATCACCTCGGCTAGGAAGAAGGTGTGACGTGCTATAAAATGGTGGCAGTAACCAGGTGAAAGGAAGACCTAGTGCAAGGGGAGGATCTGGCACAACTGTTACTAACTTTGAGCTGTTATATAGCACCTGTTGAACTCTGCCAGAGTTCACGAACTCGCAAGATATCGACACAGAAACAGCAGATTTCCCTGCAGATCTAATAGATAAAATAATTTATTTTTCAGAAAAAGGCAGAACATTCCTTGCATAGGGTCAAACAAGATACAAATATTCACCTAGTCGGTGTGTACCACTACACAACAAAACGACGATTATCAATGAGTGGTCCTAATAGTTGTGTAAATGTAATGTTCTATAATAGCATGAAATTCTGCAAATGCAGTTTACTGGTGACTTTCATATTAAAGATACCTTCCGATTAGCACGTTTCTGTAAGCATGATCCTTGTCATCAAAGTTTTGTTCTTCACTTGTTGCTTTATTATACGATTCAAATCTCAGAACCTAGTCAATTAGTTAGAAGTCAAAACGATATTCATGACTATAGGACTTGAGAAAGTATAAATTTATGTAATGCAATCGTCACCTCTTCATTTGCTGTTATCCACCTGTACGCTTGACAGACACCATAAAATGAGAAAAGGTCGCCCTGGACAAAACAAATACCAATCACTCACCACATTCACAAAACCCCAAAAGCTGAAATGAATATGTTGCAAATTACCTTAGGGAAAGAAGGAAAAACTGGCATGGTGCAGCCAACACACAATCGTTCACTCTGCGAATTCAACCTCAGAGCTGAAGGAATCCCCACTTCAACAGTACCAAAGGCATCACAAATGAAAGAACCACTTCTCGTATATGCGATAGCACGAATAGTCTAACCATGCAAGTGCAACAAGTTTAGATGAACTAACTTAAAAGAAAAGTTGATTAAAAGAAAATATGATAGGTGCAACAAAATAGAGTAGAATCCACTTCATTTATTTACAGTTATAACAGGTCCTTTCCCCTATTTTTTATATTAATGCAATTTTGTGTAAATTAAAATTTTCTTCCTATATTAAGGACATGTAAGCATATTTTATATTTTATGAATGCCAAAGATTCAAGACATGCACCAGAAACGATGGTATTGCTACTTACAGCATTGCCAACAGAATTTGCCAAAAGCCCCCCAGAAGTACTATTGAGCCTAATAGCTTGTCCATTCATGCTTGAATATTCTACAGCTGCATCAAGCCTTGGACCACCTTCCACCGAGAGCTATGATTAGAATACAAGAAATTAGAACATCCATAATATATTATAACAGATGATATGTGTGACCTTTTAGTTTCATATAAGAAGCAAAGGGAAGATAGTGGATATAAACAATACTAATCTTTAAATATAAAAGAACATTCACCACATAAGAAGCACCAGGCACAAGATAGATATATTCAGGATGCAGTCGTAATCTCTTGTACACTTCAACCTCAATATTTTCACTAAGTACTTTTGTTCCTGACATTTGCTTTGCACTCACCTGAAAATATCATCTTGTAGTTACCAACAGACCAGTGTTTAAGCAAGAATAAGCCAAAGCTGAAATTATTAATCCAGATGTCTTTATGAAATTATTGCCAACTTACATAAAGAGATGTGATTCCAAGATTTACAGCTTTAACAGAAAATTTATGTGCAGCCCCTCTAGTAGAGTCAGTTGCTGTGATAAGCTTGAGAACTTCACCATCAGTGTGCACAGCAATGTCCATGTACATGTACTACAGCAACATAAACAAACAATAAGCAAACAGAAAGTGACATAACAACACAAAGTGAATTATAGGTCAAGCATGATGAAAGAAAATCTAAATCAAAGAGAACCTGAGAGAAGTCAAAAGTATCTCCATCCCGAGTCCCAGCTAGGATTTCAAACTCTCTTTCTGTACCTTCCTGAAACAAAATAAGATAATGAACAGGTGACAAATAAGAAGAGCAAAAGGAAAAAACAAATAAATAGATGGATAGGCAATCTTATGACAAATAATCATATAGTAAACCTAGCAGGATCTCAATCTCACCGTGAAAGTTCATGAGTTCAATCCCAAAATTCATTGCATTGGCTTCAAACAACATATCCAAATCATTTAAATCGATCTACATTACAAGATATATGTTTACATGCTAAAATGTTCAATTTATACTAAATGTTCAGAAAAATAAAAGCATGAAAACTGAATGTGTTGATAAAATAAGTTTAAAACTATCATTCTTCTAGCACTTGATGTCATGCTAAATGAACTACAAAATTGACAAATTTGATATGTAAGTGCATTAATCATAAACTCGTAATTCATAAATCAGATAAGTTTTGTACTTATGGTTTGAAGCCTAACGACAGATTATGAGGCCAAGCTCATGAACCACCTTGGTGATTAAGTTTGTTTGATTTTATTATATAATTAAAATGTGCAGAATTTGAACCCTCATGACAAATAGTCATAGATTACTTACCATAAGGCTAATCTGCTCAGGAGAAATTATCTTTATCCAGTCGACGTTTGCCACTTTCAGCTGTCACATGTGCAAATCCTTCTATCAGTTTCATGATTAATAACTTAACGATTGTATGTATAAGGAAAATATGCGAAAGAGGCATAAATTGTCATACTGTGGCAGAAGCAACTGCACTGGGAGAGAGCCCAATATCGTGAACTGCCACAACTGCAGTTCCCAAGCCTGTAACTCCAACAACAAGGCTAGTACAGTGAACTCCTTGAGGATGTTGAATAATCTTTACTACCTGTGTATCATTTGAGGCGGCTTCTAGAAAGCATGTCCCACCACTTATAGCCAAACTAATCTGCAAAGGCAAAATAAGTGAGGAAAATATAGATAAACAAATTTTTGCGACAGAATGATGCAAAGAGCATCTGCATACCTTCACATCTGGATGATAGACTAGCATTATTGACTCTGGTGTTACTCTCAGTGATGAAACTATCTGTTACAGAGCAAACAATATTAATCTTTTACTTTGGAGAAAATCACATCTTTATTTAAATACTTCAGTAAAATGGGAACTTTCAGATAGTTTGTGCACCTGTAGCTCAAGGGCATCAGACAGGTCATCCTTTCCAACTCCTAGAAGAAGAGAATGCCCTTTTGCTTGCAGATTACGAATTGTTGATTCAGAAAAGCCAACAACAGAAGCACGGACAATGCACTACATGCACAAATTATAATAATATTGAAGGTCCAGGTTGATCTACATGAACTGTAAGTTTCAATTAAGCAGGAAAAACAGAGAATTAAAAAAAATTGAAATTACTGGTTTTCAGGACAATCTAGTCAATGCTAGTACCACTTTCAAAGGTACCAGTTTAGGCTCTGTTAAGTAACTTATTTTAAGACATTTTATTTGCAATTCTTTTCTTCAACCAGATGGTTTCTTCTCAATATATTTGTGGGGAAACAAGATATGTTTGGTAGTTCTCTTAGCTTGATTGGTTTTCCATGATAAAGTATTACATGAGATGGTTTAATTTAATAACAATGATTCTATCTCTATATGTTTGCCTTTGTGAGAGATGAGATCACAATGGCCATACGAGGAGAGACTCATTGGCATATGATCTTTGTTTGACGATAAGGTGTTAATGACGAGAGCATGATAGGTGTTGGTAGGAAACAAGAGTTGTGGAGAAAGACTTTAAAACCAAAAGGTTTCAGACTTAGTAGTATTAAAACAGGGTATATGAGGTGTGTTCAGTATTTTCAGGTCAGATGATGGAGATGCAAGTTTGGACAGACAAATTAGCCTCTCCTATGGCTAAGCAAGAAAATAGTACTATGATCACCAAGCAAACAGGTTGTGCTGTCCAAAACAAAGGTACCGTACCCGTCCAGTTGAATTCTGAAGTATCAGAAACTGTTCCCAAGTGGATATCTCATGTTTTGCAATATGTTTTGTAGCATCCAAGTGAGCCAGTCCATCACAGCCAATCAGCTCCCACTTCAAATAAAGTGATGATGCATTGGCAAATATTTTGTCGGAAGCTTGTATGCCAACAGCAGCTAACCGGATAGCTTGTCCATTGGACACAACAATAGGATTAGCTTGGATTCTCCCAGGATTGCGATCAGCCATGCTTGCTGCCCTTATTACGTTAACTGCATTTTCTGTTGGATGTAAAAGAAATTATCACAATCAAAGAACTTTTGGGCACATTATCTCGCTTGTATTGAGGCAAAATGATGTACCAGGTTCATTGGCAATCAATGCAATTGATGAAGGAACGTCACAAACAACGAGCAAGTATGAATCTGCAATGGCTGCTAAAGGATGATCATCTCCAGCAAGGTTTCCACGAGAAAAGTGCAATTCCTGCATAGTTAAATTATTACCAGTCAATAATTGTGCCAAAGGATGAATGCAGTAAACTTTACATTGATACTTACAAAGTTCCCTCTTGTTTCACAGGAAATCCGATACATCTGATGAGATAGCCGCTTCACCAGGATAGCATCTGTTGTTGAGCTGTCAGGTTGCTTAAGAATATGCAATGTATCTATAAATCCAACCCTTGGACTCCACCTTTGAGGTCCTCCAAATAAGAGTATATCCATTGTTGAACCAGGAACAAGGTACAACTCATCTAAACCTTTCCTCTCTGTATTCCAACCTCCATCCCCAGTTACTAACAAATTGACATGGTATCCACCAAATTGGTTTCCACTTCCAGCCTGGTAGACTACAAGTGGGTAGTATGAAGATACCAATTTAGCTGCCTTAAGAACTGTTGGCCCATCTGATAAATCAGAATAAGAACGGATATCATAGGATAATGTTGCAGCAATTATGGCTCCACCAGCAGCAGATGCATGTAAATGCACCCATGCACAGGGAGGACCATAATTTTCATCAACGTTCAGAAACTTTGCTGGCTTCTCAATGATCTTGAATGATTCAGTTTCAGAATTTATTCTCCAGCGAATCAAAGAACTGAAAGCATCACATTTCAGAAAATGGTCCCCTTCAAACAGAAAAAAGAAAGTCTCGGAAATTAGTAATCAAGTGGAAAACACAACCACCATAAAAATGATTGACAGATTTTGTACAGAAGACTTGGAAAGGAAAGGGTGTTAAGTACCATTAGCAGTTCTTAATGTCACAGCAGCCTGAAGTTCAGAGCCTACAACTGCCTCAACAGGATGAATCGGGATAAAAACCATGGATTTAGGGAAGGAAACGTCAATTGTTACCTGAACAAAAGAAAAGGTAATAATTTATTGGTGGAATATATAAAAGCAGCCCTACATTAAGAAAACACGATCTAAGAAGTAACTAACCTCATCATAATTGAGAAAATTATAAGTAGACACTGCTTTGACTGTCACTTGACCAGGTCTTCTTGCATACAAAACACCAGAAGAAGAAATCGATATAATGGCCTCATCAGAGGAGAACCACTTAAAATCATTCAATGTCCTTCCACAACCTTTTAAAAAGTATGAAACTAGTTAATATTGTTTGCATAAAAAATTAAAAAAAAAAACTAGTTAATATTGAAGAAATTAATTTCATAGAGAATCTGCCAAGGGGTAACAAATGGTAGCCCATTTTTTTCTTTCCCTTCCCTTTCCGTTTTTGCTTCATTTTCTTTTCTAATTTAACTGAAAGATTCATGCCTTTAGAATTCTTGCTAACTCACTGTAAAGCCACAAAATAAGTCCATACTTTGGCTGGTACCCTACGTAATATAAAAGTAATGAACCAGGCCCCATAGCTAGAGAGCTACTGCCTGCTGCAATTTATATTTTATAAAAAAGATAAAAAAAAAATCATCAACCTCCCACAGGCTTCAGCTTGACTTCTTGGAAAGTTCCAGGAACCCATGGGAGGTGAATAATTTTGGAATATATTGTTTGCCCCTCAAAGAATAGTTGCACTTCATCACAGACATTCACTTCATGGACAAGCTGAATGACCTAAAACAGCACAGCAAAGTACAATAAGTTTACAAATATCCAATAGGTTGGGGACATACCAAAGACAGGCTTCATCAATCAGACTCAATCATAACATAACTGATTATGTGAGTGGTAAACAATAAAAACTCCCACAATATACATTGATTTAATCAATGATAGCCTTGATGTGATGCATTGCACATAATAACAAACTGGTTAGTTTTTGAAACATAACAATGTCAATAATAAATAGGTTGTCACTAAAAATAAAAAATAAGCTGTAAAATTTGGGAGCAGATAGGTAAGAAAAATTACCTCAGATGGTCCTGAGATGTCCCTTTGGTAAGTAATTGAAGCTGTCAATGAACCTTTCCCCTTGGATTTTGGCGTCAACAATCTGGCATAATGCCAATTTGCTGCAGCTACAAAGTCATTAGGCAATGTGGAGAAGTCCCAATAACTTAATGTACTGCTCTGGAGTGTAGGTTCATTTTTCTGCTAAGAAAAAAATGAGCAAAAGAAATTTACAAAAAAAGAAAAGAAGCTTTTAGAAATTTAAATAATGTAATAACAAAAACAAACCATACCTCTGTTAAATATATCTCGTTTGCTTTTGATCTTGCTGGAAAAGCTTTGAGAAGCACCACATATTCCTGCCCGGGGAAAACATACCAAGAAGCAGAAGATGATATTGGTTCTTCAACTTCAAAGGAACCCGAAGAGTTCACCAATGGTAATAAATAAAGAACAATTTCTGCTGGAACTACAACATGCAAAGCTGAAGTCTGAATGTGACCAGAAACCCTAACATCTTCTACAACGATTTCAGAAAACCCAAGATCCAGGGCCTGAACCTTTCCAAGCATGCTATCAACCAACACTACCGAGTTATTAGTCGCATACCACTTATGATGTGGTGATGGTAATTCAACCACTGCAAAGAATAAACAGAATAAGTTCTTGAGATACAACCACACATGAAAATTATACAATTTTCTTGAAAATAATTATGATAAAATGTGGCATCATTAGTGTTACTGAATCCATTAGCAAAATGCAACAATATAAATATATAGAATTTAGAAAATTGTGACTTTCTAAAGGCTGTCCTTCTACAGCCACAAAATAAAGGAGAGTACACAACACAAGCCGCACCATCACAGTCACAATTTTCTTGCAAATTAGAACCATTTATTTTTTTTTTATATATCACTACAATCAAACAGCCTCACGATTTTGATATATGAAACAAGCTCTAAAGTTTCCAAAAGGAAACAAAAAAGAGATTTAGTTGCTGAATTAGACTGAAATGTGACAGTTCTGCCCCATTTTGTGAGCCTTTTCCCTCTCCAACCCAAACTGAATATTAATAAAGCTGGAGTTACCTTGTGCAGCATTGAGGCGAACTATTCTAAGCTTATAGCTTATAACAGAACCTACAGTTATCAAAACTGGTGATGGAGGATCCAAAGACATAGCTTCTGCAACTGTTAAAACAATTGTGTCCATAACATGCTCTAGCTTTGGCTCCGCCAATTTCACGCTAACAACCTCTTGGCCAATTTCAATGCCTTTAACCACATGCAAATCTGATCCCAAACCCTGTTGTATTAAACATAAACAAACATTTAGACATCATGATCGCATACAAGAGTGTGAGAGCCTAATATTAATGTACATACCTGATCTTCTATCTCAATTTGCTTCTCTAGATCACCACAGAAGCCACCACAATCACTTAATGGTGTTTCCATCAGTGGAACATGAATGAGGTGATTTTTTTCATCAGCTTTGCCAGATTTTGGGAGAAGCTGCCAGAAAAATTGGAGACCAACCAGAGATGAGAATATGTTATCTGCAGAAACACACAGGTTGTTTGAGTACTCAAATTTTCAACAATCTTACATGACAAAGCTTGTTCAAAGTTAAACAACACGGTAAAGTGAGAATAGCACCTAAACAAGTAATGGTGGAACATGGTTTCCATTAACTAGAAGCACATTGTGATATCTGAATGGTAGATGCCTAAATTATATTAAGGATTGTGTCCAGAAAAAAAAAGATGCTTTTACATTGCAGTAAGAACCAAATATAATTTTAATTACATCCCAATGCAGTTGCAGTACAAAATATACATCATTTTGCAAAAAGTGTACCACCATTTACACGTCTTGTTGCTGTTAAGACCCAGTAACATATTCACTTTCTAGATAGTAAAGTACAATATTACTGTACTGGATCTGCCAGTAAATGCATCAATAAAAAAAAGAGTATAAACTACTGCTGGCACAAAAAGAAAATACCAATTGTGTGATAATACCTTCTTCATCAAAACCACGAATTTGCAATACAGCGAGTTCATCCAAGTCGATTTTGACTGCATGGTGGAATATTTGGATCCTTGCAATGTTGTCAATGGTAACTTTACATCGTATGGTTGTGCCAGTAATGAGATCAGTAGCATAAACAGAGGTCTCTTTCCGACCCGCATATGGGGCAACTGATAACAATTGAGCACTAGTCGAGCACCGGCTGGTAGCATTATACTCCGGTTGAACTGAAAGAATATCATGATGGTCCCACGACCTGTAACAGAGCATTAAACTTATATCAAGCATATATTTATCATTTTATTCCCGCATCGCATTATAACTGAACCCGATAGTGTCAGCCAATAACTTCTGCTCAGGTTTTTTCAATATGGCACAACCTAATCATTGGAAACCCAATTCTGCTTACAACCAACAGACCCTCAAGAAAAAGGTGAAACACATTAAAAGAATACAAAGGATAGTAAAATTATCCAGTAATATGTTTTTTAGGTTTCTTTTAGGAAAAGGAGCATTATTTATTGGGAAATACGCAGCAGTTTGTGATTTTTCATTCCTTTTTCTTTTTAACAGATTATCTCTCAGTCTGAGCTCAGCATTAGCAGTCTACTCTTAACATGCAACAGAAAACATCCCATTATGCAAACCATCTCCTCAATCACTAGCAATCGAGCCTCAAAACAATCCCCTAATCAACCAAGACAGCAATCATTCAACTAAATAACTACGGTATGTATGTATGTATATACATATATATACCATCGGAAGCAGCCATCGGTTCCCTGGAGGCGGTACTCGACGGGGTTCGTCATGCGAGGCGGCAGGAGGATGTTCAAGTCCGTTATGTGAGGACCCGGAGACCCCGGCGCCACAACCTGCGCCGGGAACCATGTTGCGACCGCCACAGCGTACGCCACCGCCAGGACCGCCGCCACGCCGCCCATGGATCGGAGGAAGGTAGGCGGGGTGCCTGGCGCGAGGGAATAGGGATAAACCCTAG
Source organism: Cyperus esculentus (assembly GCA_030179965.1). Taxonomy (NCBI): domain Eukaryota; kingdom Viridiplantae; phylum Streptophyta; class Magnoliopsida; order Poales; family Cyperaceae; genus Cyperus; species Cyperus esculentus. Next base: position 5,057,491 of record JASGLE010000012.1, read on the forward strand.
CGAGAGGGTTTAAGAGGAGAGGACGAAGGATTGGAAGAGTGATGAATGAATTGAAGCGAGTGAGGTGAGTGAGTGAGGGAGGCAGGTGACAATGGAAAGTTAACTTTCTAATTAATTAACTAAGCGGATGCGAATCATGTGAGAACCTTTTACAAATTACACTTACACTTGGATAGAAAGAGTAGTTAAAGTTGAGACATTAAACTCTTTTTTATAGTGTGAATAAAAGCGAGATTCGAATTGATCTGGGCGTCTGGAGCAGATCATGTGGGAAGCAATACTGAAGCAACTTAGCTCCGGAGTATGTGATGTGTTGTTTCTTTATTTATTGCGATCTGCTCTCGGCCGTTGAATGGGTCCGTTTCTCAAACTTTTAGCTGTAAGACTGTAACTTGTGAGTTGCGAAGCTTTAGTATTGCTGAATCTGAACGACAGCATTTTTAATAGAGGAGAGACCGAGAGATCACTTGACGATTATTATGGTAATTTTTATCTTAACAATTAAGTTTGAGAAAAATCTTTAAACGATGTTTAATGGAAAGAAAGGTTTACAACTATATATTTATTTTGTAGGTTGATAATGTTAAGTATCTATGAACTTGTCAAAGACTCAAAGATTGTCAAAATAAGCATTGCGCTATTGGTCCCTTCCCTTCCCATGTTAATTTGCTTAATGTATCCTTATCATGTCTTCCGTCTTAATCAAATGAAAACAATCCACATCTGAATATCTGCTGGATCTTACACGAGAATCTTATAAAAAATTGTGTAAAATTTCATCTGTTTAATTGTTTTGATAGGCGTCAGGAAGATCATATAAAAATTCCACGGCAGAAACTAATGAGTCGTGGGCTTAATTTTACCTGGGCCGAAGATAATGTGCTGTGGGCTTAATAACGCTTATACTAATGGGCTTATTTGTGCCAATGCTTAAGATAATAGTCTATGGCACAAACTAGTGGCTGTGCGCCCGTAATTTTCGAACAGACTGACTTGAAACATCCAACGTACCAATCGTTCTAGAAGACTGAAGCGCCCCACCTAACACGAATTTGTGAAAACAAATACAGACACGAGTTAAACCAAAACGGATTAAATTAAGTGTCGTTGTTTAGCCTAGTTTAGTTGAGGGCGATCTAGTCATAAATTAAAAAAAAAAAAAAAGGAAAAGAAAAGGCAAATCATCATGAGATCAATCCAGCAGATATATCCTATGTCAATTTAACTCGGTGCAGCATGATACGAAAGTGTAACACACCAATTCACTGGAACCACCTTTATCATCATTCATGAGAAAACTGTTAATTTCAGGAGTAATACCTCGCCTCCATCGAAAAATCGTCCACATGGCTCGTAGGTTATATTTTGAGATATATTTATTATATTTCGAGATGTATCTGTTACATTCCGTACATATTTATGGATGTAGGTACCGTTTTTCATGCAAGGATGCTTCTCTAATTTCAGCCATCCAGAATGAAATGTAATGTTTTTACTCCAAAAAAAAAAAATTAAAAAAAATAATAGTTTACCCAAAACAGTTCCCTAATTAAGCACACAATGAACACTTCAACAAGATTTCAAGGCATATTGATAATTCATAAGCAAGATATATATCATAAACTAATTAAATCTGTTTCACCGTAGCAAATCCATAGCATCCCTCACAATTTAGTTTCGGGACGGTTAACCGGGGCATCAGATTCGGCACCGGAACCATCACCATACACGAAGTTCTTAACATCGGCGACCATCTCGGCCATCTTGTCGGGTTTGAACAGCTCGACGCCATGGTATCCCGAACTCTCCATCTTGGCCACCGTGGTCACTCCAGCTCTCTTGAGCATTTCCACAAACAGCTTCTGCCTGTCGAGCAGCGGGTCGCCCGTGTGACCTCTGACAAGGCACGGCGGTAGGTTTTTCACTCCCTTAGCCTCTTTTGCAACCACGTTGCAGTACTCGTGGTCCCTGTCGGCTCCCGCCGGCAGCGCGAGCTCCCACAGGAGATCGTTGGCCGGGAGAGGCAGGACCTTGTCGTTGATCAATGCTAATTCGGAATCCGTCCTGTCGATTCCCCCGAAGTACGGCTGGTCCAGTATCAGCCCGGCGAGAGTAACCGGGCTGAGATCAAGACCGGAACTGATCAGATCTAACGCAGCAAAGTAACATATACTGCCGCCGGCACTGCTGCCCATGAGGAAGAGTTTATTCGGATCAGCGAAGTCCCGGACCCAGGGTTCCGACGAAACGGCCGACTGGGCCCAGAGGAGGGCGTCTCTGGCATCCTCAAACGCAGCAGGGAGGCGGTGTTCCGGAGCAAGGCGGTAATCTACAGACGCAACGACGGCGGGGACAGAGGCAGCGAGCTGCGCGCAGCACGCATGGAACGGGGCCGTGGCGGCGCGGAAGAGCACGAACCCTCCGCCGTGGAAGTGGAGTATCAGAGGGAGGGTTTTGGCGGGAGGCACGGAGGGGAGGAAGAGGCGCAGAGTGGTGTTGCGGGAGGGGTTGAGAGGCACGTCCTTGGAGCGCACGGTGACGGGAGAGTCGGGGAAGGACTCGCCGTCGGGCGCCGCGGGAGCCAGCGGCACGGCCTCGTTGCGGGACACCGTGCCGTCGTCGGGGTTGACGGTGAGCCCCAGGAACTTGTACGGATCCATAATATGGATCTCTGGAGCTGAGTCGGGTCTGTCAGTGTGACAGTGTCAGGTGAGTAGTTGGATTGTTATTTTGATATTTTCGGTTATAAAGAACCGGAGTCAATGAGCGCCACTGCAGTGTCTGTCACTCGCAGTCACTGGTGTAATTAAGGGTAATGAGTGCTTATCCTCTGCTGCGCTGTACTTTACTGCGCAGCGAATCAACGATGAGGATTATAGGGAGTTTTTCTGAGATTGAGTTTCGCGTATCTCAAAGCTGATCCAACAGTTTAAACGCTGTGCAGTAACTTACTGCGAAGTAGAGGATATGAATAGTAAGGGAGGTGTTGTTTGTTTCATTGTTCGACACCTGTGACTGTGCAATTCATACCCCCCTAACGTACTGCAGTGTGCAGTTCACGACGTCAGCCGTTGGATTGCCTCGACTTCGTTCCAGCGCGGATCTCAAGAAAATCCAACGACTGGCGCTGTGAACTGCACAATGCAGTAAGTCAGGGGATGAGCAGTCACAGGTGTAGGACTGTAAGGCTGCAAGGTGTTGTTTGTTTTTTGTATGTCTGTTATTGTGATTGAAGAAGAAAATGGTTCTGCTGCTTGTTATGTCCGTCCGATTGAAAGTAGACTGACAGGATTAAAATGAATATTCATTTTTCTGTTTCGGTTACATACCGGCTTACCGATATCTTTTTTAAGGAAGGAAAATAATACCGCGATTCCGTGGGAACTTCTTTTTATTATGCAAGGAATTTCAGTTAGTGTACATGCAAATTTGTTTGTTGTGCAATGAACTTAAATATTATACAATAAAACTCTACTGTACTTATAAACTCAATTATTATGTAATGAAACTCAATTATTGTACAATGAAACTTAATTATTGTGTATATAAACTCGGTTACTGAGCAATATAATTTTTGTTATTGCGTAATGAAACTCAATTATTGTGCATGCAAACTCATCTGATTTATCGCTTAGTATGCATAAATAAAATAATTATTGTGCATAACAACTGAATAATAACTGAATTTACATACACAATAACTCAGATCCGTTGCATAACAATGTCAAAAAAAAAAAAAGTTGTATCAACGAAGGAGAGTTCTGACGGAATCGATATATCAGCTCCTTTTTAAGGAAAGATGAGATAGTACTAACATTTAATATCAGAATTTAGAAGATTACTTATGTCCCAATATTGGTTTTCCGAATCGTAAATAACACTTCATTTGCTGTAGAAGCAAGGTAATCATTCCTTAATAATTAAATTTTCAACTAATAGAATGAAAAAATTATGTTTTATTGTGTGCCAACACAAAGGTACAATGGACCTTCATTTGAAATTGAATTCTACATGCTAGCCCCCTGTTTGGTAGATGTAGTAAAAGTGATTTAAGCTCTTAAATCAATTTTAAGTCACCAAACAGAACTGATTGAAGGTGTAGTAAGTTAACGCAGCTATATAGGTGTAGTAAACTAAATCACCAACATTTCACATCTTTTACACATACCCTGCGTTTGGTTGGTGACTTAAAATTGATTTAAGAGCTTAAATCAATTTTAAGTCACCAAACGGAAGTGATTTAAGGTGTAGTAAGTTAATACAGCTATATAGGTGTAGTAAAGTAAATCACCAACATTTCACATCTTTTACATATTACATCAACTTTACTTCATTTATTTACTTCACTCCCACCAAACACCACTGATTTGAGGTGATTTAACATTTTACTCCGCTTTAACTTACTACACTTACCAAACGGGGGGATAACATCAACTTTACTTCGTCTATTTACTTCACTACCACCAAACACCACTGATTTAAAGTGATTTAATGTTTTACTCCGCTTTAACTTACTACATCTGCCAAACGGGGTACAACATTAACAAGGAATCTCTGTCTCGGTAGTACCAGATTCAAGCTTTGATATTTAATATTCACACCGACCTTGTCAGTAATTTTCAATTTATTAATTGATGTGTGCTGTGTCATTAAGATGAAATGTATACAAGTAATTTTCAATTTATTAATTGATATGGTCTAATGTTTATTTTAAGGAAAACATGTAGAGTCCACCTGTAAAGTAAGTTATTCATCTATTCCCCCTTACAATCTGACACACCCGCGTATACTCATGTACTTGTTATAATTGTATAAATGTTTACTGAAAGCTGTAGTGTATCTGTTTACCAAAAAAATGATATATGTTGATCGAAAAGATATAAATGTTCTGTAAAATGATATTTGTTCATCTAAAATACGGTGGACCGATGGATAGATAAAAGATGGTCGCTACAACTCTTTTTAAGTTTTAACGATAGCGGCCCAAAGAGGCGCAATAAATATTTTCAATTGATTGTTTCTAAAATAAATAAGTATATCTACCTTTAAAAAGAACTGACGAAAGCACGGTGCAATTAACTAGTGAACAAAAAAACCACATCAAAACCACAATCCTTTACTTACTCAATGCTAAGAAATAAAAAAAAAGTCAAGGTTTAAGAGAAGATCCAATTAATCAAGCGAGAAGCCAGAAGTTCTTGTGAGTCTTGGTGTTGAGGACATAGCCAGCACTGTACATTGAGATCGGTGCAACAAATACCGAAATGCTTTAATTTGAGACCGGTGCAGCAACCGATCCCTACTGTCTGATCAGAACAGCGGATTCTGATCCGGTCCAAAGAGGCACATTATAAGTATGTCAATTGATTGTTTCTAATATACGATGATCATCCGATTCTATATTTCTTCTAATCCATAGCAAAATCCACCCAATAAGTATATCTACCTTTAAAAAGAACTGACGAACGCACAGTGCAATTAACCAGTGAACAAAAAAACCACATCAAAACCACAATCCTTTACTTACTCAATGCTGAGAAATAAAAAAAGTCAAGGTTTAAGAGAAGATCTAATTAATCAAGCGAGAAGCCAGAAGTTCTTGTGAGTCTTGGTGTTGAGGACATAGCCAACACTGTACATTGAGATCGGTGCAACAAATACCGAAATGCTTTAATTTGAGACCGGTGCAGCAGCCGATCCCTAACGTCCGATCAGAACAGCGGATTCTGATCCAGTCCAAAGAGGCACATTATAAGTATGTCAATTGATTGTTTCTAATATACGATGATCATCCGATTCTATATTTCTTCTAATCCATAGTAAAATCCACCCAATAAGTATATCTATCTTTGAAAAGAACTGACGAAAGCACAGTGCAATTAACCAGTGAACAAAAAGAGCACATCAAAACCACAATCCTTTACTTACTCAATGCTAAAAAAATAAAAAAAAGTCAAGGTTTAAGAGAAGATCTAATGAATCAAGCGAGAAGCCAGAAGTTCTTGTGAGTCTTGGTGTTGAGGACATAGCCGGCACTGTGCTTCTTCTGAACCGCGACGCAGAGGCACTTGCTGTTCTCGATCAAGAACTCCGGCAGGTCGGGGCCTCTGTTCGTCATCGTGCCGCTCAGTTTAGACCTGCCAAAGGTTGGTTGTATGTTTCATGTTAGACTTGTTATTTTATCCTCCGCAATAGATGCATACAATCAGTTGCTTGAAAGTTGAAACAGATGGTCATGGATGACATCAAAATTCATCTATTTTTGATGAATTTATGACCAGGACATTTTGACAAAGGGTAAGTTAGAAGGTGTCTGAATTTGATATAAAATATAAAATTTTAGTGACTGGTATTTACATTCAGTCTTCAGTTATATATATAGAGTAGTAATACGTACGTAGAAAAGTTGTCCATAGTGTCCATAGGTTACATTTCGGATATATCTGTTACATTTCGGAATGTATTTGTTATTCTGTTACATCCTATATAAGACTATCGACATATGGACGGTTTTTCAATGGACGCAAGATGTTTTTCGTATATATACTAGTAGCTTCCTCAAGCACCAATGAGCTAGTGCTTCAGCTCTATATATATTTTTTACATTCAAATGACTGATTTTATAAACACTAAAAGAAAATATAATTATTTATTTATAAAACCAATTTAAGAATTGCTCATTTGATCTTCTTTTCTGTTGTTGTCAGAGCTGGACTAATTAACATTTGGATTGCTAAATGCTAATTATATTCCCAGATAAAATGAGCAATAACATTTTTTTTTTTTTCAATATGCTTCAACTCTTTAAAAAAAATAATTAATTAAGAAACAAATAGATATGTTTTAATTATTCCTAATAAATAGAATTGATCATACCCAAGGAAGGAGCTTCTGCGCTGACCGATAACAATCATATCGACGTTGCGGCGGTTCGCCTCGGCGAGTATCATGGTGGCTTTGTCCCGATCGTCCATCTCGACCGTTTCAATGTTCACCTGAACTGTCGGCTGCCTTGCGTTACACAGGGCCTTCATCGTTGCAAGAAACTCGTACTCGCCACCAACCGCTCTTCCCTCGACCTCCCCAGCCCCCGTAGACGGTCGTCGCAAGAACGACGAGAACGAGGAGGACGAGGTTCCCCGACGGAACCCGATTCCGGTCCCTTGCTCAACATGCAGAAGAATGACCTCATCTTTTTCGAGAATTGCATGGGACAGCGCCCATTCGAGGGCGCTGATCGTCTCCCGCCCTGGATCCGCCACCAACATCACGCACCGCTTGCCCGGCGGCGCCGCGTTGGTCCCGGACCCAACTGTAAACTTGAGAGTTGCAATGATTGCACAAAAAAAAAATATTAACAAACAAAAAATAAAAAAATTACCAAAAATTTGAAAGAATGGAGAATGGGGATGGGGAATATGTGTTAAGGAAAATGCTGAGGAAGAAGAATTGACAGCAAAGACGTGTCTGGTAGAAATTGGATCATGATTTGTAGATAAATTTGGGCAATTTTTGTTCGTTTGTTGCAAATCTAGACCTGATCAATTTGATTGAATATTTTGTACAGCTCTGGATTGAGAGTTTAAACTTGAATTTAACGATATGATCACATGAATTAATATTGGGAGTTTGGAAAGAAGTGTTTCGCCAAAAATAAACAATGGGATTCAGTATTGCTGTCAATATAGAGTGTGCTAATTTTAGCGTGCTAGTTAATTACATTGATGTTGATACCTGGAAGCCAAGAACTTGCACAACTTGTATCATCTCAAACAGCCAATATGTAATGAGGAGGGATCAATTGACAATACATCTTAATGATTTTGATAACGGGGTTTTTGAAAAATTGAAAATTTTTATTATAAATTCTCAAAAATAAAAAAAAAATTTATGGAAATATTGCTTAACTTATGGATTGACCATGATTCCGATTATATTCAATTTAAGTGACATTTGATAGCTCTTCAAAGATCTCTTAAATTACAATCTTTAAAATGTATAAAATTTTGATGAGCTATTGTTCAACTTTTAAGATTTTAATAAATTTTTTCAAAATTTTTAAAAACCTCATTGTCAAAGTTGTCAATATATTGTCAATGGATCCCTCTCATATTCTTTATTTTACCCTCGCTCATGTTTAATGACCGAGATATTCGTGAATGGTAAAACAGTTTCCAGAGACTAAATTTGAATTACTGTTTTGATATTTTTATTTTGATGCAATACGTGTACTCACATAGAATAAGAGTAGCAAAATTAGGTGTTAGTACTGTATATACTAATTTATAATTAGTGTACAACAACAAAATTTGGTACGCAGCTGGGGTTATAAAAGGAGACCCCTTGCTCTCTTTATTTTTCAGCTCAATGCAATACATACGAGAGGTTGGTTATAGAAATTCTCAACAATTATTTTGAGTAATTTTGCATCAAATTAAATTTAAAAATAAAAAATCATCATCTTTCTTTTCTTTTTTTTTTTTTTTTATCTCGAACAAAATATTCGCACGGCAGAATTCTGTTCTACTGGATCATATTTCAAATTTGGGCTCACAAGTTACAACAGTTCATCTGGGTGCCATGCATTACAGGCCGATTGGACCCGATCCGATTGTAGTATAGAAAAAAGAGGGACTCAAACTCAATCCGCTTACTGCACTGTGCAGTTCACAACGTCAGCCGTCGGATCGTCTGGAGATCAGCGCTGGCACGAATCTCGAGAGAATCTCAAGTAAGTCAGTGTGTACTTGTGTACTTGCTGTTACAACTAGATTCTCGCCGCCGCGCCTCCCGCCCGCTCCGTCGAATCGATCGCTTCCAATTTCCCTTTCTTCCGACGAACGAAATTCTGTCTTGATCAGCGACGTATAATCAACTCTTGTGCAACTTCGTTCTTGTTGTTGTTGTTGTATTGTACTGAATTTTCTTAAGTTAAATTTGGATGCTGATGGCGTTGGAGGAGAAAGAAGGGGGGGAGAAGAGGATCCAGATTTACTCGGCCAATACATCCTCCTCCTCCGGCCGGCTCGTCACCCCCTTCTGGAAAGGTCGTTGTTTGATTTGCCCTTAACAAAAAGTTTCCTTCCTTTTTTCTATTGATTTATTGATTTCTTTTTGTGTGAATTGTCGCAGAGAAGTACGAGAGAGATGCCAAGAAGTACTGGGACGTCTTCTACAGGCGTCACCAGGACAAGGTAGTATTGCCACTGTAAATGTGAATTTTGCAAGGGAAGATCGTGAATGATTTTGTGATAACCTACTTGAGAAAAGGCGCTAATTGATGCACCAAATTGGTTATGATTATGATTCTGATACAGTTCAAATCTTATTCTGTTTTGTGTATTTTTTTTATGTATGATGATTAGTGAATTTTATTTTAATTTTTATAGTTCTTCAAGGACAGGCACTACTTAGATAAGGAATGGGGACACTATTTTGAGGTTAGAATTTCACTGTTATTCTTAATTTTTTCACTTAATTTGTCACGCTTTTAATTAGCAGCTCATACTAATTTACAATTCTAGGCTGAGGAGGGAAGAAATCTTACTGTATTGGAGGTATAATTTGGTTTTATTTTTTATGGATTGTACGACTGTTAGCGGGGATAAATCCATTATCTGTTTAATTCTATGTATATTTGATGTCAGGTTGGCTGTGGAGTAGGAAACACAATATTTCCTCTGCATTCTACATATCCAAGTATATTTATCCATGCATGCGACTTTTCTCCACGCGCTATCGACTTGGTCAAGGTACTCTTTGTGACAATTTATTCTAGCTGATAAGAAACTTTATTAGTATAATTTTGTTATAATTGGGGTGAATTTTTGCAGCAACATAAGGATTACTCGGAGGATTGCATGAATGCATTCGTATGTGACATCACAGCAGACGATCTGTCAGCAACGATCAAACCATCGTCCATTGACATTTTAACTATGGTAATTTTTTAATTAAATTATTCTAGTAACTTTTATATCAAAGATTTTAATGTGCACATTTAGAAGCATCTAACAGATTAAGTAGATCTTTGTTTTGTCTGCAGTTTCACCAGAAAAGATGCCTTTGGTCTTACAAAACATAAGACGAGTTCTAAGTGTGAGTGACTTTCTTCTAAAAATACAATAGTGTTAATTTGTTTCAGACGGTTATGTACCTTCCAGTACATAACTTGACATAATTGCTTTAAAAATTCCTTCATGGAGTTTGAAGTTCTCATCTATTTCACGATAATTAAATTAGCATACTGCCTGCCCTGACTACATGGATTCTGTCAACATTTTTAATGAATGTCAATGAAACCAATTTAGTACAAGTTGAAAATTGAAGTTTAAGCACCAAAATGAAACTTTAATATAGCATGAGATTTACTCTTTCTTTTCTATCTTCAGAAAAATGGAGTTGTTCTTTTCCGAGATTATGCTTCAGGTGACCTTGCACAGGTTAGTGTGGTTCAACGTACCTTCTGTAAAGAATTTGTAGTTCATATGTTGCAATTCTATACGCTCTTTCATACTGTAGGAAAGGCTTACATCAAAAGGACAACAAATTAGTGAGAACTTCTATGTCAGAGGTGATGGCACGGTAAGAAAATGGGATTATATCTTTGTTTCTATTAAATGCCTTTTTTTGGTGCATTTTGTGACTAGAAATGTTCACCCTGCAGCGCGCCTACTACTTCTCTGAAGAATTCTTGACAAACTTATTTGAGGAAAATGGTTTTCAACTCTTAGAAATTGGCATCCACAACAAACAAGTTGAGAATAGATCACTAGAACTAGTAATGAACAGGTGAATTTAGTTTTTTACTGCTACAAGATATAAAAACAGAAAACTTGTCAGATTTTCTTCATGAATTAAAGTTGTCATAAAATATGACAAATTGTGAATCTATGAAACTTGAAATTTGTATCCTTCCTTTAAACTGATGTTAAATTTTATTGCTATTTCATTTAAAGGAATATTTTTTTTTCTCCTTGACAGATCCTGGATTCAGGCTGTATTTAAAATTAAAGAAGCCACTTACATACTAGGTGGTGAAAATGGTGCTGACAAACAAACCGAAAATATCCAGTTCTCCAAGATCCCTTTGTTATGTGCCGATGATGATGTTATCGACATATCTGAGGACTTCAGCAACATGTTTGGCATATCTTACACTGCTCACGAGGCAGGCTCTTCAAAATCTTATTTTTGTTATAAAATTCTATAAATTTCTGGCAAGTAGACAAATGCAATGTAGCAGATACTCTTTAAATCAACTCGCAGGGCTGCAGTAAGTTCTGATATGTCAACAAAGTCAGAAAAAATGCAAAAGTGCTGATAACAAAATTAAGTTTGTATACCAATAATATGAAGTCTTACTTGCTTAAATAGAAAGAGAGGCTGACAAAATTTTGCTGTCGGCAATTTTTGTTCAATAGATGATAGAGATCCAAGTGAAGGGTAACCACTTCAAGATAAAGGCACTTTCAAGAGAATACCAACACACATGCAAATCAACTGGCTTGATGTTGTGGGAATCGGCACGTCTCATGTGCAGTTTACTAGCCTATAATTCCTCAATTTGTGCGGGTAAAAGAGTTCTCGAATTGGGGACAGGTTCAGCCGGAGTGTGTTCAATGGTAGCTGCTGCCAGTGCACAACTAGTAGTTGCCACAGATGGAGATGTGGAATCAATTGAGCTCCTGAAAGAGAATATATCAAAAAATCTTGACACAAAAATTGCGGATAAAATTGTAATACGAAAATTGTTCTGGGGTAATAAGGGCGATATTAATGCCCTAAAGGAGCATGCATTGTCATTTGATGTAATCATAGGAACAGATGTAACTTACAATCCTGAGGCTACTGTGCCTCTTTTTGAGACAGCCAGAGAATTCATAGCGGAAAACCAAGGTGATGATAAAGAAGGGCCTTATTTAATACTGTGCCATATTCAGAGAAGAGTTGATGAACCATCTATTCTCTCGGCTGCGAGGAAAAATAATTTTGAGCTGGTGGATAGATGGTTTAATGGAGTTGATGCCGGCAATGGCACTATAGATTCTTGGTTCTTAGGCAATTCCGATTTCGTAACATCGGTTGTTGAAAATGCTCCTTTGTCAATACTTCTTTTTCAACCGGTAACTTTTCCAAACTCGGTCAATACTTCTTTTACAACCAGTTTTCTTGAGTGTTTATTGAATACAAGTAACTAACCTTCAGTTCTTACTTTGCATCAGGTTGTATGAGAGTTACCAAGAAGCTAGGTACCGGGTTCTGCAAATGGGTATTGCTTGAAACCATTCAACTGCGCTAGGAGCCTCATTTTTTTTTGTTTCTTTCTTATATGATGTTAGAGGTAATCAAGTTTTAAATATTTATTGAGAATTTTTATCTGAATTTTGAGCATGTGATCTCTCACAGGAAGGTATTGTCTTCAATGTTAAAGTACTGATGTCAACTACATTTGGGTATTAGTGATTTATTTTTTATTTTTAATCTTTTGTTTCGGCGAGATTCTGTTGTATACTCTCTCAGGAGTTCTGTTTTTTAGATGAAAAGAAATAGATGTTAGATCTTGTCAGTCTAAACATATATTTGTACTTGGGGAGCATTATTAGTTTTAGTTTAATTTTTCTTGTTTGCTGGATGTTTTGTAGAAACTTAATTTGCTCTTGCTCTTTGGTTGCAAATTACAGTATTGTTTAAAACAATTTTTTATTATATCAGCATTTTGTGTAATTTTTTTTAAACTTAATGTGCACAGTTACATAATTAACAAACATTATTTGTCCCGAATTCTTATTGATCCGGATCATATTATGTGCTTCTCAAAGCAAATCCTCTCTACAAGTTAAGACCGTGGTCGTTATTTATTTATTTATATATAAGATAAGTCCCCTTGTCTCGTGGCTTACAGCACTAAGTTAGCAATTGTAAAGTTGGATTTTAATCTTCAAATTGTCAACGCTCCTTCCTTTCAAGTGATGAAGTGAAAGCAAAAACGGAGGCGTGTTCTGCCAAGAATCAATACTACTGCACCATCCGGACGGTCCATTCTGCCAAACAGACGGTTCAGATTCGTCCATTCAGGTGACTAGTCAGGACCAACCTTAGTTTTATTTTTTAGTACTTCGCCCGCAGGCCGCAGCCGTTACAGTATCGCAATAGTCAAAGTACTACTGCAGTACCATCCGGACGGACCATTCTGTCAAACGGACGGTCCAGATTCGTCTAGTCAGTACTGCTCAGCTCAGCTAGTCAGCCGGCCCAGAATCCTCGTCTTCTGGAGTGCTTAGCCATGAAGCATGTAGACCGTTGGATCACTTCAAGATTTGTGCAGGCAATCTCGAGGCGATCCAACAGTCCATGTGCTTCATGGCACCGTGCTTTGAGTGCTCATCCTCTGTAGCGCTGCATTGTGTAGCGCAGGATGTGAACCGTTAGATCATCTCAAGATTCGAGCTTGCACAGATCTTGAGATAATCTAACGGTTCAGATCCTGCTCTACACAATGCAGCGCTACAGAGGATATGGAATCCCGTGGTTTAAGGCAGAGAATGTGAAATCCGTCTTCCGCAGAATCAAATCAATCAATCAATCGATCGAGTGAATCGACCAACTAACCAAACCGACTTAACCGACTCGCCCAGCCCAGCGTGCCGTGCCCGAGTCAGTCAGACAGTCTCGAGTCAGAACTCCCGACCCGTATCGTATTCTTCGTACGGACCCTTCCCGCCCGCCTTCCACCGTACGTATCTCCGCCGCTCTCCGCCTTCCTTGTCCCATTCTCCCCCCGATGCAAACAAACACCCTATAATCAGCGCACCTTCTGTTCCCGCCGCGAGAGATGGGCTTCATCGAGGACTTCGTCGCCAGTAACTACTCCCCCCCTCTCTCCCCCTTTTATTGAATATACTTTAACCAACCTTTCAATTGCTGGTTTAAAGAGCTTGTATTGTTGAAACCCTCTTAATTGTTGCTTATACTGGCTTGGTATGATATAATTGGCGTCGTAATTTATACTGGCAGGCACTGTAGGCACTGTAGCTGCTGAGTAATGTGTGATATGTACGTAATTGTAATTGTAATTGATTGTTTGGTTTATCAGGTCTTGAAACCCTGCCGGGAACGCTCGAGCGGAATTACAAGCTCATGCGAGATCTTGATATGAGTTTGCACCGTAAGTAATTAGTTTTAGGTTCATTTATGTTTAGTTTGTGATCTTTGTATTCTTTCTGTTCTATTTATTTATTTATTTCTTTTCCAATTGGTATTGTTTGAACTGATAGCCAATTACCATGCCTTGCGGTTGAATACCAGTATTACCAATTCCGACAGCTACCTACTGGTACCATTGGCTGTAGAGTGTAATTTTAATACCGTTCTACTCCAAAAATTCAAATCTGATAGTGCCGCATTGCTGCATACCAGTATGGGGAAACTGGTGTGTACCTATTGGTACCAGTATGCTGGTCGATGGCAGTTGCGGTGTGCTACTGTACTGGTAAATCTTGCGCAAGATTCTAGTCTGATTGTATTTGTACCAGTGTTACTGGAAACTGACCAAAATCATTTATCAATGGCATTATTAAAAGAACTGCTGCGAAGTTTATATGTATCTTGCAACGATACCCGTTATTGACGAATTCTTAGGGTATAGTAGAGCGGTTTCTTGGCCTAGTTCCAACATATTCTTCTCACAGGTGTACAGACTGAGAATGAACAACGCTGCGAGCAAGAACTAGTGGATTTCAGGCTTGGAGTGGAATCAGGGAGGATTCCAACTACATCTGACCCCTCGAAAGTCAAATTTTCTGAGGAGGCTCTTGAGGAACAGAGTCACTGTGTTAGAATTGCAGATGAAAAGGTTGCTTTGGCTACACAGGCTTATGACATGGTATTTACAATACCTTTTCCATCCATGTTCTACCAAAAAAAAAAAAAAAACTATCAGCTCCATGGAAGACTAAAGCTGTTATTTGTATGTATATAGATGAAAAAGTTTTTGGTATATAGATGAATAATTAAACTTCAAATTCATCAAAGAGGGGTTGCTGTATTTTAGTCATAGTTTGTCAATTTTGTTATGCATGCTAGGAGAAAATAGGGATTATTTGAGGGTTTCAATAAATGTGGAAATGTGTTGGTGCTATTTGCCATGTAATAGAGGTACTTGATATTTTTTTATTTACAGATTATAGTTGATATTATTCACTCTCTGGGGTAGAAGACAAGCAGAAAATTAGTTCCCCAATTAGAATCCTCTCCCGTAACCATACAAAGTTAACTTAGTGAACCAAAAACTTCTATTTCTATAGGTTGATGCTCATATCCAGCAACTCGATCAGTACATGAGGAGACTTGAAGAAATTCGACAAGGCAACCTTTCGTTTGTTTTTATTTTTAACAAAAAAAAGGCAGTAAATTGCTTGTTTTATCTTATTTAGCAAAATATAAAAAAATTTCTGCACACTCATGTAGTTTTTCTTTTTCATTTTTCTGTTTCTGTTTTCCCTTGCTATACACAGAGAAAGAACTGTCGGCAGCGGCAACAGCAACAGCAACAGCAACTACTGCTAGCCCCAGTACTGGTACAGGTCCTGGTACTCCCAGCACTGGTACAGTCCAGAAGTCCGGGAGGAGTGGAGAAAGGGGTAGAGGTGGCAGGAAAAAGTACCTTCCTATCCATTTACCCACCTCTTTATGACAGCCGACATTTGATGTGAAGTCAGATTGTGATTTTTCTTTTGCTTTCTATCTGATCTCAGATCACGATTAACAACTGAGACAGTGGTGCCACCAATCGACCTAGAGCTGCCAGTGGACCCAAATGAACCCACCTACTGCTTGTGCAACCAAGTCAGCTATGGAGAGATGGTCGCATGTGACAATCCTAATGTATGTTAAGTTCTTTCCATCTCATTTAGTTATAATGTCATGAAAAGTAGTTTTTTCCAATTTTTTGTTAATATACTTTGTGTTCCTTTTTTATCTGCCAGTGCAAGATAGAATGGTTTCATTTCGGATGTGTTGGGTTGAAGGAACAGCCAAAAGGGAAGTGGTACTGTAATGACTGCGCTGCATTGCTTAAGCGCAAGAAAGGCTCCTCAAAATGACACTTCGATAGTAGCCACAATCTCCTACAATAGTTTATAGCAACTTTAGATTGTAGTGAATTAAATTTAGCTAACATTTTTTTAGGTCTTTTTTTCAATGAATAAGTAGCTCGGTTATGATATCTAGATAGGTCTACTGGAATATTTCTATTGCCGACGAAAAATGCTGGCTAGCAGCTGTGCAGTGCAGGTGACTTGGTTGTGTAAATTTCTGCTTCGTTCAAAAAATAATCTGCCATTGTCGGATTTGAATAATCGATGCATTTACTTTTGTTAATTGTTAGTTCTAACTTTTCGGAAACTAGTTAGTAGTTTGTCGTACTTTTGAGGAACTTCTTTATGCCTCATGTTAGCATCTGTTCATATCCATTTCTGGCAATATAAATGCAGCAAGTGAAGAACAGTATTACTCTGATTGAATGAATGGAATGTATTTTGTCTGGATTTTGTATTACATGCGTTCGGTATCCCAAACAATGTACTTTGTGAGTGAAGAATATCCAGAGAAAACTGAAGAAATAAAATGCAGATACTATTTATGAACATACTTTGCATTTGTGAGGCATAATTTGTGGGTCACGATTTGAGGATGCCGTTAAAGGATTTCTATCACCTACTGTGCAGTACTTTACGGCGCAGTAGGTGAGCCGTCCGATTATTTAAAGATTCGTGCTAACTACAATCTCAAAAGCCTTCTATCAATCTAAAGGTTGTCGTTGCATATTGCGCAGTAGAGGACAATCACCCGTCGTTAAAGAGTTAAAACGATTTAAAAGCAGTCTGGACAATGCTCCCAGCGTCCATACCCTAGTCCATTGTTGCGTGCTGGTGCTGTCGATCTTTGTTGTCTGTGCTATTTCAAAATTTTCAAAATAACAGATAAAAATATGTGCTGTCGATCTATTTTTATCTGTTATTATTTTTTTTTATTAAAATTTTTATCTGTTATTATTTTTTTTATTAAAATTTTTATCTGTTATTATTTTTTTTATTAAAATTTTTATCTGTTATTATTTTTTTTATTAAAATTTTTATCTGTTATTATTTTTTTTTATTAAAATTTTTATCTGTTATTATTTTTTTTTATTAAAATTTTTATCTGTTATTTTTATATTTGAATGGGTAGCTTTTCTAAATTATGGAATATATACAAAAATATTTAATTTTTAACAGAGTTACTAATTAAGTTAATAAATCTTCGAGTTACGAGCTATTTTCACTATCCCATTACTTCAAGAGGAGGGATCCATTGACAATGCTTATAATGACAATTTTGATTATAAGGATTTTGAAAATTTTATAATAATTCATAAAAAATCTTAAAAATGAAAAAACTTTTATGGATGCATTCTTTAACTTATAGATTAATAGTGTTTCAAATTTCAAACAATTTGAATATTGTTTGATGGTTCATCAAAATTTTATACATTTTTTAACGGCTGAAATTTAACGAGCTTTAAAGAGCTATCAAACGTCACTTAAATTGAATATAATTCGAAAGATAATCAATCTATAGGTTAAACAATATCTTTATAAACTTTTTTCTTTTTTTAGAATTTTTAAATATTTTTACAAATTTTTCAAAATTCTCATTATCAAGATTGTCAAAATAGGTACTGTCAATGGATCCCTCCTCTTACTTCATACCGGGTTTAGAAAAGTAAAAAACAAAACATTGTGCTATTGGTATTGGACTTGGCTGCTGTCTATCTAGAACACATATTTGTCAACGAAATATTAATAATGGGATAAACATAGCATTAGAAACCCAATATATTATTAGATAAATAAAATAATAAAACATTTAATTTGCTCCTCTCAACTTCCAACTCTGAAGACCAAATCCAAAGTCATAAAATCTCGAGGGCTCCACTCAACCGTCCATTAAAGCGTAACATCAAAGAGATCAAATTTTTTATAGAGTTAAAATACCTATCAAAACAGTACATAGCGTCTATAGATTATATTTAGACGCTATAGATTATATTTCGGAATGTATATGTTATATTTCGGGATGTATCTATCTGTATGTACACCTGTATAGATGTACGGACGGTATTTCAGTACACGCAAGATGTTTCTGATTTTTTATTTATAATGTAAGCCACATAGAGACCCTTGTCCGGTTGTCCTTAACACTCAACACTCAACACGCACGCATGAAAATCCGAGTAAAATAATACTGCTGGATTCCCCTCAATCCTCATGTATCAATAATAAAATTATCAAACGGAATTAGCAGTACTGAACTGGCCTAAACTAACTCCAGCAACTCGACACGTATCACCTCATATTTATGGGACCAACATTAACATCCTCCTTTTTTTTAAAATTTTTTTTGGACCAACAATTTCAGACTTTCTGAAGAGAAAAATAAGCTAAAACCAAAAGAAAAGAACTTTATAAAAGCTGATGATTCCAAACCCACAGCTTAAGTTAAGCATCCCAAAATCAAACCAACTACTAATTTTAATGTAATAAAGTCGATAAATAAATAAATAAATAAATAAATTATGAGGCTGCTATTACTTCATACCTAACAACAAAGGAAGAATGAAGAATCAAAACGTGTCCTGCTTTCTAATTGTGGATGCCGAATAAGCTGCGTTGCGTTGCCTGCGTTACTAATACTATTCAATTCAACCAGATTGACGTTTACCTTTTTGTTAGAACTCAAAGGAAGGGTTTTAAGGTGAGAAATTTAGGAGATTGAAAGAGAGGAGGGAGTTATAGAGATGGATTGCAATTGGTTCTGTTGGGGAAGAAACCATGGTGGTGTTGATTTCCAAGAGCCTGAGCCTGAGCCTGAGCCTTTCTCTCTGCCTCTGCCCATCCCTCAATGGCCTCAAGGTAAATTAAGAACTTTTCTTGTTTGTGAATTGTGATTTTGTGATTCAATGATTTGTGGGTCTGACTTAATTTTGATTTTTCAGCACCAATTTATTAGAATTTGGTAAGCTTTTCGGAACCCAACAAATTTATGTATGTATTTGTGGCAATACAAGGAAAATATTATGGTATACAATTATTATTACTATTACTATTATCTTTTTTTTAGCAATGGAGTTTATCAATTGGTACATGAAGGTGCATTCTTTACCAGTTGAAAGTAGCTAACTTTGTTGTACCAGGTGGAGGCTTTGCCGAGGGGACGATACGCATCGGAGAGCTAGAAGTTGCCACGGTTACCGAGTTAGAGAGCATCTGGAGTTGCTCTTCTTCCAGAAAGGGAGTCGAAGGTGCGACTTTCTATAAACCAAAGGAATTGCCAGAAGGATTTTACTGTCTCGGTCACTATGGACAACCGGACAACCGGCCTTTACATGGATTTCTTGTTGTGGCAAGGGAAACAGCCAATTGCGCCGGAAGTGCATTTCCTGCTCTTCAAAAGCCGTTAGATTATAGGCTCACTTGGAGCTCCCTCAGCTGGAGTGAAGATGATTTTGTTGAAGAATGTGGTTATTTCTGGCTACCGATAGCGCCAGAAGGGTATAAATCTCTTGGCTTGGTTGTCACCAAGGGGCCCACAAAGCCGTCTCTTGACTCGGTAAGGTGCGTTCGTTCTGACCTCACTGATATGTGTGAGGCCCATGATGTAATTGTCGATATGGAGCCTATTTTTCCTGATTTTCCCTGCCAGTTTCGGAAAGTTCGACCGTGCGATAGAGGTATGCTGGGAAAAGGCGTACCAGTTGGAACATTCTTTTGTACTACTGATTGCGTAGATGACGATGATATGTGCATCTTTTGCTTGAAGAATTTGGATTATTCGCTACAAGCGATGCCGAACCTAGAGCAGGTACACTCGCTGGTAAACCATTACGGGCCAACCGTTTTTTTTCATCCAAAAGAAATCTATCTGCCATCATCAGTTACGTGGTTTTTCAAAAATGGGGCCACTTTATACAAAAAGGGAATTAAAATGGGTGAGGAGATACTTTCCGGCGGCTCGAACCTTCCAAAAGGTGGAGACAACGACGGCGAGTATTGGATCGATCTACCCGACGATTACAGAAACGGCACAGTGAAACTAGGCAATTTGGAAAGTGCCGAGCTCTATGTACATGTCAAACCAGCCTGTGGAGGTACTTTCACTGACATTGCAATGTGGGTCTTTTGTCCCTTTAATGGCCCGGCCACAATAAAAGTCGGCAAACTAAATTTCGCACTGTCCAAGATCGGTCGGCACGTGAGTGATTGGGAGCATTTCACGCTCAGAATCAGCAATTTCACGGGCGAGCTGTGGAGTGTGTATTTCTCACAACATAGTGGTGGTGAATGGGTAGAAGCTTCAGAGCTGGAATTCGTGACTGGTACCAACAAGCCAATCGTTTATTCATCGAAGAGTGGTCATGCGAGTTTCCCGCATCCAGGAAATTATCTTCAGGGCTCAGAGAAGTACGGCATTGGTGTGAGAAATGATGCAGAAAGAAGCGACTTTGCTGTCGATTCCAGTACCAAGTACACAATCGTGGCAGCGGAGTATCTTGGAGACGCTGTCGTAGAGCCGTGCTGGCTCCAGTATATGCGAGAGTGGGGTCCGAAAGTGACTTACGACTCAGCATCGGAGTTGGAGAAGATTCTTGGGTTTTTGCCCTTTAATCTGAGGCTCAAAGCAGAGAACATAATCGACAGCCTTCCGATGGAATTGTATGGCGAGGAGGGGCCGACTGGCCCGAAGGAAAAGAACAATTGGGAAGGTGATGAGAGATGCTAATATCAGAAAAAACTGACTATTTTTCATAACCTTGTACCAGTCTTAGAGAACTCGATCTCTGTTAAAGCAATGCTTTGCTTTCGGCTAAAAAAGGTTTTTAATTTATTCGGTTCGGTATTTTCAGTTGTTTTTGAAACTGAGGAAAAGGAAAATTAACTATCAGTAAGAAAGTACTAAGCAAGAGTTTTGTATAGTTTCTAGGAACTTAAATTAAAATTTGTTATTCTCTGTACTTGTGTGGTGTGCTAATGACAGCGAATTTGTGTTTTGTGTGTTTTACTCTGATAATTATGTGTCAGTTAAAAACAGCTTTCCATTCTGGAATAAGTAATTAAATCTAGATTAGTTCTAACTGGTATCATAGTTAAGGTTACTTTTCAGCTAGTTCTTCAATTTAATTTGTTCTTTTCAAGAAGTTCAAATTTGATAAATGTTGTTCAACCATTACATCAAACCCCTGTTACCTACTTTTCTTTCTTGCTTGAAAGCACTCCACATTGGTTGTAGGCTTGTAGCTGAAAAAAGACGGAATATATATACGTTCTAGATATTTAGATTTAATAATATGATCTCTATTGACCAATAAATCATGAACTGCTATATTTAGGCAAAAAAAAAGAAGAAGATAGATCTAATAAGAACATTGAAAAGAGATTGAATATTGCTACATGTAATAATGGCAAATCATAAAAATGAAAAATCACAAAAAAGAAAAACGTCTTTTTTTTTTTCATAACTAAAATTGCATATGAATAAAATAAAATCGAACTCATCATTCTTTCATTATCTATTTATCTTTGCTTCGAAGCTTGCAAGCATTTTATAATTCGATATTGCACAACACATCAAAGCAAGATTGAGTCCAAAGTACCAATTCTCCGTGCCTTGAAAAGCACCGCAACAACACTCACATAGTCATGTTTCTCGATCTTCCGTTGCTTCAGAAATATATTGAAGTATTTCATAAGCAAGTGTTTAAACTTTAAAGCTTGCCATTTATTTTCATTTTTCCACCAAATGTGTGTTCTAAAAAAAAGAAGTTAATACACTGCTATAAAACTAGAAGTTTCTTGTCCCTAATATAAGACAATTGACAAAGAAATCACTTCAGCGAAAGGTGCTTAACAAGAAAGTGTACAGTGTACAATTCTACATCATTGAGTCCATAAACTATTCAGTGCAAAACTTGGATTGACAAAGTACTTCAGAATGCTACTCAGGCACGAGATCCTACTGATGCCCACAATCATTTTTCTTTATCTTCGTCCTCTGAATCTGACTTCGCAAAGACAGGCTTCGGTTGTGTCTGTGCATAGGCTGGTGCTATAAACTTTGGATCTTCAGCCGCCGCATCGGCATACTTGAGAATTGCTTCTCTTGGATCCTCTTCCATCCACGTCTCTTTAATCAAGCCACCTTGCTGCACCATTACAATACATCACAATTTGATGTTAACTTCACAAAGAAAATTACAGAAGTACGAATGAATGAGAATAAAAGTAAAACAGAAAAGAACCTTCATAAGATACTGGGTCAGCAGGCTTCCTTTAGTTGTACCAACTCTTCCACCAAATCCAGGACCATTAACAGGAAGGTCCGGCTTATGTGACTTGAGTGGGTCTTTAAGCATTTTATCTCTTTGACGTTTTCTTGATGGTTGATTCCTGAACAGTGGCAAGGCATGCGGATTGTGGATAACAGGTTGAACCTCATAGTCATCAATTGACTTTCTCCGGGGTGCCCGACCGACACAAACAAGGGCTCCCCTCTGACTGACAGACGGGTCATACAGTATGTGAGTCCCTCCCTCTTTCTTATCTCCCGTTGTTGCAAAAACCTTCAATATCAACAAAAGGAGAGATTTGAAACATATATATACTTGCAGGAAGAGTGCCAACAGAATAAATCCTATATCTAAATTTAAGGTCAGCAGGACTATTTTCTCAGTACATTGACATCTCATTTTGGTTTCCAAGGGAGATTTCCGTGTTTCTCAAGTGCAAACCTACAGAGGCTTAAATAAATATATAAGAAAAGTTGAAATGTATTTGAATGATACCTGATTAATTCTTGGATGCCAGAGACACCGTATAACACTCAAGCTAGGAGAAATCCCGACCCTAGAGAAAAGCTCAAGTTTCTTTCTATCAAAAAAGCAAAGCAAACTACCACTGGTACTGTCTTTCTCAATGGAGGTTCCCGTGAATATTAGTTGTTCGTCAGGACTGAATGCTGCATTTGTTTGAGCATAGTGATTTGGTAGGTCTCCAAAGACTTTGACAGGACTTTTCATCTGCCTCAAATCCCAGATCTACATGTATAATTGAGAATAAAATTGAAATAATTATACGAGCCAATGCAATATAATGAAAACAAGGTCGATATCATGATCAAAATTATCATATTGGATTCTTATATAATATAGTTGTCAGGGCCTTATTTGTTTTCAGTTTTTTCCCAAGATCATTTTTTTAATTATTTAATTGCTTAAACTTTAAATGAGCCTTACAGATCCAAGATTTGTTCAAAAAGTCTCTGCTCGGGGCATATTGTAATGAAACATATACACACAGATGACACAGGGTGACAAACAATTACTATAGGCACTCTCTTGTATTGAACTTCCCAAAATTCTATTTATACTAGTATAACCATGAAACTATTGAAGCCATGAATTGAAAGGTAATGCTTGCCTTTAGCGTAGCATCCATGCTTCTTGAAAGAAGAATCTGTCCATCTGCAGAGAACTTGAGTCCTGTGATGTCATCAGAATGTGCTTTGTGAACATAAATATCAGGTCTGCTTCCCCACCCAGTCTTTATCGTCCACAGCTGCAGCAAATAATCAATTGATTTAAAATTGCTGTTAATAAGGACCGCAACCTCCAAAAAAACTTAGAAAAGTTAACAATTTTAAAAGCCGGTCCAAAAGTAAGGCTTTGGTAAAAGGTGTTACAAGAAAAGGAAGAAAAAAAACGTACTTGTATAGAACCATCTCCTATGCCACCAACTATCCGCTTGCCTTCAAAATCCCATGCACATGCAGTCACCGGTATCCTTGAGGGCCGTACAAGCTTAGGTTTGACAACCTGCAGAATATAAATTTTCACCATTTAGATTTGTTTCCTATAAGCTGGTACTTTCAATCTCACCACTAGCTTTCAAATTTCAATAATCTCATTCTAAAGACGATAATTCTGGACAAATTAGCTGTTACTAGTACACAGCTCTGCCCAGCCCATATGCTTTATCCAGAAATAAAAAAAAGGATTCAGTAATAGCAGTAGCAAATCATTCAAAACCATGGCATACCCCAAAAGCAAGTTAATTTTTAATCCCTTTCATTATGGGTTCATCTAGCATTATGAAATTGGCACTTAAATTTGAAGCTAAACATTAAATAGTACTAAGAAGAAGAACCTGCTTTTGACTATTGAAGTCATTCACATCCCACACTCTCAATGAACCATCTTCAGACGAAGTTAGTATCGATTCCTTGGATTTGGGGTTCCATTCTCCACCCGTTAAGCCAGAAATGTGACCCGTAGTGTTCTTCAAATCACGAATATACATGTCACCTCTTACAAATTCACCTAATGTAAGCCCATCTCTGTCGTAAATCTGTATGGGAAAAAACAAATTTTTGTCAACTCCTACATAATAAAATCAGCAGACCAGACTCTCACACTTAATTCTACATACTCAGCAAGATGGGTACAGTCCAAAATAGACTCAAAACCACAAACCATAACTACCACAATGCGGGGTATTTGTAATTCAGGTAACATGCATTAAGCTAGATCAAGAATCGTGATGCAGGTATCAAATACTGTATGTATCATAGAAGTACGTCCATTGGCAATATTTACAGAATAATGATCAGTTCAGTCTATTATCCTTCTAACTTAAACTGAGCTTTACTAATAAAAAAGATGAACAGTTTATTAACTATAAGTAGCGCTCAAACCATAAAATTACAAAGATAATGAACTTTTTATTTTAATCTTTTTCATTGCAAGCCTGAAGGTTTGAGGGAAAAGGCCTTAGCATTCTAACACAATTTTTAGTCTGTAACAGATGGTATGCACATATGTCAGGCAAATGCTGAACCACGTTTGACCGAAAAAGCCAAAGCTATATGCTTTCAAAAGTCACTGTGATTAAGCAAGGCAAGCAACATAACTTAGCCTGTGCAGAGCCAGTAACACACAAGAACTTATCAGATGTTGGGCTCCAGCTCAAACTTCGCACTTGATGCCCCTCAAATGGCTCGAGTTGTCTAAAGGATTGTAGCTTTGAGTTCATTCCTTGAAAATCATACATGCGCACAGTGTAGTCATAGCTGCCAGAAATCACACGTGAACCCGTATGGTCAACCGCAAGAGCTGAAACAACCTGACAGAAGAGAACAGACAATTACAAAATAAATAACTAAAATATAATGTTGACTCTTGGCATGGCCATGAATTCATTAAACCCACTTATTTGTATACAAAAATTGATCCAGAGGAATCAATTAAATCCATCCGTGCTTTTACCTAATAGCTGATGTCAAAGTTTACATGGACTTACTATTGATTATATTGTTTAGGATCAGTTCTTTCCAAATTGAAGAGAGTAATTATTTAGATTTTATTTCCAGAATGCAGATTGGCAAGGTGAAATAAATAAAGTCAGTTTTATATGGAGGGAATCCAAACTGAAGTAAAATTTTTCAATTGCAATAGGGTTTGTAATAAATTCGAACAATTTCGGTCTTCACTTCAAATGATAACAATACCTGACTATAACAGATGAATTTTTTACCGCAACTTCTAACCCTTATTTTCCACTACTGGTAACTCACTCCGAAACCAGCAAACAAACTAAGTTTCAAACCAGTACCTTGGTGTGGCCTTTCAGCACAATCTCATTACTCAAAGGAATCTTATGCGTCTCTTCCGGCGCATCCTCCTCAAACTCCTCGTCCGTTTCGTCATCCGAACCATCCGGACCAGAACTCGATTCCTTCCGTCCCGACTGAACCGGCGGCCGCGGCGGTCCAATCACCACATCATCATCCTTCCCTTCCTCATCATCTCCCTTACTACCCTGATGCGGCCGCGGCGGCCCGATCATCTCCTCCTCTTCTCCGTCACCGACCCCACTAGCCGACGGCGGGGGCGGCGGCGGCCCTATCATCTCCCCATCATCATCATCTTCTTCTTGTTTGTTAGGGTTAGGGTTAGGGTTGGCAGTAGAGGCGGGGGCAGCAGCGGGGGCGGAACGGCGAGTGGAGGAGTGAACAGCAGAGGAGCTGGGTTGAGATTTGGAGGGCCTCCCGAAGGAGAGAGGGAAGAAGGCCCTCATCGACTCGTCCATCTCGTCTCCCTCCATTCCCGCGCGCAAGGTCTCAGTCTCAGTCTCGCCAAGCTTCTCTTCTCAGTTCCTGTTCGTTCCCGACTTTCTTTACCTGTAGTACGTTCTACAGGAATTCAAATCTGCTGTTATTCCAAAAAGAAAAACAGGACCCTGTTATTCCATTGTGGACCGTTGGATCAAAATCAATGGATCAGATCAAATTGAAAAAGACCCCCTAAAATCTAAAGTGGGCCGATCGGATCCGTCTATTTTGATCTAACGGTCCATAATAGAATAACAGGGTCCTGTTTTTCTTTGAGAATAACAGCAGATACGGACTCCGTTCTACAGAGTCGGAGGGGGAAAGGAAAAGGAGGAGAGACGAATGGGAGAATAAGGAAACGGGCTTTAATGGGCCTTTGTGGGTTTTGCGGTTTGATCTCCTGCTGGGCCGATTTAGGTGACTGTTTTCTGTTTTCGGCCCAATATGATTAAGCCCAATACTTGAGCAGAATTTTTTTTGAGATAAAGATGAGGGTCAAACCACTCAATTTTAAATGTTTATAAACAACCTCCCATTCGGATTTTGTAACTACGATCTCCCACACGGAAATAGTTGTTTTTAGCCACACGGAAATAGTTGTATTGGTACAGAAAAGATATACAAGGATATATTAAGATGGGTAAGATATTTTGGAAGTTTGATACATCGGTCATCAGTACCAAATTTCAAAGGTTAAGAGTAGCTTATGTAGTTGAACGATAATTGAGAGGCCGGTATCAGATGATGGTTTATCGTCATTGAAATTGTGTGTTTAGATAATTGTAATTGCAGGAAAAGATGGATTCGAGCAGATCTTTACAATATTTAGCAATAACAAAGGGTCACAAGTCACAACAATCATGATCATAACTTCCATTAGGTAAATGAAATCTGATGTATTCTGTGAGCCTTGCAAAAAGAAAATATGAGAATTATGTTACAATTACACATAGATTATGAACACAAATACAAGCTTTGTATTCCCCCTTCCACATAAACCTGCCCAAAACACAATAAAATCTGATGGCAGCTTGAAAAGAATTATTTATCCTATGGAGCTGGTCAGCTGGAGTTGTTGGTAATCAAGGGATTAGTTAGATAAGGTGAATCCTTGAATGCTGCATATAAAGGCAGATCTAGTGCTTTCTCTGCTATTCTTCCATCCTCATGAATCCTCGAGATCAAGCTCTCCAAAGAAGGGAAATTGGCCTGTAATGTTTCAAGCAAGTGAACAAATATATAATTATAATTCATGTATTTGTAAGATTAAACAATGTGTCCTTAAATAATTTTGTTATCCCATACTTAGCCTAATTAAAAAAAGGACATAATTCAAGAAGCAAAAGTGTAAGAAGCTGCCAGTTATTCTCATTATTGTGGCACCTACATAACATAACCCCAGTTTGCCATGTTATTATTTTTCTTTTTCTTTATGACAGTATTAGTGTTTCATTATACCTCAGGTCCTATGTATCCGACAATAGCAAGGCGCAACTCCTCGCCGTAGAAGTCTTCGTTAAATTCATGCAACAACCATGGTTCCTGCAAAGCACTTACCTTCTAAGCATTCTGGTACTTGTATACATAAACAAAGATATTAAAAAAAAAAAAAACCAAACTAACAATTGTTTTTTCGGTATTGTTAAAATACGGATTCCATCCGATACTCGTGACCATCTTGTATATGCCGCCCCTTGCAGGCAACGATGCCCAGCCGAAGTACACTCCCGAAGTACGCTCCGGCAGTATGTCAGAGAAGCTCTCAGCAGACAAATTGGCTTCCAAACCACACAAAAGGTTATAAAAAGAGGTGCATTAGCAAAATTGGACACTTTTATGGGGATCCGAATCTGCTGCTTTTCTTCTCAGAAAGAAGAAAAGCAGACCCTGCTTTTCCGATCGGATGGTCGGGATCGGTTGCTGCACCAATCTCAAAGTACTTTGGTTTTTACTGCACATATCTTGAAGTATTTCGGTCTTTCTCAACTGTCGGATTAAGAAAAGCAGGGCCTGCTTTTCTTTTTTATTCAGATCGCTTTTATGGTACACAATACAAGAAAGACAGTAAATTAGCAACAAATAATTATTGATTATTAATTGAGGAGGGATCCGGTGCCAAGTCTGATCCGGTGGCAACGGTGCCAAGTCTGCGATTTTTATATCCAAATTTTGATTTATAAGGCTCAATAAATTCTTTATATCAAAATCTTATAGCATGCAAAAAAAATTTCATTTTTGGAGATTTTTAAGTATTTATTTCAGATTTTTCAAAAGTTATATATGAAACATTGATTATTTTATTAATATTGTATGGTTGCTATTAGAAAATCCGAAATAAATACTTAAAAATCTCCAAAAATGAAAAATTTTTGCATGCTATAAGATTTTGATATAAAGAATTTATTGAGCCATATAATCAAAATTTGGATATGAAAATCGCAGACTTGGCACCGTTGCCACCAGATCAGACTTGGTACCGGAGCCCTCCTCTTATTAATTATTGACATTTTGATGTTTTACCAGTTGGTATCCCCAGAACTCTCGAGCCGCGACCGAAACCCTTGATGACAGGTCCGCCGATGTACCACGGCGCAATGGGCAGAGTCCCTTCTATCCCTGAATTAGATAAAACATACAATCAGAAATGTTGTAGCATTAGTAACATGCATGAGTGCATGCATCAAGTTTGCTTGTTATTTGTATAATTGTATGTATGTAGATTATAACTATTGTGAAAATGTTTACCGGTCCAAATTATACTTCTGAAATTTCGATTTATAGTTCCGATTAAATTCATCATATGAAAATATTAGGGATACAAAAAATTTTCATTTTTAGAGTTTTTTAAGTATTTGTTTCGGATTTTTTAAAATCCATATAAAAACAAGCACTGTTTTATTAAAATTTTAGAATCATTTTAAAAAATTCAAAACAAATACTTAAAAAATTCAAAAATAGAAAATTTTTGTATCCCCTAGTATTTTCATATAATGAATTTAATAAGAACCATAAATTAAAATTTCAGACGTTGTAAAATATAATTTAGACGGTTAGACCGTTAGCATTTCGAAGCGAAATGCAAACGTTTTCATATTAATTTAGCTCATGTATGTACGTATGCATGCTTGCTTGCTTACAGTCATTGAATGGAGGAAGGCCGCAGTTTTCAGGCTGAGAATCTGGAAGAGAGCTGAGTACTTCTTCTTCAGAGGTTGAATTAACCTTGTCTGCTTGCTTTGGAGTAGATGGAACAGCGAATGCTTCCATTCCTGCTGCTTTTGCCGGACCTACGCAGTGAACTGAATTCGATACGAGTCCGAACTCCGAAGGAAGGAAGGAAGGAAGGAAGGAAGGAAGGAAGGGTTACGATGCGAAATCGATAGGCAGCACAGATCGGGAATCCTGGAATCGTTGCGAATCGTACGATTAAACGGATCGCATTTGGGATACAAATAAACGATTTGGGGGTTTTTGCCTCAGCTCAAACAAACAACGGGAAGAGCGAGCGCAAATGGAAAATGTCATAGCGATATCAAAGTTAGATATCACAAAAAGGGGAGCTGATATAGAGATACCGTTGTAGCTTCCGTCGTTGATACGGATGATTTGACCGGTCAAATTTATTCTGCACTCCTGATTTATGGATGGATGTAAATGTGTTTATTTTTTCTTTTTATTTTTTTTTAGATTTAAGTGGATATTTTTCACCATCTCGCATTTCTTTTTAGGAGATATTTGTGCTCATGGAGGATTGAACCCATGACCTCTTGGAAGTCATCCTATTTAGCTACCACTTGAGCTACTAGGCCATTTGCGTAAATGTGTTTATTATGCAGCAAAAGTTATTTTTTATGCATTTAAACTAAGTTGATGTGCTCAAAAACATTAAACAACTTTACATACTAAGCATTTTTGTCTGCATAAAAAAAATATTTAATTACATGCATTCTACAATTAATACGTTGCATACTAAATAAAAGTTGAGTGCATAATAATTTTTTTATTTATATATAGTATTTTTAAACATACAGTCTAGAACCAATACACTGCATACTAAATGAATCTGTATACATAATAAATAAGTTTACATGCATAATTAGCTATATGGTGTGCATAAAAAAAGTGTGATAGTGAAATAAAGAGAAAAAGAGGAAGATGGTATAGTGAACCGAAAGGGTCATGAACCGGTTAAATTCGCTGAACTGGATATTGAACCGCGGCTTGGTTATTGAAAAATAAGTTTGATTCGGCAACTTGAGTTTACATGCATAATTATCAGATTTCGTTACATAATTATTAGATTTCGCTGCATAATAACGCGAAACGAAAAAAAAAAATTGTTGTGCATGTATCAACGACGGGAGCTCCAATGATATCACCGTAGCGTTTCTCATCAAAAAATTGATAGTAAAAACTATTTAAATTAATAACTTTTATATACTACTTATTTTATATGCTAAATACACTCGGCATATATTATGCTTAAAATAGAATAACAGCTAATTGAATCCTAACAGCTAACTTTACCTCCTAATTATGCAACTAAACATCCTTAAGTTAATATACTTATGACTTATTCTGCTTAACATATATTATATTGTGCTTACAAAAAAACAGCTAATTAAATCATAATAGCTAGCTCCTCCTAATTATGTAACTAAATCGCCTATATTATTCAATTTAACATGCTAATTATTCAACTTAACAAATATTGTGCTTAGATGGAAAAAAAACAATTAATTATTTAACTTTAACATGCCAATTGTTCAGCAAGACATCAACATTATAATTTGAATAATTATATCAGTAGAATATTTACAACAATAAATAAATAATAAAGAACCATAGAGTTAAAGTTCTCAACTACTCATTGAATTTCTCATTAT
Organism: Cyperus esculentus; assembly: GCA_030179965.1. Lineage (NCBI taxonomy): Eukaryota > Viridiplantae > Streptophyta > Magnoliopsida > Poales > Cyperaceae > Cyperus > Cyperus esculentus. Next base: position 5,088,579 of record JASGLE010000012.1, read on the forward strand.
TTGTTTCAAGTTCCTCACAAACATGGGCTTGAATAAAAGTTGTGAATGTGGTTTAACAAGTCACTTTACCTTGATAACACCTAGCGTTGCCAAAAACCTCCCTCCTGGCAATACAGGGAGTGCAACCCAGACGTACATGTCATGATTTTTAGGTAAATTTGTGCAATTATCAGGTTCTAATTTTTTTTTTAAGCAGATTTTGTGCTGTTGATCTTTCAGTCATCAATTTTTTTTAAAAAAAGTTTTATGGATGTTCTCCACTGGATGATTGTCAACCATACTTGATTAAGTCTCAAAGGCAGCTTTGCAGAACTCCCAATAAGATCAAATCCTTGTTAATTAGTTGTCAAAGAAAGCTTTGTTGTACTCCCAAACAGCTTTTGCATATCACCAATCCAAAACTATATCACCGGTAACACATTTCCTTGACAAAATAATAAGAAGCAGAAGAGAACCAAGTAAACTGATGAATACAAAGAAAGCAGCAAAATAAATAAAGAGGCTTCACACTGGTTATCTAAAAAGAATTTATCCAATTAAAAGAGTGTTTTTGATAATCCAACTAATAGAACCCCAGCTGAAGTGAACATATTTGTTATGTACATTGCCAGAATCAAAAGAATGGAAGTTAAAAAAGAATGCACAATTATATATCCTTTATATACCATTTCTACCGAGGTTATATTAATTTTCCACTCTCTAAAAGGGGCTTTTATTTCCTCAGCCCCTAATTAAGAAACTAAAACTATATCATTTCAAGAAGGCAAAAAAAATCAAAAGAATTCGAAACACAAAGCAACAATCGGAAAAAAAAATTACTACCAGGACGTATTCTTAATGCTCTAGAAGCAGAATATAGGCACGGGTTTACCAGAGCCGAGAATTCCCACCAAAAGACCTCGAAAGCCTGACACGAGGTCTCGGGGACTCCCGATCAACAGGATAAAAGGTCTGGGAGCGTTGCAGCATGTCGACCATGGAAGGTGTCTGGTACGAATGGACTATACTGTACACCTCAGTGGAGTCCCCGCGTGCAGTGGCACGCTGGGACCAATGGGAACTCAGACCAGACAGCATGTACGCCCTTCCAGACTCTTCGTACCTCTGCCGAGTCGTCATCCTTTCCTGCATCTCCTTCAGCTCGGCATCTAGCGACATGCAGAGCCGATCCCCAGTACGTGCTGCCAGAGACTCGGCCAAAAGCTTGCGACAATCTTCCAACACTGACACCGCATCCGCAAGCGCTCCGCGCTCTGCTGCCATTCTAGCAACTGACATGGCCGTAGCAGCTTGCACACGGTTCCTCTCCCGGTCAACCTCAATTGACATCACCGGTGTTGCATCATCGTTCTCCGGTCTTTCAATAACCACATCCTCTCCATCCAACTTTATGACTTCCTTCGAGATAGGATCATTATAGCTATAGCTCACTTGAATCAATGGGGTGTCAGGTTCACCACAGGCTGATGGGAGCTCAATAGACAACAAGAAATCTCTCTCTTCCTCGGCATACAGGTCGCCTACCTTAATCAACCCACTCTTCCCATTGTTGTGCAGCTCATTGGAGTAGCTCCCTGAGTTGATAGTAGTGAGAACCACGCCAGGGTGCAAGCATTCGACACGCAGGCACATGCTCTGAACAACAACACTGAGAAGACCACCTATGCACTGCGCAAATGCATCCTGGATTATTCCCTCACTTTCAATGAATGAGAAGGTCCCATAAGAGTTCTCAGCGATGAAGTGCATAGCATCCGAGTCATGGTCTGATCCAAACCCAAACGTGTAAATAGGAGACTGGATTCCTCCACTGGCAGCGGATCGGAGGATCTGAGAAGGAACAAGTGACTTATAGTCAACACGAGCCCTGTTGATGTTGTGTGTGTCCTGACCATCAGAAAGAAGCATGATGCTGCAGATAGCATTCTTCTGCTTACGGTCTTCAATAACTTTGGCAGCCTTTCGCAAGCCATCGGCTATGTTGGTGCCACCATTGGAGGAAAGAGAGTTCACTGCTTGCAAGGCTCGCTGCCTTCCAGGATCTGTCATACGGGATAGGGGGAACAAGCGACGCGCAGAGGAAGAGAATACCACGACTGATAGGCGGTCAGAAGAACTGAGATTATGGATCACGAAACCCATTGCTTTCTTCAGGAGGTTAAGCTTGGTTCCTGCCATGCTGCCACTTATGTCAAGCACAGTAACAAGGTCAATGGGAGCCCGGGTACCATTGCCTGCATTTTTTTGAGCTTCCGGAGGGCTGCCATGGGGCGCCTTCAAATGAATCAAGATGGCAAAGTCTTTTTTTGATGACGATTGCGGGACAGCTGGATATTCAGGGTAGGTCTTGATCTCAACTGTTTGTGAAGCCCCACTATTGACATCATTATGAAATTCAGATGCCTGAATTACAGACTCGTCATCATTGAAGGTACTGGGTTCCGTCACATGATATGAATTGCGGTGTCTACTGTGGGCCTGGAAATTGAAGAGTCGTGGTAAAGGACTTCTAGGGCGTTCTTCATGCGGCAGGTTGATAGGACTTACCCGAGCTCTCCCATGATTATTATTTTCTAAAGGAACGGCCAGGACTGATGGAATGTCCTTCCATCTGGCACGACAGATGGGGCAGATATGGTTCCCATGCAGTACATTCGAGGAGATGCAGTTAAAATGAAAAATGTGGGAACATTCTGCAGTGAATATAGCCTGACCATGGCCTGACTTCAGCCCCCCAAGACATATAGCACAAATCTTCTGTAAAAAGAAAAAGTTAAGTTAAAATAACCTGTTTGACATTAATAACTTCTATATTTACTTAATAATCTTTCGAACATACTATAAGATGATCAAGATATTTCCGAATGGAATTACTTGATACAAAGTTTTAACAATGATGATATATAAAGTAGATTTTTCAGAGGACCAAGAGCAGCTATATAAGCAGCTGGAATTCTACAACTTTAGAAAAGAACATCACAATCTGTTGAACAAAAAATTGTGTCAATGAACTCTAACGCACTGCAAAATCTGTTACTATGGTCAAGAACATTAAATTTCAAATTTTAATTGTCATCAAAATTATATTATATGAACTATATTTGTTCTAACAGGAAGAAGCTGGAATAAAAGAAAAATAGTTTTGGTGATAGCGATACCAGAGGATGGAAAGTAATTAACAATTAAATATCACATGTGGTAGATTAACATCACATCAACCAGCTGCGTGATGTGATTGCTGATGCAATCTCATGTTCTTACGCATATTCAATCACATCTAATTGGCAATGTAATTTTCAAGTGATCAATTTGGTGGTACAATTAATGCAGGATCAATGCTTTGACTGGTTAGCAGTTCGACATATAACTCTTAATACATCTCAGTTGTTTCAGAATTCAACTGATGCTTATCCACTTCTGCTCAGCACCACAAAAAATCAATTACAACGTCAGGGACTTTGGCACCACTCCAATTCTCCATTTAGTACTTTCAAATTCAATAGAGATATCCATCCTGGAGTAGTTGGTGGCTAAAGAGCAGACTTTTCTCAGTTTCTGCCTACCAAACAATAACTAGTCTCAAAACAAACAGCAACCCACTGGTTTGATTTTCATCCCTTTCAATTATTTCAATTAAAATACTATCCAGTCCCCAGAAAATGATACATATTATATTATTATATTGCTGTAAGATCAGATGGCAACAAAATATTTTCCCAATGAGAAAATAAGACAAACTGTTATTTAAAACAGGCAGAAGCCCAATGTTTCTCACTTCTTTTATTTTTAGAAAATTGGGTGGCTAATGTAAGTATATAATACTAGTGTTATCTGTTTTTCTGTCTTTCCGTTATACTTTCTCCTTTTCTCTTCTTCCTCTATTTCTTTTAGTTTTATTCTTATATTTTCATTTCGGTCCTTCCAAATAAGCAAGGAAGTGAATGTAATTAAATAAATCATGTACTTGTAACTTTTTATTTTGTTTAATGAAAATCTAGTAGACAATTGTCTACTTCCTCAAAAAAAAAAGTATATAATACTAGTGAACAGACTAAAAAAGAAAAAAGTCAATGACAACGTCCAAATTACTTTGCAGCAGTTTTTATACCGAGAACTGGCCAAAATACCTTTGTGAGTAATATTATGTTTCACCTTTTTTAGAGTGTTTTGGTCAATTTTGATACAAAAGTTGTTCCAAAGTAATTTGGACGCTGCCCAAAGCAACACCCAAGACTACATGCCTAGACTTCTAAGAAACAAATAAAAATAAGGGATGCAAGAAGTCTGCATATTAGTATTAGAAATTTCAAAGTGATATTGCAGAAACTGATACTAAAAAAGCCAAAAATTATTTGACTTAATTTCTAGAAGGTTTACAAAACAATGACTAAAAATTGCCTCTTCTCTTAATAATTAAGACAGCGTTGTAATTTCTCTTTTTTTTGTTCCTTGAGATCTATCTCACCGCATTACTAAGGATCACAAATTGATTTCAGTATCATGAAAATTCATGTCACAAACAAGAATACCATTACAATTACGTACATACAGTTGATCAGTTGAAATTGTTACAAATCTACACAGAATTTAATCCAAATTAAACAAGAACTAATGGCATTATATATCAGGATCACAGTGATCTGGATCCATACTTAACTACAAACAGATCAATCAAGAAAAGAGAGAAAGAGGGAGAGAAAGCAAGCATAGCATCACCTTGGACGACGACCGGCTCCCGGACGCGGCGGAGGAGGAGGTGGTGGACAGGAGTCCAGTATCCGACGAAGCCACACCGGCATACGGCCCCATGCCGGCGGCCGCAGCGTGATCGCCGCGGGTCCTCGGCAGCGAGATGCAGAGGCGCTGCGACAGCGCCCTCTTCGCCCGGCTCCATGCGTTCTCCATGAATTATTTCCTTGCTACTGAATTGTATATCAAATGAATATACAAATGAATAAAATGAATTAACTCCTCCTCCCACTACTGGCTATATATATATAAAAAAAGATCTCGAGTGAATTATTGGAGTTGAGATGGGAGTTGAGAATTAGGAGAGACTATAAAAGGAATGTAAAGGGAGTGAGTGGCTGGGAATGGTGGGAGTGGCGCTGGGATTTGGGGGAAAGACAGAGGATGCAGAGGAATGAGAGGAGCGGAGAGAATGAGCAACAAGAGCGTTAGGAGTGGTTTGATTCATTGAAGAGAGGAGAGGAGAGTTAGAGAAAAAGCCGCCGTTTGACAAAGCGGATCGGTTGCTTTTGTTTGTGTTGCGGCTTTTCATTTTGGTTTGTTTGAGTGTTTGACTGTTCTTTTTTTAATTGATTAATTAAATAACAAGTGGTAGTTTGGTTTGGCGCCTGATTAGTATGCATTGTGCAATGTATGCAAGTATGCAACTATACTGTCTATATACAACTAATACAAGTGTGCGCGAAATGGTCGAATTCACGTCTCCTGCCGTAGTTTTTCTGTGGCTGACTGGCAGTGGCAGCATTGTACCACGCTTTGAACTAGGGCCGTTAACAAATCGAATCGAATTTGATCCGAATCGAGCTGGGGCTAAACTGAACTCGAGCTGAAATCGAATGGAGCTAAACCAAATCAAACTAGCTCAAACTCGAATTGAGCTCCAAGCTCCATACGAGCTCAATTATTATATTTTTATATTTATTTTTCGTATTACCATAGATAATTAGAGCTACAATAAGTATATTATTTTGTCCTTCCTTGATAGTATAAGCAAATTATCTATATTTTTACTAATTTTATAATAAATTATGATTAAAAAATTATATTTTATTAATTTAATAATAAAATAAAGTATATTTTGTTAATTAAATAATAAAATAAGTATATTATTATAATCAATTTTGACAAAATAGTTCAAAAAATGTGCAAATTACTATATATCGAGCTATTACGAATCGAATCCAAATCGAATTAAGAAAAAATTGAGCCGAGCTCAGACCGAATCGAGCTTAGACCGAATTGAACTCAAACCGAATCGAACTTGAGTGAATTACGAGCTACGAACTTTTTTTGCCAGCCCTACTTTGAGCCCATAATTAAAAAAAAGTGGTAAATGTTATGGTATTACCAGATACAGGATACTATTATATATTTTGATTAGTTTGTTTATTTGGTCAAACGAACTGATTATTCAACATAACATACTAATTATCGAACTTGAAATACTAAATATTCAACTTAATATCAACTTATAATTAGCATTTTAAATATTTAGCATCAACTTAACATGCTAATTATAAGTTGATGTTAAGTTAAATATTTAGTACATTAAGTTAAATAATTAATACATTAAATTGAATAATTAGTTGTTTTTTGTTTTATGCATAATATATATTAAATTGAATAAGTATTGATATAATTATTCAGCTTATAATTTGAGTTAAGTTAAATAATTAACCTATTAAGTTAAATAATTAGTACGTTTAGATGAACAATTAGTGCATTTGATGAAATTATATGATATTCTCAATTGTATCACCCTGGCCTAGTAGAAAAGTATCCATCCCGTGTTAACTATGAGTCTATGACACAGTCTAGTTTTACTTTTTAATGACAGCAGATGGGACCTGAAATAATCAATTCTTTTATTATAATTTACCTTTTTTTTATACTATAGAAGAGTAACGTTAGCTGGAATTGGATGAGGTAGATAGAAGGGACAAAAACAAACCATAGATACTGCCATACTGGCATATTGCTTAGTTGGTATTGAGATATTTCTTTACAAAAAATATATTATTTTTGATCATTTTGTAAAGATGTCATTTTTGGGTGTGGTGTAACGAAGGCTTTTCAAATAGTAACCAATTCTCATGCTTGTCACCAAAAATATATAATTTTAAACTTGAAAAAAAATCAAATCATAAATTAAAAAAAAAAAGATATAAAAATAGGCAAACGTAGCTGGCTGATATTGACTAATTAAAAATGGTTACTTGGTACAACACTTTTTTCCACAACACGCTACAAGCAATAAGAAAAATTCAAATAATTTAATTTAATTAATATATAAATGGTTGAGGTTATGCTGTAGGACCATTAAAAAAAAAAAAAACATAGTGACCCCCAAAATGTACTTATAAAACCATTCATAGGATTATAATCTTAGCTGGATCCATTATTTTTAAGCAACTTTTAATTAAAGTATTTAAGCATATCCATAGTGACGTTAGAAGGTTTGATTGTAAAGTTTTAGGATAATTCATTATTTCTCACACCTCACTCAGCTATTGATTTGTGACAAATATCATTCCCTAGAATTTTTTTTTTTTTAGATAAATATCCACAACTTGTGACGAATATTCCCTTGGCAATTACTTACTTCAAAAAATACTCTATTTAAATTGAGAAATAGGGAGAGGCCAATTAAACAAGAAAAAGAGGGATCCAGTTTGCTCTTCTTCTTTTTTTTTCCCTTATCTTTTGAAAGAGGGGATTCAATTAATTTGTTATTCCACTTAACCGTATATTGTTTCTAGTTAACTTTATAATTGTTCAATTTGATGGTCTCTTAATGCGATTAAGTCAATAAGATAGCTGGTTCTTACATATTCAAGTCGAGTTATATTTAAAGTAGTAAAAAGCCCACTCCTTGCTTTGGGCTGGAATTATTATTTTTTATAATAAACTTTTAAGATAATATGTAATAGGCCTGAGCTAATTTATATAGGCCTTAATTTTAATGGCTGAGAACATCAACGGACATTAACGTACATCAACGATTCTGAACTATCGAAGAAAATGATCAACGACTCAGATGTAAAGATAGTCATTTCATATCATTTTTTCTAATATGCTTTTATTATTAGTAGGGATGAAATAAGTGTACTGATTATGCTTCCTTCTTATGTTTGACTGACTAACATGAACTACGTAACTTAAATCTAGTAAATTTTACTAACCAAGAAAAAGTGTACTGCACACTATACAAAAAAAAAAAAAAGTAAAATAAAAAAAAACCTCCACTCTAGAAAGAAAGAAAGAATTTTATCAAAAAAAAGAAAGAAAAAAATAGAAAACGAGAACTATTCAAAAACAGAGAAGTTGACAAGGACAAACAACAGGCCAGCGGTGCAGGGCATTGACCACACCACGTTTTCTTCGTTTAATTTTTATTTTTTTGGGTAGTAGGTTTTGACCATTTTTTTTTTTCCATCTGTACTTACTTGCTGCCTCTCCTTGAAAAGATCGTTGTTTAAAATTCTTCTATGTAATTGCTGTTCATGAGGATTTAAAAAAAAAAAAAAATTTGCTGTTCATGATCAGAATTTAACGGTATAAGCTGAAATTTTGTTGTTCAATTGATAACTGATGTGTATGACCACCACCGACGATATGTACTGTACAGATAAGGAAAAATGATCATGTTTTTAATTCAAAGAAGAAAAGGACAGAATGGTTATCATTTTCACAGTTTTGATACACTACGTATACCTATGTGGTTATCACAGTTACGTAAATGTTTACTATAAACCATAGTGTATTTGTTCACTGAAAAATGATATATCTATTGATAAGAAAGATATAAATATTTGCTAAAAAATTATATTTATTTATTAAAAATATGGTGGACCGGTGGATAAGTAAAAAGGGTGAACGCTTCCTACTCATCATATCGTACATTCTTAGATATTTTATTTCCTAAAAATGTGATATGCGAATATGCGAGTGAATAAATACTGTGTTGGGCGATCCTATTTTGCAACAAACTTGGTGAATTTTACGTTCTGAAAAGGCCCTGGTGCCGAACTTATCCAAGTCGCTGTCATAGAAAAGAGATTTGATGAGTATAACTGGCATCAATTAGGCCTAACTCCAACAGAAAAATTTGTTATAGAGAAACATAAAAATACCAAAATGGATACATACACTATGTAACTATTCATATCAAATCATGAAGAGGAGATTGTTACTCTGAAAGATAGTTTTATATATGAGGAGGGATCCATTGACAATAGTTATCTTGATAATCTTGACAATCCCATTTTTTAAAAAATTATAAAAAAACATAAAAAAATTTAAAAATAGAAACAAGTTTACGGAAGTATTACTTAACTTATTGATTGATTATGTTTCTGATTATATTCAATTTAAGCGACATTTGATAGTTCTTCAAAGATCCGTTAATTTACAACCGTTGAAAAGTGCACAAAATTTTGATAAACCATTAAACAATGTTCAAATTGATTGAAATTTGAAACACTATCAATCTATAAGTTAAATAATACATCCATAAACCATTTTTCATTTTTAAGAGTTTTTGTGAATTTTTACAAATTTTTTAAATTTCTCATTTGTCAAGATTGTCAAATTAAGCATTGTCAATGATCCCTCCTCTTTATATATTATCCTAATTATTTTGTTGAGTCTACTTTTAATATGAGAAACCCCTTGCGTCCATAGATGGATCATCAATCACAGACACAAGTTGTAACCAGTGGGACCCACCACGTGACAACTCTGTATCTGTGATGGATGATCCATCCATGGACGCTAGGTCTCACTCTTTTAATATTGTATAAACTCTGCCTGCACAAGTTCAAGGTAGGTTGTCAAACTTGTCATGTACATTGCTTGGCTCAGGCTTCTGCAAGCGACGTCGGCTGCGATCTCCTGACCATATCAGCCGCCATCGCCGGAGTTTGGTAATTGACACAGGAGCCACTGAATTCAAATCATCGGGCAAAACAGATCGACTCTAGCGACACCGAGCTGCGTGTCATCGCACGTTGTCCTGTGTGTAAACTCAGCCCTGCCAGAGCTAGCAAATGCACGGCCTGATCGACGATCTTTCGTCACTGTCTTTGTCATGGCACCTTGCAATTGATCTGCGGCAATTCTCGCTGCGGTCGTGTACGTCCTCCGTCGCCTGTACGTACACGCATCGATCTTCTCTCTTTCTGCTCCAATGCCGATTCGGTTCTCTGTTGTGATACGTCCAACAAACAAACATCCATTCTCATGCATGCTACATACAATGGATAAAATCATAAAATCTCATCTTGAAAGCCAATACAGATTTCCAATTTCAATGTTCTTAGTTATTTCATACAATAGGGATGTAATTGAGACGAACACATATATATAACCAGAAGGGAACTCGATAAACACATAAAAACTTTGTTGAATTAATATTTTGATATACTGACAAAAGTTTCTTTCATACAAGTAATCATATACCAGCAAATCTGTATAAGTAAAAAATTAAATGTACCAATTCATGGATTGTTTTGGCTCTTAAACAACCAATTTGTGCCAGAAAACTCATCTAGTTAAAAAAAAAAAAAAACACTGTTACAGAGAGAGATTTGTAACAACTGGTACTGGAATCAAGTCATCACAACTGCCCAAAACATTTTGTTTAATACCAAATCAAGGCCAAAGTAAATTAACATTAAGAAGATATAAGATTTGAGTGGTTCTGCTGTGGATTAAACAACCTTTCATTTTGAATCGAACGGTTCTTATCAAATATATCTCTATAATTGTATCTAAAAGATATATATCGTGACCATCTGATTATGAAAAATGAACGGTCCATATTTCATCCGATCCACAGCAGAATTAGCCATAAAATTTTATATAAACGCAAGCACAACATCTATAAGTCAAAACTCAAAACCAAGAACCTTTCTTTACATGAACAGCACAACTCTACTCGATCGAAGATCCGTCGCTCGTGCCAGACTTGGCTAGATCAAGGCAAGTTGTCTGGTAAATTACTCGGCATGGGCTTCAGTGACTGCGACTTGCTCACCATTCTGGCCATCGCCGGTGTCTGGTAACTGATAGAGCCTTCGCTGACCCTCACGGGGGAGTTGCCGAACATAGGCTCCCGCATGGAGCTACGTGTCGTGGCACGCTGTTGTCTGTGCGCGCTGAGCCCGGCCAGAGTGAACGCACGGCCGGACCTTTCGTAGTCCTCCCGGCTTTTCATCCTCATCTTCATCTCTTTTAACTCAATCTGCAGCTGCTGGCATGACACGTCGCCGCCCTCGGCAGCAACCGATGTCTCGACTGCCTTCGCGCGGTTCGCCAGGATCTCCACTGCCTGTCTCATCTCGCCACGTTCAGCCGCCACACGCGCTGCCACCATGTCCTCCATCGTCTGCACCCGCACCCGCTCCCTTTCCACTTCAATACTGATTGTTTGATTCTCCGGTACGGTCTCTGGCCGTTCTATCGATACTTCCTGTTCGGCTACCTCGACAGTCGCCGCAGTAGTCGCATCTTTGTATGTTGCTTTCACCTGCATTGCCTCTAGTTGAATTAGTTGCTGATCATGGTACATAAAATCCTTAATGTTATATCGTATATACCAGTTTTAGTCGATTCTTACCGATCAGAAGGCGTTACGATCAGAACCGATCGGATCAGCAAAAATATACTGTTATATATATAAATCAAGTACCAAAATGATAGGCTGTACACCCAAAACATGATAAATGGAAAGCTTAATTAATTAATAGAGTTAGACTATTATACTACCGTTAGCTAACGCCTCAAAATTTATGTTATCGTATTCAAAATCACGATTTCTAGTGCTCAACAAATTCTTTATATGAAAATATTGGGGAATACAAAAAAATTTTCATTTTTAGAGTTTTCTAAGTATTTATTTTGAATTTTAGAAAAGAGCTCATAAGAAAAAATTGTTATTACTGATTAGCCTAGTGAGAATTTTTTTTTTTTAATATAAGTTACCTTCATCAGCTTGGTGGATTCATCAATGTCACTCCTAGGAACATTCACAAAGAGCAAGAAGCAACGCTGTTCATCGGCGTAAAGATCACCGACACTAATTGAGCCGTTCAATCCGCCGTTCTCCACGCAACTTTCATAACTCCCCGATTTGATTTTCGATATCTTGACATCATGATCAGCCGACGCCAAGGCTACGCGTGTATCTTGCGCCACGACGCTCAGAAGACCGCCTATGCACTGAGCAAAGGCGTCCTGTATGGACGAAGCATCCTCGATGAACGAGAACGAGCCGCCTGAGGCCTCGGCAATCCGGTGCATGGCTAATGCATCGTGATCGGACCCGAAACCGAACGTGTGGATAGGGATGGCCCGGCCGACCGGGTGCAGGATGGAAGGCGGAAGGAGGCAGTCGTATTCGGACGCTGCAGAGCTGTTATTGGTGGCGACGGTGTACGTGTCCTGGCCGTCGGAAAGGAGGATTATGCTGTTCACCGGATTCTTGTACTGGCACTCCTCAAGGATCTGAAATTCACATTGATAAAGATGTGATTTGTTACTTTCATATTTTCCTGATGACAATGCAGATTAATCTGCCCAAGTATTTTTATATAATGAATTTAGCAGAAATCATAAATCAAAATTTTTGACATGGCAAAAAATTGGGCATTTTTTTATATAGTGAATTTAGTAGAAATCATAAATCAAAATTTTGGACATTACAAAATATAATTTGAGTTGTTAGCACAATAGTTTTACTCTTGATTATCAGCTTTTTATACCTTTGCACCTCTCCTTAGGCCCTCTGCAATGTTGGTCCCGCCACCGGCAGCGAGTGAGTTAACCGCATTCAAGGCCTGCTGAACGCCTTCACTCGACATCCGGGTCAGCCTGATCAGCCGTCGAGCCGTGGACGAGAAGGAGACGATCGAGAGCCGGTCAGCCGGGCCAAGATTTTGTATGACGAATGTCATCGCCTGCTTCAGCAAACTCAGTTTCGCACCGCGCATGCTGCCGCTGACATCGAGCACGGTAACGAGGTCCAACGGTGCACGAGTCGATTCGGGCATCCCCGATGCCGTGCCAGGAGCTGTGAGATGAATTACAATTGCGAAGTCATCTTTCGAAGACGACTTGGCTACAGCAGGACATTCTGTAAAAATCTTCACTTCCATCATCCCGGAAGTACCGGTGCTCTGCTGCGGTGTGTCCACCATCATCGTTTCGGGTAGCGGGTCTACCGGGTCATCGTCATTAAACACTCGTGGTTCATGCGCCGGGTAGAACGGGGTATGGCTATGTTGTGGAGCTCCAAAGGGAAGCTCCTTCCAATGAGCCATGCAAAGGGGGCACACAAGGTTGCCGTGAGCGACGTTCGAGCTGATGCATTGGAAATGGAACGTGTGCGAGCACTCGGCTGTGAAGAGCGCTTGGCGACCGCCGGAGTTTATGGTGTTCAGGCAGATTGCACAGGTATCCTACATAGACATATGAGATCAGTTGATTTGAGATACTGGCACACAAGTTTTCTGAGATCAGTGGATGTTTTTTAAAGTTTTATAACTACATACTTTGGATATATAAATGGATAAAATTTACAAAGAAAAACTGAACAAGATCACTAGATTAGGGATGAGATAATATTTGAACAGATAATTAAGGAATAAATTGATTGTTGCAGCTATTAAAATGAGTATGGTTTTGTCACTTTTCATCAACAAAAAAAAGATTGATGCCTTCTGTTAGAGGTGGAAAAATCAGACACGAAATCAAATAGCATACAATTTAATTCAAATCAACATATGATCTAGAAAAAATCAATATTAAAATTCAAGAGATCAATGAAAAATGCCATATATACCTCTTTGCTCTGCTGATTCTGCATGTTGATGCTGTTTGTGTGTAACCTTGACTTCTTGCCCAATCAAAATTCAAAACCAAACAGTTCAAAAGAAGTTAAACAAAGCACAAATTAAAGAGAAGATAATCTGAAGTTCTCAAATTCTCAGCTGATCTTATAACAGGGGATGGTTTACTGTTTCCTGCTTTATTTGTCAATGCAAATTTCATAGAGGTTGCTTGATGTGGAAGGATATTATGTTGACTTCACATCCTCTGCCTTAAGGTAATATGCCATGAAGCACACAGCCGTTGGATCGTCTCGAGATGCAAGCCTGCACGAATCTTAAGATGATCCAACGGCCAATATGCTTCACGGTACCGTGTCTTTTAGTGCTTTACTTTTGACCAAGAATTTTGAGATGTGAAGTGGGACGGTGTCAACAGATTGAGACAACCATTGGAAAATTTATATATTAACAATTTTAATCATTGAATGGTATGAGTTTTTGAATAAATAACATGTTTCGTTAATATGCCAATAAAAAAAAGGAGCAGATAGGTATTTATCAAAAGTCATATCAAAATTGATATTGAAATAAAATATTGATACCGACTATTTTTAGTGTTCATATTACATGAGTTTGTATTCAAGTTATTTGTATAGTAGTGAATACAAATTTATTAAAGTATCAAATTTATTTGTATGATACTAGTAAAAAACTCACGCATTGCTTTGGACTGAAATTGTTATTTGTTATACAACAACAACCAAGCCTTTAGTCCCAAACAAGTTGGGGTAGGCTAGAAATGAAACCAAGTAAAACCCAATGATGATCATGATCGTAAGAAAGATAAAATAGATAAATAAAGAAAAAACAGTAATAACAATGGTAATAGTGAAAAAGTAGTCCTAATATGAATGATAGTGATGATGAGTATGATACTACATAATACTAATATGAATGATAATAATGACGATACTACATAGTAGTAATAGTGGTAGTAGTAATAATACTAATAATAATAATAGTAGTAATAATAATAATAGTAATAATAATAATAATAATAGTGAAATAGTAGTCATAGTAATAATAGTAATATAATAGTAGCCGCTAGGGGTTTGATTTGTTGGTCATGGTTCCGGTACGTGGATTGCTAACTTCCACGCGTCCCTATCCAAGAGCAGCTCTTCGGATATACTCCATGCCTTCAAAAGTCTCTTTTTACAGCTTCCTCCCATGTCAGTTTTGGCCGACCTCTACCCCTTTTTGTGTTTTCGGTACGGGTTAGGACACCGCTACGTACTGGTGCTTCAGGAGGTCTCCGTTGAACATGTCCAAACCACCTCAATCGGTGTTGGACTATCTTCTCTTCAATCGAAGACATTGTAATTGTTATTTGTTATAATAAACTTTTAAGATAATATGTAATGGGCCTTAAAATGAGATAATTTATATGGGACTTTAATTTTAATGGACTGAGACATTAACGTCAACGGAAATTAACGTAAATAAACGGTTATGATCTATCTAAGAAAATGATCACAACTCAGGTTTTTTATTTGGGGAAAATAACTCTTCCATATTATTTTTTTTAAATATATTTTTATATATAGTAAAGATTTTTCAGTATGTATAGAGTAAGTTGCATAGTAAAACTAATAATTTAAATACATATCTATTTAATATAAATATTAATACGGTCGGTATCAATTTTGGTATCAGCTATCTCTACAACCCCTTCCTAAAAAAAATAAAAAATGTTTGTACAGGAGAGCACGTCTTGACAGACGCTTCTGTCACTGTCCTTAAGACCTTAATAGCTAAGATAACTTGGGTACTGTTCATAAGGAAATTTCTAAGGCAAAAAACCCAAGAAATACATTAGCAATAGTCCAATATTGATGTACCCCCATATAGAAGCTACCTCAAATATTATTGAGTTCCCAATTTAAAAATGTAACCGACTTCACCGAAAGAGTGCCCAAAAAGGCCTATAAGATATTAGTAAAAAAAAAATAAAAGTCTAATATCGAGCTCACTAAACATAACATAAGCATGTACCATGTTTATTTTACAACTAGTAAAGAGCACATGTCTTGCTTTAGACTGAAATTATTATTTTTTATAATAAATTTTTAAGATAATATGTAATGAACTTTAAATCAAGAAAATTGATATGAACCTTAAATTTTTAATGAGTTGGGATATTAAAGTACGTCAATGGTGGTGATCAATCTAAGTAAACAATCAACGGCTGAGATTTATTTCTTAAAAAAGATATAACTTTCATGTCAAAAAATCCAATCTCCTTTCAGGAGTAACAGGAGTAAGGATATACGGCGATTTTTTTCTATCCGAAATTTATTATATTAGTAACACCAATGCTTTTTATAAAAGAAATAACACGATAGTTTTTTTATTTTATATGTTGGCACTTGCAATTGGCAACAATTCATCTATACCTTTTTAAAACATAAATTCACAACCAGATGTAACGTTCCATGCATGTTCTATACTTCTATTGTATGCATCTAATTTCTGAAGAAAATAGATGAGAGTTCATTAATTTATCTTATTCAAATCATAGAAGAATATAGAAAAGTAAAGGTACAGAAAAAAAAATGAAAAGAGATAGAAAATACTGCTGTGTTTCATAAACTTAAATTTACATACTGACACTGGGAAAAAAAAAAATGGAACAAGAAATGTACTGCAAAACAAAATTTACAAAGCTTCTAAAGACTATCAAAATACAAAATCTGGAATCAATCCAGCATTAGCTGCACATTTCCACTACTCTTTTCAAGAACAACCATCCCCAACATCAACCACTGACCTAAAAATTTCATGAAGTTCAGAAACTATGATTATCTGCAGCACTATCATAATTCATACATGCTGAAAGCGTCTATTTACTGTACATCAGAGTCCAAGGTATCACTCATCTAATATTACAAAAACTCCTCTATGAAGTTCCAATATATATAACTTCATAAAAAACACAGCACCAGGCTGTCTTAACACTAACAAAAAAATACTAGCAAGCCAAAAATGTATGAAAAAATTATCGCTAGATATTGCTAATTGTACGTAAAACTCCGGAACATTTCAATAAAAACGGAACCTGTCCTCCGTATTATATGTTGTGCACTTTAGCTAATAAAGTTCTGCCAAGTCTATTGCTTTGTTGGAGTTGTGCCTGCAAGCCAAATCTGGACCGTGCGATCATCACTTGCAGATGCTAGCATGTGAGGTTTTGAATGGTTCCAGGTCACGGAGTTGACTGTCATTGAATGCCCCGTTAAGACCTTAATGGGGGTTTTACACTTCCGCCGCCAAATATATATCTACAAAAGAGAGAGTGCAGACAACGTTATTTAACTGCATCTGACTTGACTTTGTTAATAGAATAGCTCACCGACAGATCCTATTCCAGAGCTTAAATTTTCATCAAAAAGTACCAAGCATTAATGCCCTTTGAGCATGAAGATCCTCTCGAACATACTGAACAGCAAAAATAGAAAGAAAAGAACACCAAGTTATATGCAGTTTACCGGGTGGTAAATGGCTATTTGCAAAGTCAAAACTCTGTACCCACCACTTATATTATTGACTTATCATCATCATCATTTTTTTTGTTCGACCAGCATGTGGATGATCCACCAAGGATGTAAATATTACATAATAAAGATTAATCTTAACTTTGACAAATGCACTAACATAAATAGTAAAAAGATTCTGTTTATGGGAACTTTCTTAAAGAGATGTACAGTTGTTACATCAAACAAGCATCTAGTATTACCTTTGAATCCTCGCTGCCGCTAGCCACAAAGGAACAACATGACCCGCCAAAGCAAGACCTAATCACATACTTCCCCTGCCTATGCCCCTTGAATACATCATCCACGCCATCCACATCCAAATTCACTTTCCTTAAATGAATCTCTTCACTATTTAAGTTGACAATAAAGTATTGCCCATCCCTCGAAATTGACAATGAAGAGATTGAGTGCTCTTCCTGAATCATTCTCTCCTTTCCTCCAGGAAATTCGCACAGCCAAATGTACACATTTTCCGAGCATATGCCAATGAGAAGCCGGCCATCAGGGGAAATGGCGAGGTCTGAGATTTTAGGAATTCTCTCTCCTTCCCAAGCATCCAGTTCATTCCCCTTGAGATCACATGTGAAGATGCGATTCTCTGGCTGTGAGCTGGCACAGAGCACTTTATCTGAATTGGGAAACCATGCACATGAATTGATGATCCGTCTTTCAGGGTCTGAGAAAGTGGTCAAGCAAGTGCCAGTTTTGACATCCCATAATTTTATGGTTTCTGAAGTGCCACATGTAAGAAGCATGGTGTCGTCGGGGCTCCAAGAGAGGAATGAGATTGGTCTCCCATGACCCACAAGGCGGTTTTTGTAGGTCACTGTATCATCATCTTTAACCTGACATTGCAGTGCCTAGAGAGGTCATTATCACACTACCGTGCTGAAGCTATAGCAAAGATATTTTTTCTAAAGTAATATAATCAAACATCATATTGCACCCACAACGAAGCAACTTGTGTCTCTAAACAGGTCACATGGTAAAGTTAGGGCCTCTAAAACAAAAGAAATCACATGTAACTCTCCCAAAGAAGAAATATCATTATCCCTTCCCCCCAACCCCCCAAATATAAAATAAAAAAAAAAAAAACACCTCTGACTAGTGGCTGGATCCAGCAACTAATTTATGCAGTGACCTACTTAATGTCTATCTCTACATGGATGAGGAACAAGAGGGGCAATTGGCTAATAGAAATGAAGAGAGGAGACCAATGCATGATAATTACAATGCTATAGGAAGGCATAGAAATATTAGCTATCCAGCAGAGTATATATATATTAGATAACACCAGATGAAAACTAAAGGTGACCAAGTTCTCACAGAAAGATAGATAAGAAGCTTGATCTGCCTAAGGTCTTCTCTGTTCTCTTCTGTCATCAGGAAGTTGGATGTCGGCCTCCTACGTCCCAAAGGAAGAAGGGAGAAACTGAAAGGTATTAATCTAAACAAACATGAATTTCAGGAGGTGCAGTTAAAGTATAGGTTTTTAGATATATTATAATGAGTTTTTTACTTTTAAAACAAAAAAAATGCCAAAATGAATTAAAGAAGGGACAATGCCATGAGACACCGCTAAATTACTTGTGAGAATTGGAGCCGAAACTTTTCCCATGTGACAAAGGCCACCTAAACTACTAGCAAAAGACTTCTGAAAGTATGATGGATACGCCCATTTATACTGTGGACTGCTTATTTATATCAAAGGTTACATGAATTCCGGAACTAACTCTCTTGAAGGTGGAAAAGTATTTTCCATGTTGAATGACTTGTTAGATAAGAAAAGATACTTTGGAAGATAATTGCACGTGTTTTGCTTGATTTGTCACATTCTCAACTGTTTTTAAAAGTACAGAAACTTCTATACAGTAAACCTAACATTTGATGTTCTCCAGGAGCACACATGAAATACTGCCTACACAACAAAAGAGTTGGAATGATTCAACTTACTGTCCATACAATGGCCGTGCAATCACTTGAGGATGATGCAAGATACCTCCCATTATGTGAAAATTGTACAAACCATACCTCATTCTTGTGTTCAGATAGTACCTACAGGAAAATAAGAGGTGCTTGATTATATGGATGAAATGTGCATTTTCACTTTTCTTTAATGGTGCCCAAACAAATGAACCTAGATAAGTAGTTAATCTAAAGCCTGTAAAGCACTTCTGAGAGCAAATAAATGTAAAACTGAGTTTAACATAATTCTACTAGACAAAGAAAAGAAGCCAAACAAACAAGGTGAAGATACATGATGGTTACCAGAACATTGTGTGGATGTTTTTGTCTAGCGAAGATCAGTTCATATGATTTCTTTGTTATCTTTGCTAAGTGTCGGGTACAGTTTAGATGATGTCATTTCCCCACAGGCTAATTATTTTCTAACAAAAACCATTAATTTCCTTCAAGGCAAAAAAAGTTTTAGAAAAAACCAACAATAATACGAGCTCGGGCATGCACACCAACCTGGCTACAAGTAGAAGGTATTTGGTCAGATGAGCACTTGTGATCCTCGAATAAAGAGATATCTTTAGGCAAATTATGGTACTGGCAAGCAGTTATCTGGTTAACAATAGCTGTCTCCACCAGCTGTTCCAATCTTCCGCTCAGCACCCGGAACCCGGGAGGCAAAACCTCGACCAAATCCAAAAACAACCCGATTCTTCTCTGTACAACCGACCCGACCGTCCCAATCTGTCCCACCGCCTCGCAGCAAATCAGGTCCTGCGCGAGCCGGTGCACCTTCCGTCTCTCCACTCCCAACGGGCCAATCCGCTTCCACAAAACCTCGACCGCGGGCAGGAGGCACCCAGACCCAACAAGCTCCAAGAAGTGCTCTTTCCATACCAAAAATGACGCAGACACCATCGCCGAGTTGCCAATGCCAGGCACCGACTTAATTACCAACAAACAGCTCTCCCACCTGCCCGACATTACGTCGAACAGGAGGCGGGCGTGCTCGGCCAAGTCGAGTTTGACCCCCGACTCCGCCTCCAGAGCGCTTGCCGCCCTGTGACAACCCAGCGAATACAGGGACTGGATCAGAATCCGCACGAACTGCCGCCGGTCGATCAAGCCCGAAGGACCCAGGCGGGAAAGGCGCGATTCAAGCTCGTGGCTGTGGCTGTGGCTGGGCTCCATTTTTTCTTCAGCGCGGAAGGATTCGCCAGCTTTGAAGTTGGGTTTTTTTGTGGGTGTCACGGAATGGAATCGGAAATTCAGAACCGGAGATGGATACAGAGATTAGAGAAGGGAGGTGGGATTTTTGGGGAAGGGAATGAAATACGGTTGGAGTGAAAAGTGAGGTCCGGATCAGATGAATGGAATTGAGGGAGGGGAAATGGGGGAGGGTTAAGAAAAGATAAGTACGGATGAAATATCCTTACTAATAATAAAAACATATCGGAAAAAATGACATGGTTATCTTCACATCTGAGCCGTTGATCACTTTCTTCGATAGATCAGAACCATTGATGTATGTTAATGCTCATTGACGTTCTCAGCCCATTAAAATTAAGGCTCATTACATATTATCTTAAAAGTTTATTATAAGAAATAATAGTTTCAGCCCGAAGTAAGGAGTGAGCTTCTTACTGGTAGTAATTAAACGAGGGACCAATTGATGGGGCTATGTTTACTGAAACAGAAATTATCTTTGCCCCTTTAATTACACCCCTTATCCATCCCTTAAACTAAATTGGTAATATTTTCTCTTTCTTTCACGTACTCTCATAAATTGTGAGTGATTTTTTTTTTATTGTTGATCTTTCTATTGTATATATATAAGTGTTTTGTTCGATTGAGGATGTGAATTGCAACCGGTAAAAGTGATTTGTTGTATTTGAAAAATATTTTTTAACTAAAAATGTATTGGAGTGCGGTTAAGAGGGTTTTTAAGGGATGCAGTTATCAACTCCCTAACTGAAATTCAAATGGGTAATTTTATGGGAGATCACTAAACTATACCTCAAGGGTATGTTTGGATCGATGGGAATAGCACTTATCCTAAAATAGTTGAGCTATTATTGAGTCATGTGTCATCCAAACAAAAATGTAAACAGTCGGAACAACAAAAGTTAGTCTATTCCGCTGTTCTGAAAAAAAAGATGGAACAGCGGGGTTAGCAGGTTTGGGGTTGCAAAGAAAATATTAAAGTAAGAGATCATTACCAATTTTATATTCATTTCTCCCTTTCTCTCTCATTTTTACCTTGGTAAAAGTAAAACTCTATTGTTCTCCTCCCCTCTCAAATATCCAATAAAACACAACAAAATTGTTGTCATTGATACTACTGTTGTGCTCTGCTCGTTACGACGAGTTGATAGAGATCTCATTTGCTAGCATTTTATTAACTGTACTCTCATTTGAGATGGAGCGAGCGTGCATCAAAGGATGGAGATGGTGTAGAAAGATAATGGATTTGAGAGAGAAAAATATGTTGCAGCAGTGGAGAGGGGAGTAGAGAGCAGGTACTACCTATCAGTTGAGAGAGAACCAAAGAACGATTACAGTTGATTGCTTGGATTGGTACCAAAACCTCTCCTTGGATGATGGCCAGCTACTGCGCGCATCACCATATAGTTCATATGAATTTATGGGTTGGTCAATAATTAAAAGGCCCTGGTCAAATGAACTTTTTTTTTGTTTATTTTTAGGTTTAATAATTTAATATTTAATAATATCAAGTTATCAACAAGATATGTAATTGATTGATTTAAACAAGAATTTCATCAATGAGAAAGACTGATGAGAGCTGGTTAAGAAAAAAAAAAACAATCATTATTTTATTTGTTTCCTCAATCACTATTCTAAATATACAATCCAAACGACATTTCTTTCTATTTAGAATAGCACTAACCTTTACTATTCTTCATCACTAATCCAAACCATTATTTTCTTACTATTCTCATTTACTAATCTCAATTCCTCTATTCTTTACTAATCCTTGCACGATCCAAACATACCCCAAATCCATAATTGGTTCATAAACTTTCATTTATTCTTTTTTTGTCACCAAAATTTTGGTGTTTGTCCAAATAGATATTACAAAACTTTAAAATAAAAAAATATTTTTTTTGATAAAGTGGATGTTTTCCACCATCTCCCATTTTTTTTTAGCGAGATTTATTACAAAAATAAGAATATTAGGGTGGTATATATTACAAAACTTTAAAAATAAAAATATTATGGTGAGGGATTGGGTGACAACCGCGACAACGGGTCTTCAACTAGAAATAAATAAATTCTCTGAAATAAAAAATTTTGTACAAACATATTATCAAACTCGTAGATTGATTGGGTTTCAAATTTTGTTCAATTTGAAAAGTCAAACAACTTTCAAATTGTATGGGTTCATCAAAATTTCTTAATATTTCTAACGGTTCAAAATATTATAAGTTTTGATATTGTATCAAACGACTTTCAAATTGGATAAAGTTAAAACACAATCAATCTATGAGTTTGATAATATGTTTGTACAAAATTTTTTATTTTAGAGATTTTATTTATATTTATTTGAGAATCCATTCTTGCGGTTGTCACCCGATCCCCACCCACAAAATATGTATTCTTGGTAGATAGATTGGTAGCGTTTTAAATTTTATTCAATATATATGTCATGTCGTTTCATTTCTGAAATTTGAAATATGAATGATCTACAAGTTGGAAATATTTGTATAGATTTTTTTTTCCATTTTCTACAGCTTTTAAATTCTCTTAAGTTCATTGTTAAGCCTGTCAAAATATTCACTGTTAAATTTGTGAAGATAAAGTGATAAACAATGACCTCTACTGATAATTACCTACAATCTAGAATCCTACAATTTATTTATTCAGCAAATGAAAACAAATTGATGTACAAACTTTCCAGCGATTGTTCTGGAGTCTGGATCTCTCCAATTAGATGAGTCCAGATTGTCTAACACACTGCCGAATCTGCAGCGCAGATCCGACGGTTTGCTAGATCTAAGGATCCGGACTCATTATTTTTCATGGATCCCGAAGTCCAATGCACCGTCGGATCCGCGCTGCAAATCCGGCAGTGCGCTGGACGATCCCGAGTTCCAATTAGAGACAATCGAATGGGTCGTTTCCGGCTTTCTTTGTACGATCTGTTCTTTTGATTTTTGTACACATTTACGTCCCGCAAAGAGGATCCGAAGATCGCCCTAAATCCATTAATTTTCCCACTGATAATAATATATAATGGCTAATTCTGTTGTAGATCAGATGAAATATGGGCTGTTTATTTTTTATAATCGGATGGTCACGATATGCCTTCTGAAAACAATTAAAAAAACATATATTTAATAAAAACCGCTTGATTCAAAACGGAAGTTTACCTAGCTGATCTATGACAAAATCACTAATATACCGTGGAAACGGAAAACTTTTATTATTATTATTATTATTTTTTTTTTGAGATAAGGATAAGAGTTTTAAGTTATTCAAGTCTTAAATATTTTAAAGGGCGTTTATCTGAATTTAGATTCTATGACTTTTAAACAGAGAGTATTACTTTGCAAGTCTTGATTAAGAAAAACTTAATCATAAGTTTCACAATAAAGTGAGCGAGCTTCACGTTAGAAATAAAATAAAAACTATAGGAGTACAAATTTCAGTGACAAACTACAAAAAATATTATGAAGTAATTAAAATTTACAAGACAACACACTCAAACACATCGCGGTTAGAATAGTTGACGCAGGTTATTTTTAGAAATTTAAAAGTAATTTCATTTGATTATTGAATATGATGGAAAGAAGTGACATTTCAAATATTAAAAAATATAATAATTAAATAAAATAAATTTTACGAGTAAATTTACATGTATTGGACATTTTAAATTGACTTTTAATTTGAAGTCTTAAAACAAAGATACTAATCTTTAGTATAAAAAAAATGTGTAGTAATCATAAAATTCTCGTTCTTCAATCATCAAAAATCAATAACTAAATTTAAATTTCAGATATCATTTTTTTTATTTAATATAACAAAACTGAAAAGTTTATAACATCCTGTTGTACTTACGCTCTTTTTAGATTCAACTTGCCCACCCCTATCTATTGCCCATGTAACTTGGTTGTTTAGGTATCACGGAAATAGGTTAGAGGGCGCAAGTTGGATTCACGCCCTTAAGTTTGGACATTGGTGAAAATAATTTAAACTACTATCTCCATCCACAATTAAATGGATTTATACCCTTTAGAACTTATCCATAATTAAATGAACTTTACTGATTTGAATTTATTTTTTTATTCACTTGTTTAAATCCACTTGTTTCTCTAATGTTATGATTACCCTTATATCTATATTATTTAATTAGAACAATTATTATGTAATTTTATTTTTTCACTAATTTATTTGACTTTTCCTAAAAATTTATTTATTTATGAACGGAGCAGTAGCAGATAAGAATCATAAGATGAATGGTTTGGGCCTCTAAAATTTTTCCGCTCAAAGTTACTGTGTTTCTGCTTCCTATTTTCTCAACAAACATAATAATATCCCATCTCCCGTCCCGATATAAACCCTAGCCCCCAAACCCCAAACCCCAACCCTCGTAAACCCTCCGCCGTCCCCTCTCCCCCTTCTCCCTTCTCCCTTCTCCCAGCCGCCGTCAATCCTCCGCGGCGATACAATGGTGAAGCGAAGCAAGAGTAAGAAACCCTATCCCTCACCAACCCCTCAACAACTTCATCAATCAATCTCCATCTCCGACTTCAATCAATTAACTGATTAATTTCTGAAATTGAATTGGAATGCAGAGAGCAAGAGCAAGAGGGTGCCGTTGAGGAAGAAGTACAAGGTGCTGAAGAAGGTGAAGGAGCACCACAGGAAGAAGGCCAAGGAGGCCAAGAAGCTCGGGGTCGGCCGCAAGAGGAAGGTCGAGAAGGATCCGGGGATCCCGAATGACTGGCCGTTCAAGGCCGAGGAGATCAAGGCCCTCGAGGCCCGCCGCGCCAGGGCCATCGAGGAGCTCGAGCAGAAGAAGGCCGCCCGCAAGGAGAGGGTATAATAATCAATCATCAATCATCAATTTCTTTCTTTATTATCACCATCATTGTATTCATTTTTCTCTAATATATTATCATTGTGTTAGAATCTGTTAAAAAAATAGGTCATGATGTATGAATTGAAGGAAGTATTTATTTTCAGTTGTGGTAGAGTTTTTAATTAAATTAAGAATTTTACCTCAATACTCTCACCAAAAAAAAAGTTATTTTCGATTTGACGATCATAAATGAATATTACCTATTATGAGATTCATCTGTAACCGATAAAATTATCTGGGTGTGAGTATGGAAGCAAAGTCCATTAATTAATTAATTATGTTCTGATGTAATTTTTATTTTTTATGGTATGTAGGCTAGGAAGAGGAAGTTAGGTCTGCTTGAAAGTGATGAAATGGAAAAGGACGATGAGTCGGAAGAGGACGCTCCCGTGGGGGCTAAGATTCAAGGTAGATTCAATTTGTTTTGGTGTGTTTGGTCGTGACTTAGATTGTTTATGCATTGTAGTATTGTACTTGTTTTAATCTTAATGTTTTCTCAGATCATTCCGAAAGAGCATTCTACAAGGAATTGGTGAAGGTAATAGAGGCATCGGACGTCATATTAGAAGTGCTTGACGCACGTGACCCGCTTGGTACTCGGTGCGTAGACATGGAAAAGATGGTTCTCAAGACTGATCCAAGCAAGCGAATTGTATTACTTCTTAACAAAATAGGTATGCAGGTTTTGAAATCGACTTGGTCAAATTGGGGCTGGGTATCTTACCAACCAATCAGATGTATTTGATTAGTTGTGGAATCAAGTCTGAGCTTAACTGGTAAGATATTTGTCATGGATGGTGATATTGAAATCCATTCCTCCTTCAGTTAAGTTGGGGCTGCTGAAAGGTGTGGTATCATTAGCATGTGGGTTTTGTTTGACCAACAGAACAGTGTGTAATAAACTCCAATTCAGTGCAATTAGTTTTCAAGTTGGGAAATATGTCAAGATTGACTGACTTGACATGAATTGGTGGTATTAAAATTGCTGACTGTATCATATTCTTACTTTTATTTATTCGGCATATTACAGATCTTGTTCCAAAGGAGGCTGTCCAGAAATGGCTGACATACCTAAGGGAAGAACTACCGGCAGTTGCATTTAAGTGCAGTACCCAGCAACAAAGGTCAAATCTTGGTTGGAAATCTTCAAAGGGGTCTAAAGCTAGTAATGCTCTTCAAACAAGTGACTGTCTTGGTGCTGACACCTTAATCAAACTTTTGAAGAATTATACCAGGAGCCAGGAGGTGATGATATATATTTTTTTAAGTCATTTTAAATCTAGTTTGTTTTTATGTTTCTGTGATTGCACACAGTAGTAGTGTTCTTTTGCTGAATAACCAGTATGATTGTAACTATGTTCATCTCTATATTTTCAATTGGGATGAGGCTGGGCATATTGGAAGTGAATAACATTGGTGTTTGTGTGTTAAATAACATGTTAAGTCGAGAATGCTTGGTAGCAATTTTTATTTATAATTTGCTAAAGTATTCAGTGGTTGCCAACTATAAGAAGTGTTCAGGCATGACCAGTACTACTATAAGAAATTAAGAACACCTTGTGACATTTATTTTGCTCTGTTAACAGCTCAAAGTTTCAATAACTGTTGGTATTGTGGGGCTACCCAATGTTGGCAAGAGCAGTCTAATTAACAGTATGAAGAGGGCCCATGTTGTTAATGTCGGTTCTACACCTGGACTCACCCGGTCGATGCAAGAGATTCAACTCGACAAAAAGGTCAAACTGCTCGACTGCCCTGGTGTTGTGATGTTAAGGTCTTCTGGTAGTGATGTTTCAATTGCTCTTCGAAATTGTAAAAGGATAGAGAAATTAGATGACCCAGTTGCTCCTGGTATCTTTCTTGTACTCGATTCTAATAGATTTGAACTCTAAGAACATCTGATCTTTCCTCGTGACAATTTTATTTTTTATTTCCAGTAAAGGAGATTATTAAGCTGTGTCCTGAAGACAAGTTGCTATCCATTTACAATGTTTCCCAGTTTAAATCTGCTGAGGAGTTCCTTCAACAAGTTGCTACTCTAAGGGGTAAATTGAAAAAGGGTGGTATAGTTGACCTGGAGGCTGCTGCCAGAATAGTACTCCATGATTGGAATGAGGGTATGCTTAATTCTTTGTTGACCTTTGTAATTTTATAAAAATATTTGCTTACTCTTATTACAGTTTGGAATACCCTGGTAGTTTGGTAACATGTAATTGAGTCATTTTTAATTCCATGCTAGGTAAAATTCCTTACTTCACATTGCCACCTACGAGGAAAAAAGATGACATTGGAGAATCTGTAGTCGTCTCTGAATTGGGAAAAGAATTTAACACTGAGGAGATTTACAACGCGGAAGCTTCATATATTGGAAATCTGACTTCAGTTGATGACTACCGCCATGTTGAGGTCCCGCCTCTCCCTCCACCCAAGTTTGATGAAGACATGCTCGAAGAGGTAATATCCTGCTATCTCCTTTGGTTGCTATATTGTCAAATTAACTTTGTGGACATCCTACCGGTTTAGGGAGCATGGATCTAGTTTCACTTGTTATATGATTTTGTATGATAATAACTTGTGATGATGCATAGCAATGCTGCGTATTGTTGATTACTGGAATTGTTTTCCTAAATAGAATGCAAAACAACAACATTTACCTTTGAAACCTAAATAATAATTATTCTGATGCTTTTACAGGATGAAGAGATAGAAGCTGATGCTGACAAGCCTCAGCAAACCGAACCAAGTAACTCTGGCGTGATGCAAGATGAAACCATGTCAGTGACCACAACAGATCCTTCTGAGACCAATTTGAGCAGCACAACCCGGCAACATAAAAAGCTTTACACAGCTGAGGGCATATTGGATCCTCGCAAGCAAAGAGCAGAGAAGAAAAGGCGCAAAGCCAACAAACTTAGCAGGAAAAATGACATGGATGCTGATTATGACTTCAAAGTCGATTATAATATGAGAGATAACTCGGATGGTGATGGTGCCAGTGACGGCGAGAAAGAATCCATGGAAGGTGTTGAATAGATATGTTGTGATGGTTGTTGCAGTCTGATTAGTTCTGTTTGGCTAAGTTATCTCTTTTCATGAATACCAACAACATTTTTGTTCTTTGAGTGGAGGTGCCATTTTTGTTACTAGGCAGAATTTCGTGTATTCTTTCTGAAAGGTTCGAGAGTATGCATCTTATGTGTATGATTTATGCTTGATTAAAAGTTTCTATATTATTTTGTGTTCATTATAGCTAACTTCTAACGGGCAACTTTTGCCCTCATGAGAATGAAATTTGTATGACATAGATTACATAATTGGTTTTTATGACTATCAAAGAATACTTTGTATGGAATTTGAAATGAAAGTAATGCATTAATCCAGCGATACTAAATTTTGCATTCCAAGATATGACAGAAATCTACATCCAAATGAAACTCAATTCAAATTTTAACTCATATAGTTATTTGTTTACCGATGAGGATCACAATTGTTGTCCCAAAGTATCACAGAATACATCAAGTTCTATCTACTTTGATCCACTTCTTCATCCGACAAATACTCGCGAATTCCCCAAAATCCCAGACAACCTGCACAAACAGCATAAGGGCTTCTCAAGCAAACCCTACTAGCATTTCTAACAGGTCATGATAGATTGAATCCTCTACAGTAAAATCGGTATGTACGAGTAACAACAGTGCAGAATAACTGTTTCTCCAAAAACAAAAAAAGAAAGAAAGAAAGTGGAGCATAACTGAGAAAACACACCACATTATTTTGTGCTAGCACCCCCAACCTATACCGAGTATGAACTAAAAATTCAGTAAAAGGCGATTTAATTAGCATAATATCTGGTAGATATAGTAAAAAAAGACCACTAAGGGACTTTTAATACGCCTTTGCTACTACATAGGTTACCATACGCTAACAAAGCTGTACATCGGTTTCCTGCAACCAAAATATCAAGATCTATGTGACACTTTGAACTAACTAAATTCAGGTGAGCACATCCAACTCTCATTGAAATCTTCCAATTGAGGTGACATAAGTGCTTCAAACACGTCATCATGTATTCCTAATGTACCATTTGCATCCAAATTTGTTGTACCCTGACCAACCGTAGAACCCATCGACCGTGCATGTGTGGGCATGTTCCCGGCTTGAGCACAATCTAAGGCACCGGACCGTGTTGGCAAAGCGGTGTTAAGTGGCTGTTGTACCCCGGAGGTATTGGCAGAATAATCGGATACTCCTAGTTCAATAGCCACACAATCAATTATATCCTGCCAACTTTTTGACACTATATCAGTCAGATTTCCTTGAGGACTCATTTGAGTTCGCGGCGATGCTGCTGGTATGTTCATATTTCTGGTAAATTGAGTGGGCATGCTTGGTTGGCTTTGGAGCCTCTGCATAGTATTGTTTTGAACTGCATTCAGACTTCTTAACAACGATTCATTAGACATAGAATGAGATTGATGTAAAACGGGGCTAGGTTGAGTTTGGTGCGCATTCAAAACCGGGCAGAAAGGCTGCGCACTCTGCTTAGTTATATTACTAGAGTAGACATGCATGGAACTGGATCGGGTGAGCTGGTGGGACCTGACCGGATGATATGGACCAGACCTATGGCTATGCATTGAGCCAGTAGTGATAGGGCCAATGTTTGATCTACGAGATGGGATTTGAATCGAAGTCGGTCGAGAACGCTGATTCGGGTATGGCGCATATGAATTATGAGGCACGGAGCGCCAAGTAGGGAGGTTGCGTGATGTGACAATTTGGGGAATGGTCTTCTGTAGAGACGGTGCCTTGTTGGAGTCCCTAAGTTTCTTCCACATGGGAATTTTATCTGTGGCATGGCAGTGGCTATCGAAATCAACCAAGCTTCCCCAAAGACTGCATGGAGCCGGCGAGTCACATACGTAGCAATGACACTGCATTTGTTAAAGAAACATATTAACCACAATTAGTTGTAGACAAGAACTGGAACTGTACCATACCCTGTGTTCAAACTACGTCTGAACACTGATTCAGATTGGTGCGATGCAATATCCTCAAATGAATTGTTAAAAGCTTGTGCTAGATACCGATCATAATGTACAAGTTCAGATTATGTTTCATCATCCCAATTTTCTTCCTGCCCGTATCTGAACCCTGAAGTAAATAAGGAAAAACAAAAAATGCTACCCAAGTTACCAGTGCAAATGCTGCTCTCCATCATTTTAACCATGCTGCTCATATTTGAGCTAAAATTAGAACAAGATGACTTAAAATTAGAACAAGAGGGCATCATATAGAGCAAATATGAGATGAAAACACATTGATACTTCGGACTCTAATGGAGTGACATCAGGTGCAAACAACCCATCAAAGCCCAAAAATATAAAATATAGAGGCATTGGTCAAACGTGTGATGGACAATTTGAGCAAACTAAAACATCACTGAACAAATAAATTGTCGAAAAAATAACTTCAGCTGATACAATAAAAAAATTAAAAAAATCTTCAGATAATACACAGATTTTTTCACTGGTTCTGTACAACACGGCCAAGACATGTTGGACAATAGCTCACTTAACTAATTGGTAAGGTACTTTAATATACTCACCATTTTACAGTACTTGTCATGAGAAGTAGTGTTGAAAGGAAAATTAGCACAGAGATGGCGTGGATGGGGGAAGTCGCGGCAAGCAACCTGCACGAACGATATGTTAGAATAAAGAGTGACAAATCAATTACTTTTAAGTAAACCTGTCAGTTAAAAACTTATATAATCACACAATTATCTCTTTGAAGAACAAAATAGCAAATAAATAAAAAACCATATATGAAGATAGGAGTGTCTTTTCAAGGAACTTTTTTTTTTTTCTGAGATAAAAGATGAGGGTCAAGCCACTCAGATTTCAATGTCTATAAAAGACCCCCCAACCGGTTGTTGAACCTGCACCCTCCCACACGGAAAGCGTTGCCCTTTGCCACTAGACCAAAGGCTAGTTCTCCTTTTCAGGGAACTTTTAAGTCATACATGCAGTTCATCACTAATGTCACGTTATAGTAGTACAACAGCAATCCAAATCTCCGGTTTGTTGTCACATGCAATTAATTAAGCAATATATTAAACTAACATTCAAATATATATATATATATATCAGAACTCACTCTTCGGTCATTTAGCATAAACTAGACACTAATTTCTTGTACCTGAAATAAAATACATCAAACATAGCAAAATTTACACAATTCAATACATGCAATTAATGAGTAAAAAAATCAAGAAATGTAATACCTCTCCCTTCGCTCCGACGATCTCTATCTCATCCGAGTCATCATCAACCTTACTACCTCCAGCAGCCGCCACGACCGGCTTGTCCGGATCGTGATCAAGCACCAGACAATCATCATCATCGTTGTCATCATCATTGTCATCATCAGCACCACAACCACTACCATCGACACTCACGCCGCAATTCACATCATCGTCACTGAGCGCCACTGTCGCCGCCGGGGCCGGGGCCTTCTTAGGCGGCAGGATTGGGAGCTCGTCCATGATCACTAAATCATCCCACAACCCCAAGAAATCGTCCGATTCATTGCCCAATTTATTAGTGTTCGCCTCTTCGTCCTCGGAGCTTATTTCGACGACATCGGAACATGAACCCATCATGACTCTCAAGAAAACTCAAAACCCACAAATTATTCTACCAGTTTCCCAAATTCTTCCCAAATTCACACAGATATTTCTCCAGAATTCGTGGCGTTGCGCGAGAATTCAACACCCAGGGTTAGATTAAAAAGAGGGGAAGGAGGAGGATTGATTATTATAGTGTGAATTATGAAATTGGTACCGACAAAACCTGCGATCGGAGAAAGGCCGGGAAGATGAAATCTTGGAGAGAATTAGATTTGTTTGGGATGAGAAATTTAAACCCACCCAAAAAGAGGGCAAAACCGTTCTCGCGATTTCGCTGAATTTTACGTCTCAAAATTACTCCAAAAAAAAAAAAAAGAGGAAAGCGAGGCAAATAAATCAGATGATAAAAATCGGCAACGGAGAATTGAAATTTAGGGATGGAATACGAAGGCAGGCGAGATATTTCTGATATCACTGAGGAGGATGATGCCGACCTAATTTAGTAAAGGAAAAGGAAAGTGAAAAAAAAAAAAAAAAAACCAAAGAAAAAACAAAGAAAAGAAAAGGGATTTATTAATAAAAGAGAACAAAACTGGCTGCATGTTTCATTTGCTTTACTTTGTTTTATTTCTCCTCCAAAAGACTGGAAGGAAGGAAGGGAAGACTGAGTTGAGTAATTGAGTTCTCCCCAATCTCTCCTTTTGTTGAGTGAGTCGAAGCGGCAGAAAGAAAGGCAGAGAGAGAGGAGGGCTTGGAGACTTGACTACCGGTTTGCATTGTAAAAAGTCTTTTTGTATCCCAGAAACAATTCAGTTTATGGCAGGTAGGGAAAAACAAACTATGTTTTTTTCTCTTTTTTTTTTTTGAGGGAAAATTATGTTATACTAGAGCTGTGACTCAGGCTTCGCCTCAAAAAGTGATATCAACTAAGAATTTTATAAAATTTTAAATATTTATATTAAAAAAACTTTAAAAAAATGTAAATTTTTTATATAAGTAAATAATAATAATAATAATACAATAATTTATAAATAAGAACATATATAAATGTTGGATCATTTTAAGGGTTAAATTTTTTTTTAAATATGTCACATTCATCTTATTTAATGAGGAGAGAAAAAAAAAATATAAGCCATTAGATCAAAGTAGATGAAGAGTTCAAACAAAATCAATAATTAATAATAGTAATGATGTGGCATAGTTGAGGTGCTTAGAAATCTATCCTCTTTATAGAGTATAGATTATTGTTCCCAATTATGTCAATGATGATGATGTAATAAGAGAAACATTCTGCGTCTATTAAATCACTGTCCATACATCTATAGTGGCGTACGGAATGTAACGAATACATTCTGAAATATAATACATGTATTCTGAAATAATCTATAGAAACTATAAATAGTTTTTTTATAGACGCTAAGTATTACTCATGTAAAAAGGGTGGGTTTTTAATGAAAAATAAGACTGAGCTAGAATGCTAGATTGGTCTCGCCGGCTTTGAATTATTTTTTTTTTTTTTTTTTGAGCAATGCTAGGTATTATGGAGTACACATAGAAAAGGAAGAGAATTAGGGATGGATGGATGATGACTCGGACTGGACCAGGCTTGCGTCGACCATATATACTTTTTTCCTAAATTCTACAACAACTATATTAATTATTATTGTCAAAAAAAAAATGTAGGAACTTGTAACTTGTAACCATATTTAATCATAGAAGCACAATAACAAATTTGCACTAGTAGTAGTATGGTCCAAATAAATTGTGTATCAAATGAGCAAATATTAGATGTTCACCCTCCGTCCGGGAAGCGTAGTAAAAGCGGAGTAAATCACTTTAAAGCAGTAATGTTTGGTAATAGTGAAGTAAATAGATAAAGTAACAAATGGTCTAGTAGTTCGAGCGGTAGCTAACTAGGATGATTTTTAAGAAGTCATGAGTTCAATCCTCCATGGACACAAATAGAAAGTTTCAATGAAACTGGTGGAGTACTCCACTTTCTTCAAAAAAAAAAAAAAAAAAATGGATGAAGTAAAGTTGGTAGAAGTGTAAAAGATGTAAAATGTTGGTGATCTAGTTTAATACACCTATATAGTTGCGCTAACTTACTACACCTTAAATCAGTTCTATTTGGTGACTTAAACCACCTTATTACAGTTTTACTACACTACCAAACGGGTGTCAAAGACTAATGGGTAAATTTTCTGGGAGGTCACTGAACTTTACATCAAATCCATAATTGGTCAGTGAACTTCAACTTATCCGTTTTTTGTCACTAAATTTTGATATTATCCAAATTTGGTCACTCCGTTAGTTTTTCCATCCAACTTAACAGAATTTAATTTTATGATTTGGACATATATTGTTTCATGTAAAAAAAAATTAAGAATATAAAGAAAAAAATTATTTATTTATTTTCTTTATGACAATACAAAATTTTCAAAATTTTAGACATGTTATAAATTATATACCTTATATGAAAAAATAAATAAAAAATAATTATTGTGAAAAAAATAAATTTATGAAAGAAAATTAAATAAAAATATTTTAATTGGAATTACATTATCATATTTTGTATATTTTTATGTAAAAAAATTGATTTCCAAAGTTTAAAATTAGGGTCATACTAATTATCTTGTTAAGTTGGATGGAAAAACTAACAGAATAACCAAATTTAGATAAATATCAAAGTTCAATGACCAAAAACGGATAAATGGAAGTTCAGTGACCAATTATAGATTTGAGGTAAAATTTAGTGACCTCCTAGAAAATTTACCCAAGACTAATTAATAGTTAAGTAATATGCACGAAATATAATTAATAATATAAAGTACGGATGCTGTTAAGCAAGACAAATGAGACGAAATATAATTAATAAGAAGATTGTCAAGTGACAACAACAATAATAACAACAACAACAAAAAACAAAAACAAGACATTTAGACGTAAATATGACATATATCATCAAATCATGCTAGGTGAATGGGCTCTGCCTTTACCACCAGTTCTGAACTCTGAACCCAGTTCGGTTGTCAAACAAGCCTAGTGTGACTGTGACTCACCAGTGTATCAGTGATGCAGCAGTTCTGGGCCTGGCATTGCTACATGGATCCAACAAGGCTATCCAAGGCATTTCTAAGAAAGATTAGTACGGTTTAACAAAATAAAGCATTTATAAAAAATTTTACTTATGTTGGTCAATAAAAATGTTTTTTTTTTTTTTTTTTTTTTTAAATCTCATCATGCCCGTAGGAGAATAAAAATGTAAGAGCACAAAATAAAGTTAGCCTGCTTGCTTTCCATGCCTTCAATTTCTTCAATACTACATTTTCTTTAACAAAAATCTAAAAACGCCCACTAAATAGTTTTTCCGAGGAACACACGGATATTTGATAAAATCTTTTAAGCGTGATAATAGTGGTACCCCGATGATACGTTTCTAAACGGCCCAAAAGATAAGATGAAGAGGTAACCTGTTACATCAATTTCAATTATTGCTGTTTGTACAACACTAGCCGATGATTAACTAACAATAATATAAAGGTATTTATTTATCAAGTGCCTCATTTCTAAACGAATACGATGAATATCAATCGGTGATGCATAATGTATAATCATTACTATGCAGAAATTTTCTATATTTGTTCTCTACGATGAAGCACTTTTTCCTCACAAATTCAATCACCAAGTCTACATCTAATAAGAATTCAATAAGAGAAATCCACCTTGCTGTTGATATTACATTAAAAAAAAATTCAGAAGTCATTTAGGAGGCGAAAAATATTATAATTGTAGTGATACAGGAACCTAACTACATGACTTACCACCTATAGGATACAACAGAATTGTTGGTTTGCATGGGCTAACACTTCTTGCCAATCCAGGATACAACCAAATCTTGCACGTACCAGTGATAGCCCCTGCCAGATTTACATCTCAGAAGTCTGCACTTGCTATTGTCACGAAGATTGCCTTCTCAATTCTACCTACGATTTTTTTATTGATAGTAAGTGCCGTAATATTGTTGAGAAGCTGTTGCAGGTTGTGGTGGCACTGCGGCAGTAGCAGTTGGGGCCGCAACTGGCTGAGCGACACTTTGTTGCGGATAAGCCTACAAAAATCCAATCAGTATTAATGTATTGGTTGTGATAATAAACTTAAACCGTCCCACAAGGATAATAAGTTACCAACTCCACTATAATTTCATATCATTGCCAGACAAGAATACAAAAAGACAGCAGTTCGAGAAATAAGGATTACCTGAGCATATGCAGTAGGATAAGCACCATAACCAGTGGCAGCCTGAGGAGCTGACTGAGGTGCCTGAACCTGACCATAAGCAGCATAACCTCCATATGCAGCATAACCAGCCTTGAGATACATAAAATATGAAGTTGTCAGGTGAACAAGAGTGGAACATCAAAAAAGCTAGTCCCAAACAAGTTGGGCTAGGCTAGAAATGAAACCCAACCAGAGCCACGATGAACAAGGATGCAGTGTGCTAGAATCTTTTCAGAGAGAATAAATAGTAACTAAAAGAAGGAATCGTAATGTATCGATTGCTAGACAAATAGCAGTTAAGACACCACATATGAAGAGTTAGGACAGTTCAAGTCTTTCCCTATGATAGCAAGTTGCGAAATAATGGTTTGTTGAATATAGTGAACAGCAATTGTTGTGAATTGAAACATCACACCTCCAGCAAAAATAACAGAGAGATCTGATACGTAACATCAAAATTATACAACAAGAAATTTCCAACGTGGCACAGCTGTTACAAAATGATGCCCTATCCAGCAAAACATCTCAAAAGCGCAAACTGATTATTTCCACATGTTTTTCAATTTTGAATTTTTATATTACCTGTGCAGGATATGGAGGAGTCCAAGTTGCTGCAGGAGCACCAGCAGTGGCAGCAGGAGTGGCAACAGGGTTAAGGGCAGGGGTTACAGTAGGGACAGGAGCTGGAGCCACAGCTTGAGGAGGAGTTTTCTGTGCATAAGCAGTGGGCCACTGAGCTGCAGCTCCAGCCTGAGGATTGGAATAGGTTCCCACAAAAGACTGGGCCTGGACCTGGCTTGGTTCGATCTTTGAAACCTTTGCTCTGTCTGACAAGAGGGCATCATCAGCACTCCGCTTTCGTGTGAAGAGCACAGTCCTCTGGCGTGAAAAGAGCACTGTATGCCTTTTGGTAGCCTTTTTTATCGATTCGCCATCCCCAAACAGATCCAAAAACTGCAGTTTGATCAATGATTGGCTAATAGTTAGGTGGGAGACAGACCAATTGACTCGAATTATGCTTTGAATTCAAATTATGCCATCTGTACATAGTACCAAGTTACCAACACAGTAGGAACAAATTGCATTGTCCTCAGATGCATAACAAATTAGATAGCCAAGTCTCATCCTCAATTGAAAAAAAAAAACAATCCAAATATAAAACCCATTCAGAACGGATTTTCAAAAGATTACCTCCAAAAATATGCATGACAACTCCTCTCGCTCACTTGAGCTGGCAACAGCACCAGGATTTTCAGAGTTAGGAGTAATAAACTTCTCTACCAGAGAATCTAGAAACTCAATTCTCTTTGGAGATGGACCAATTGATTCAAGATGAATCATAGCCTGTGAACAAAAAAAAATTGAGAGTTTCAACAAAACTTCGTGACCACAGAAGCATGCAATGCTAAAAGTAATAATGAACTTGAGAAGTAATATCAGAGATAAACCTCAAGAATGCTCTTTGATAATGGCATTTTCTCAAGAGATTTTCCTAATATATCCCTAGCCTTCTCCACATCTCCAACAACCTACCAGGAATAGTAAAACTAATTAAAAAAAGGACAGCAGCTGAAGGAGAAATTCATCACTATATAAACAGCCAAATAATTGCCATCCATAAGAAAGAAAGTATGACTATGGGTTAGTTTTACATTGAAACCAATCTGCTTCATGAATAATTTCATATTTACAAATCAGAATTTTAATTCTAGTATAAAGTCAAGTAGTAAGAATAAAAATAGGTTTCTGAGATTATTCTAATGAATTCAATTTGCATAATCTGTTTTACTGATAATGGAAATCAACAAATCAGCATATAATAACTTGTGAATTACTGCAGTTTCAACATTCATCATTAGAAGCAGACCCAACAGATTTTAGAGTTCAGCTTGCAAACCACCCAGATAAGATTTCATACGTACTGGCTTCAATCTTATTTATTATATATACATATATCTTTTAGTTACTGTGTTGCCCATTAATCAAATGAGAGAGTTAAAAGTCATACCAAATGAAGAAAGCGGGAGTATTGAACAAGTAGAATGGGTAAAATCCCACTCTGTTCCTTTTCCTGTTCAGTAGCAATCGCCTTTTCATAAACAGAAAGTGCCGCCTCCTTATCACCCTGGGAAAAAAAATTGCATCAGGAGACTTGTATTATAAAGAATATTTTTACTGAACTAACAAATTGTTGTATGATAATACCAGTCTATATTCCATGTTTGCATGTTTCACAATGGCTTCAAGCAAACCAGGCGATACATCGTAATAAAGATGTTGATACTCTGCACGGGCTCCTTCTACATCTCCCGTTTGTTCCCTGAATCTGGCCGCAAATAAGTGAATCTCTGGTTGTTTCTGTTTATTAGAAACAATAATAAAAATGTAGTTAGTGAACAATAGGAAAAAGGAACAGTTAGAAAGGAAAGATAGTTTGAATGATATACAACAATACAAGCCTCCAGCACCAACAAACACAAGTATAAATTAATCAGTACTACAAAATCGTACTCCACACATGTAACTTACCATCTTATGATAAAAAAACAAGGATACATTAAATCATATAATACAGGTTTGTATATGAAAATGATTTTCCTAACTGAGACAGAAATTTACCTTGACAAAGACTTGAGTAGCACGGGCGAGGGCATTGTTAGCCAGTTCCAAGCTTCCAGTAGCATCCATATGCAACACATAACGGATCCAGTACTCCGGATAGTTAGCACATGCAATTAGGCATCGTTCATACAATTTCAAAACCTGAAATGACCAACCATATCATCAGAAAAGTTTTACAGAGGGGAAACAATATATACCAATTAGGAAAGGAATATGATATTTTCGAAAAGAAAAATCACACGAAGTACTCCATTAGCTGAGAGGCCCCCTCAATATCTTATAGATAGATTGTTAATAGGGTAAGGATTAAGCAAACACACACCTGCATGTATGAGATTAAAGTATTTAAGATTATGTAGTATTTTGGAAATGATTGAAAAATTCATCAACCCATAACATTCCACTGACATATTAGAGTTTGGAGTACTTAGCCTCTGCGAAACCATAAAAAGGGCCGATGCTCTACCACCAGTTAAGCAAGCTTCATGAGCATAAAAAGGGAGCCAATACAACTGAACTGTGAGTTAATCAAGAAATCAACCTGATTCTAGGAAATTAAATTTATGAAAAGAAGATATTAATTAACCTTATTGAAGTCGTCTTCCTTCTCAATGAAATCCAGGTAGTTGTGCCAATTATCAAGCTCTGCTTCATCAAGAGGCTTGACATGAAAGTAGGGCCTTCTAATAGCCAATTCAAAAGCAATGACCTTAGATTCATACTCTTTGGCCTTCTTATACATCTCTTCCCTGACTGCGACATACTTCTCCAACTCTTCTGAATCAGAGGTTTCTTTAGCAGATTCGTTTTCATTGTCACGTGGGGCCTCTCCATCAAAAACTTGCTTGTCAGTCTCGGTCTCTAAATTGGTGGACGATGCTGTTGCAGCAGCCTCCTCAGATGTCCTTAATTCTGACAGCGGATGGTTAGTTGTCAACTCCTTGAAGCTGGAGAATTGAAGGACGATATCATAAAAAATAGGTACTATGAATAGGAAAACTATACCTAGCATATCCAACAATAATAAAGTAAGAAAAATATAAATACCAATTATAATAACGATCAAATTGTTGGATGGGATGCTCAAGTATTCTGGTATAAATCGTCGCGAGATTGCTCCAAGCCTGCTGTGATTCTTCATATCTAATGTACTCGTCCCATAATAAATCAGAGCGGTAATCAGTGCCAACATATGCCAAACCTCTGTCAAATAGCCTGCAATCCAAATGGTTAAAGAAAATCATTATGCATGTACAATGCCACAAACTTGTTTCTTACTGGACTTGAAATAAAGCACATGAACACCATGACACCACCAGATGTGGCGAATTTACCTTCAAGGATTACAATGAAATGCTCTTCCAACCAATTTTTGATTACTAGTGCGCCATTTGTAGCCTCAAGAGAGTACAAGGAACATAAAAGTTGGTCCGTTTTCAAAAATGCATGGCAACAGTGGACAAAATTTTGGGGCAAACTAAACAAAGGTAGCACTAATTTAATGCTAAAGTAGGTCTCATCAACCCTTCCTCCATGCTGACCTTGCACGTGAAAATAGATTAGCAAGTCCATCTTCTGCATTCAAAAAGGACAATCTTATTGTATACTGTATTAAACAAGTGTACCAATTGATACCTTCTTACTATATCTGGATCATCATATGTTGAAATTGCAAACTGACAGTAGTTAACCCAAATTTCCACAGAGTAGGTAACAGCCAAAACAGCTCTCTCATAGACTTCCACAGTCTTTTCGACCCCATCAAGGCGTGCTTCATGGTCAGCATATTTCTTCCAATAGCCAAAGCAGAGAGGGAACTCAGCCAAGAAGGCATCATAAACTTTACGTAATTTTGTGATGTCAGTCTGCAAGATAAGTGGCAATAAGACACTTCAGAAGTGGGGAAGTGAGCATGCATTCATTTAGATAGTGCGGAAACAAATTAATTACGTTGTCAATGTAGAACCTCAATTTCTAACACATTGAATATGTCATCAAAGCCAGTCCTCATTTTATTTTTGTGTTACCAGATGAGCAATTTGATCCTTCCACAGTTTTTATAATTTTGAAACTTAAATCTGTTAACATAAGATAGGTATGCTATTGCATAAATCATACTCGGTAAAAGGATTGGCAAGAGCATTTAGATTTTGGAAACACCGTCATATATACAGAAAAGTCAGTGACTTTAATATATAAAGAGAGAAAAATGACAATACC
This sequence comes from Cyperus esculentus, assembly GCA_030179965.1. Taxonomy (NCBI): domain Eukaryota; kingdom Viridiplantae; phylum Streptophyta; class Magnoliopsida; order Poales; family Cyperaceae; genus Cyperus; species Cyperus esculentus. The sequence goes on from JASGLE010000012.1 coordinate 5,129,568, forward strand.
ACAGCAACTCTCTCTGTTTCTTCTATAAGTGCTGTCCACGAATTGAAATCCAAGCAATTTGCTCTAACCATATTCCATAACCTTTCCTCTTCCACAGAATACACTGCTGCATCTACAAACACAAACAACAATGAAGTCTTAGAATAAAACAACAGTAACGTGATATGTGCTATAGAACTTAAGGATCAAATGCTGACGATTGGAAGTATCATATATATATATAAAGAAAACAAAAAAGAAATTATCAGATCAGGGAAAATTCAAATCAATATACCACCAAGATATTGTGGATTATGTTGATCAACAGCCATGTTGCTGACACCATTCTGTGGAGCTCCGTTTCCAGAAACCTGTGCTGATTGATAACCCGCTAATTCACCAGAATTTCCGTTCTCAGGGTTGGGAACAGACGGTAAAGGTGCCATAGCAGCCATACTTCCATCAGGATTAGTGCTGCCTGTCAATTGGTATGCAGCAGCAGCAGCTGCATCGCTGACAGGCTTAATGGGTTCGCCTTGAAGCTGTGTGTCGGATGGATTCTGTACAGCAACGGACTGGTCGATTTCCATGCTTGCAGACAAAGCACCTGTTAGATTTGAGTTTAAAAGCAAATGTAAGAGACTTAAATAATGACTATCAATGCCTCAATCTTATGGTAATTACACTGGTAATTACTGGTCACTACAGCCTCTATATCCATACGAAATCTGCAGCATCGAGATCTGAATATCAAATACTTCAATCCTATGGTAATTATACTGGTAATTACTGGTCACTACAGACTAGATGTTTCCATGAGAGATTTGAATATCAAATAATTCGATCCTATGGTAATTATACTGGTAATTACTGGTCACTACAGTCTCAATATCCACACGAAATCTCCAGCTTGGAGATTTCAGCAATTCTGAACTGTGATACTGTAATACTGTAATCAATTTCAAGAAGGGGCAAAGAAAGGGTTTGGACATCAACAACACCTCTCCCGCACAGATACACATTCGAATTGTTCGTGAGCTACCTTACCAGTTCCCAAACCCTAAACCCTAGGGTATTATCATTCTCATCTGAACAACCTCGAATCAGAACACACTCACCTCAAGTCCTATCCGAAGTCCCCCCGACGCCGCTTCTAGCTCGCTCGTATACGACCGACAATTCCTCGGACTCGCTTTCCGCCACAGATTCGATCGATCCTCACAACACAAACGCCGCCGAGGGGAACTGAGATATTGGACGAAGGGGAACGAAATGGAATGAAGTACTTCGCACAGCTCGAATACCGCGCGGTGATTCGAGAGACAAAGAGGAGATGGATTTGCTCGGAAAAGAGAGGAGAAATCGGGGATGGATGGGGTTGGGCCGATTAGGGTTAGCGTAAGGTGAGGTGAGGTGACGCTGAGATTACATATCCTCTGTAGCGCTGCATTGTGCAGCGCAGGATGTGAACCGTTTGATCGTCTCGGGATCTGCATCAGCTCGAATCTCGAATGATCTAACGGTTGACATCCTGCGCTACACAATGCAGCGCTACAGAGGATGAGCACTCAGGGTCTGTGGCTCTGTGTCAACAGGTGGAAGTCTCTGGTCGGATGGGTCGGATGGGTCGGAAGAGAGTCCTTCACATCCACTGCCATACTTTTTTCTATGGCAGCGAGCGGTGTGCCATAGTTTTTTTTGTGTGTATGATAAGTGGGACCCACAAAAAAGGAGGCCCCTCCAATTTTCATCCGAGCCGTTAAAATCCAAATGAACATTCCAGATTCTATAGCAGCGACCGTGCCATACATTTTTATGGCAGCAGATTGGAACCCGTGGAGACTGCATGGGAGCTTTACGATTCATTCATTCATGCTGATCCGATTTGTCTTTAAATGCTTCTCATAGGGAGATTAGGAATATCTGATTGTAGAGTTTTAAAATCGTGCCGTTCCATGCCGTACCGTGTCCAGAAACGCCGTGCCGTACCGAAAATTGGAAGGAGGCGGCACGGCACGGATAACATACACCGTGTCTATCGTGCCGTTACTTATTCGTGCCGTGACTTATTCGTGTCGTGTCCAATCGGATACATGACCTACCGTGTCGTATCTACGTGTCTTAACCGTGCTAAACGTGCCCACTCGTTTCGAACATAAAAATTTTAAATATTCCGAAAACATAAAAAATTAAAAAATTAAAATTTACCCCAAAAAATCATTAAATTATTTTTTCAAAATTTAAAATACATAAAAAATATTAAAAAGTATCAATATACTATGAAAATTGTCTTAATTAATAAACATAATGTTTTATAAATTATCCTTCCTCTTTTTTTCGGGCTTTGGAACCGGTTATGTTTGAAATATAGATAGAATTATTACATGTGTCCTACCCGTAACCTATCCATGTCTACCCGTGTCCTATCATTTCCTACCCGTGCCACCTATGTTATTTATGCCGTGTCTGTCGTGTCCCGTTCCGTTACCGTGCCGTGTGCCGTGTCTGACAACCGTTCCGTGTCGTGCCGTTTTTTCGTGTCGTTCCATGCCATTTCTGGAACACTATGCGTGCCGTTCCGTGCCGTTCCAAAATCTTCAAAACTCAGACACGGCACGATTAATGACCCATGCCGTATCCGTGCCCGTGACTTACCCGTGCCGTTACCACCCGTGTCCGTGCCGTTCCGTACCGGAATTAGCCACGGCGTGCCATTTTTTAGAACCCTATGGGCCTGTTCGGCAGCATGGATCAAGAAGTTGTGGATCAAGAATTTGAGCGTTGCTGAGGAGCTAATGTTCGGAAGTACAGGAGGATTAAAATCCTCCGATCAATCTGAATAAAAGTATGTTTTGATATGAAGAACAAAACAAAAGACAAAACTACCCCTTGTTGGTATTTCTAATAAAGTAATTGTATATGAATTTGCTTGATACATTACAATTAAGGTAAAAAAGGAAAATCATCAAAATTCATTTAACAGTGTGAAGTGAATCCAATCCGTATCCATATAAATTATAAAATAAAATATTTAGCAACAAAATTGAAATCTAAACAGAAGAAATGTATATTGGGAATTATTGCATGCTTCAATACTTGCTTGTCTGTCGAGGCATCTATACTATTGAGAGAGCAAGGCATCTACTGAGAGAGCATCTCTGTGCCATATTACAAGCGCTGCAAGAATGTATCAATTTCATATATGAAAAACTCCATCAGCATCCAAATTAATTCGCACAAATTAAATGAATAGTTTATCCAGTATATCTCTGTGCCATACTAGGTGTTGTTACTTCGGCTTAATGAGACATGACGATTAGCACAGCTTCTTGCTGAGTCAACAGAGAGAGCTGTCGAGATTATCAATGGAGATATTACAGAAAGAAAGAGAGGATTACCCGGCAAATTGGGTGTCAACAGAGAGAGCGTGTCGAGAAGAAGTCTCCTATTCAGTCGAAATTGAAAAGTACTTGCCGGAGAGCTGCCCATCTGAGTCGAGAGAGTCACCTTCTGTTCTTTACCACATCTTGGGAAGCGATTCCTTTTCTCAAGGAAGAAGATGATAGAAAATATAAAAAAATGGAATGGGTGCTAAGGAGGTGCCCTGTTGAGGGGCATAATAGTAAAAAGAAAAACATTTTTTTGCTCTTGAGGAGGGGCTTGAGGAGGCCCGTTGCTTCAGGAGGGGAGGGGGGTGGATTAAAATGCGGAGCTGAGGAGGCGCCTTGATCTGTTCTGAGGAGGCGTTGTTCGGACAGATCAAGCGGGATTAATTGCTTGAGGAAGCTTGATCCGCCACTGCCGAACAGGCATTATCTGACTGTTTCTTCTTTGTGCGTCTAATTAAAGTATCCGACTCTCCGTATCCTCAACCCCATTATCAACTGCGCAGCGAACCAATGATGTGGATTTATAGGGACTTTTTTGAGATTGAGTTGCACGAATCTTAAAGCTGAAACCAACGATTGTACTGCACAGGATATGAGTTCATCTATCGCGCATTCGTGGCCCTCTCAAGTGTGGACGAAACGGAACACAGGAACGAAAATAATCATTTCACAGTAGTATTATTATGTAAAAATAGAAAACAAAATGGAATAGATTGTTTCAATTATCGTTTTGCATCGTTTTAACGAAATCGTAAATCGTTTTGTTAGACAAAACGAAACGAAATAACGCAAAATTTTGTTGCATTGACAGCTCTTTTGTCTCCTGTGATTTCATATCCTACAAGTTTCGTTTTTAGGGATGCTTTGTCACTCTATTCTAGAGGTTCTATTCTAAAGGTGCAAGTCCAATCCGTTCAACCTGCAAAACCCAACCGACCTAACTAACTCGACCAAAAAAATTATAGATTTTGATTATAACTTGTTACGCATAGATTAGATTTTGAGCAACTCGATGTTTAAAGTTTGATTATGGATTTTGTAAAATGTATTAGATAAAACCCGACCCGACCAATTTGTTTAGATTTCTTAAAATAATGTATTTGATTTTAAATAAAGTCACGGTACATTTATACAAATATAATGACCTTTTGCTATACTTAAAATTTTTAATTGAAACTTATTTTATTTTACTTCTAAGTAGTGTATATTAAAATTTTTTGTTGTATTTTTTCATCGTGACTTAGTTCTCTTATATTTTTTGACAATTAATATTTTAAACTGAAATCTGCGAAATATGCAGAACCCGACCACCAAATTGAAACTCGAATTGAACGGTTTTTATTATTTGTTAGTTAATTATATATTGAAATTTGTGCAACCCGACTAAAATAATTTGAATTATCAATCTATACAAAACCCGACCCGTTTACACCCCTGGACGCGGAACCGATCCTTTTTTTCTTCTCGACTTGGAACGTCAATGAATGCCAAGAAGATGAGCTGCAAGCCTGCAAAGTGCAATGCAAAATATGGACCCTTAGATCATCTCGAGACGGTCTAACGATTCACATGATGTGTTACACTTTGCAGCGCTACAGAGGATGAGCATTCGTCTCCTGCGGCTAGAGGTGACAAAATCTGACCTGATCCGACCCGTGTTTCAAGAAAGTCAGATTGACTCAGAAGGATCAGTCATTCGAAAGTTTGGATTCATTTCTCAAATATTCACTTGTAGCATACCATATTTCAATAGATTGATGTAATTTTTCTACTGCATGTACATTTCCAAAATAATGGTGTTTCTCCAAAATAGAACTCTCTTGTTCAGCATCTTGAACTAACCAAGGTTTCGATGATATTGTTAAAAGATCATCAATTCCTAATGAGATAGATGTAGTCAGACCTGATCCGAATCCGAACGACCTAAATCGGAAATAGAAGTACAAAATCTGATCAGACCCGAATCCAACCCTAAAAATTACCGGCAACCGTCAACTCAGTATCCAACTCGAGAAAAAAATAACTGTGGCCGTCAACTCAATCTCCGACCCGACCTGACCTGCGACCCTGCCATGTGCCAGCTCGTCTCTTCCGTTTATCGACCCAACGTCTAAAGTCCGAGTCCACTCCCCACTCTAGAAAGATCCGAACCCTAAACCCTTTTCGGTCCTCCGACAAAAATCCCCTCCTCTTCAAACCCTCCCATTCCATGGCGACGGTGCTGAAAGACGTGGTGGCGCGCCGCCCGGTGGCCGCGACGATCCGCCTCACTGTGCCGGCCGGCGGCGCTCGGCCCGCTCCCCCCGTGGGACCGGCCCTCGGGCAGTACCGTCTCAACCTCATGGCCTTCTGCAAGGACTTCAACGCGCGGACGCAGAAGTACAAGCCCGAGACGCCGATGGCGGTCACCATCACGGCCTACAAGGACAACACGTTCGACTTCATCGTGAAGTCGCCGTCCGTGACGTGGTTCTTAAAGAAGGCGGCCGGGATCGAGTCCGGCAGCGGCCGGCCGGGCCACGTATCGGTGTCGTCGATCGGCCTGAGGCATGTGTATGAGATCGCCAGGATCAAGCAGGCCGATCCGAACTCTAAGCATCTGTCGATTGAGGCCATTTGTAAGTCGATCATCGGAACTGCGAACTCGATGGGGATCCAGGTGGTTAAGGATCTCTGAGGAATGTCATTGGAATATGCTAGTTTGAAATGGTAGAACAATTTGTCTTGAGAATGTGTGATCTGTGGAATAAATTTACATCCATGAGGAAACTTTGACATTGAAACAAGTAATTTTTGTCCCTTTTAAGATTTTTCTATAGGAATGTTGTTTAGCTTTAACACATGTTTGCTATGATTTGATTTTTCTCCTTCTGCATTATATTTCTATAGCATTGCATTTCTTGTATGTGATTTGGTTTAATTTGAAAAATAACATGTAGAGTCCACCCCTATCAAGTAGGTCACCCATTCACCCCTCTCACAGTTCCGACACACCATGTGCACCCATATGTTTATCACAGCTGCATAAATGTTAACTGGAAATCGTAATACATATGTTCACTGGAAAATGATATCTATTAATCGGAAATATATAAATGTTTACTGAAAAATAATATATGTTCGCTGAAAATACGGTCTTACTCTAATTTGAATTGGGTCATATATAAGAGAGATGTGAAAGGCTCAAAAGTTCGGCATAATTTTGTTCAAAATCTTGGAAGCATTAGTGATTGACAAATTCACAATAAACATCATTGATTAATGATCCTCATAGATGAATCCTATTGAACTGTTAGCATATTCCAAATGAGTTCCATACATGTTATTTTTCTAGATAAGATGTGGTTATTGAATTTGGCTGTGCTAACAAAGTAATCTCGGGAGAGAGCATCAATCTAACAAACAGTTTAGCTTCAAGTAAGCTTCATCATATTATTATAATCTCAGTTAAGTTGGTACAAAAAGAAAAGGAAAGAAAAGAGAAAGATTAACTGGTTGAGTACAAAAGCTCTGCTGTTAACATTGCTCTGGCCAGTTCAAACTTATTCTCTTGTGAGACTTATGTCTCAAAATTAAATAAAATATCTGGCAGCAACTGAGATATTATATATGTACAATAGACCCCTGGTCCAGGCATGCAGGAATACTTTCTAACAGTGCTCCATGTTGGCCTCCTCCAAGCATCGGTTCATTCATGAAATTAACTAGTTGATACCATTTCTCCTACATGACTAGCATATCCAGAAAAACTGTGAACCCCGGTACTATTTTCATCTTCAGTACCGTCGCCTTCATCTATGTCCCACAGAAATCCTGCTTGGGCGGCCATCACGTAACTGCCATACAATGAAAATTGACAGAACAGTCAGATTTATCAATTTGTGATGGAAACTATCTCATGGCAGAATTATCTCATTTTTTTTCCCATTCAGTAATCTTCCTTTGAAATACTTTAGGCTGTTCCTTTCTATAATTAAACATATTGCAGACCAGGGACTCTTCGGCGTTGTTTCAGAAGCCTTTTACAAGAAACCACTGCTGTTAAAATCAAATGGTTCTAGCCAGGTCAAGTACAGGTCTGGGCCATCACGATGGAAGCAGCACATAAGGAAATGGTCGAAGCAGCAAATATGGAATGGTTTGTCCCAATTTTCTAAATAAACAAAAATTGCTTTCCAGTACATTTTAGTGTCCTCATATTGTTAGAATAGCCCTATATATGCTATAAACTAATATCTCATTCCTAAAGGCATGACAGTTAATACTAAGGGTTTGTAACTGTTACATGTCCCCGAACTTGCAAATGAAACAACAGTACTGTACCTATTTTCAGGGGAAGCCTGTACTGCCTGTTGGAAGTAACTCTCGGCGCGCTCTTCATCATGGTGCAATTCCCAAATCAGTGAAGCATACTTAGACAGGGTTTCTCCATCGCTTGGATCAGCAAGGATGGCTCGAGAATAGTACTCCTCGGCCCTTTGGAAATCCTTTTTGACCTGGAAATTGCAATTAAGTTAGGTGCATACCACAAGTTTTGCATCAATTCCTAGGTATAATTGTGTGTGGGTGTTAATCTGCTGGGTATCATGCTACCTGAGGCAAATTGAAGCATGCAGTTTGGTTCCTGGTATCATTTAACAAAACTAATAGGTACATGTCTTATGGCCATTAGGTACATGCTGGTATTAGATTGCTGATATTGTGCAGTTACGAAATCAGCACTGAGTATGTGAAATCAAAATCCCAGAAATTGTCTGTTATTATAGAAATATAACTGAGATGATAAGAAATATCAAGTTAACAAATAATTCAGGTAGCAGCAGCTGTACCTCATAGAGAAACAGTGCATAATTCCTCAAAAACAATGGGTCGGTAGGGTGCTGCTCGACCATCTTCTTATAATACAACTCTAAATCTGACCTATTCCCTCCATTATCGGTTGCCACACTGCAACCCCTTCCTGGACCTTTGCCATTCCCATCCCCTCCACCAAAATCACCACCAGCACCACTGAAATCGCCACCAGCATTCAGCAAACCTGATCCGACCCGGTCAATCCCGAGCCCTCTCGCAAGGAAAAGAGGCGGGCCAGCCGAACCAGCATTCCTGTGCTCATCTAGGAACGACAAATCAGGATTCCCTTTCTGTTCTGCCATCTCCTCGTATTCATCGATGGCAAATTCGTAATCTGAGAAAGAAGGGATGGCCTCGAGCACCCGATTCGGCCTCCGGGACGGAGTTGCGTAGGGGAGGTCATCCGGGTGCTCGGGTAGGAGGGAGCAGAGGTTACCGTCGGAGGAAGCGCGGCGAATGATGGAGGAATTGGAATGGTTGGATATGTCAGAGAACGCCGGCGAGGCCAGGCTGCAGGTGGCGGGGAATAGATGGATGTGGTTGTGGACGGATGCCGGCGAATCGACCGTGAGGAAGTGGGAGGAGGAAGGGAGAAGAGAACCCAGTATCGGGGTCGATGCGCTCCGTAGCAGCATGGTGTCTGATGCTGAGATGCTAAATCAAAAGATTAAAAAAAAAAAAAAAAAGCTGTATTCTTTTCCTTAGAGAAAGAGGGGCTTCAAAACAAAAGAAAAACTGAGAGGCTGATGAATATATGAATGAATGAAAGAGGAATCTCTCCTGCTCCTGCTCCTGCCTGATATTCCTTTTGAAGGAGGAGGTGGTGGTGATAATAAACTGATAAGTAATGGTTTTCACGGGGGGCAGAAAGAAAGTGAGGGGAAGATGAATGAGAGCCGTTGCTTTGGCGTTGGCAGTTGGAGACAGAGGCGGTTCGTTCAAAGAACTACTAATAAACGCGCGTACCGGTACACTCCTTTTTTTATCATCAGTACAATGTGAACCGTTAGATCGTCTAGAGATCTGTGCTGGATCGAATCTCGAGATGATCTAACGGTTCACCTTCCGCGCTGCTACAGAGGACGAGCACTCAGTTTTGGCGCTGAAATCAGCTGAGATCCAAATCGGATCTCAGGACCCTGAGATCCTGATCCGACGGTTCTCAAGGACTCTGAGATCTGGACTCAGCAGATACGGGTTTTGAGAACCATCGGATTGGGATCTCAGGATCCTGAGATCCGATTTGGATCTCAGCAGATACGGACTCCTCAGTTTTGTACCCCCGTTTTCGTTTGTTTTTTCTGGGTAAATTTCGGTTTGAAAAATGCGTCATTTTTGGGAATAATAACTAATAGGTAATGACCAAGCGGTTTTCGTTTTAAAACTGGATCCGTGTTGTCGTGTTGCAATTTGCAAAGGCGAATATGGCCAGCTCTGTGTTCCACATGCAAATGCACAGGCTGTAATTGGGTTTTGATCGTATGTGACTATGTGGTCAGCAAGTGTGTCATTTACCACGTATTGTCCACGTTTGGAACGCGGATATTGTGTGTATGTGTGTGTGATTCTTATTCAAATATGTATATGCGTTTTATTAATTAATCGCGAGACCGTTGTACTAATATTAGTATTTCGGTCTGAAATAATTACGACTTAAAAATATATATTACCGTATCTGAATATACAATTATATATTACTGTATGCATGTATCCGAATATGTAATTTATGGTGCTGAATAATTTTTTTCACATAAAAATATCAGGATACAAAAAAAAAAAAAAAAAAAATTAGAGGCTTTTTAGTATTTATTTTGAAGTAATAAAATATTAATATTTGTACATGACTAATGCTATTTTGAAAAATACAAGACAAATTCTTAGAAAGTTTCAAAATGAGAAATTCTGTATCGAATATTTTTGTATTAAGAACTTTTTGAGCACCATAAATTGTGGTTTCAGATACAGTAACATATATATATTCATAGCACAATATTCCAACTCATTAATAACATTGTGTATTATATTACATATATTTGTCATACATAATCTGAGTTGAGTCCTGATGTGTGGTCAATTAGGCCGAATAGACAAGCACATTACATTATGCATTCCGAGTTCCCTTTGGTGGCGCTGCTCTTGGCAGTTTGCGATGAACGGTGGAGATTGGTCAGCGAAAGTCAAAAGGCCCAAAAGGAATTTTATTTATTTCTTAACATCGGCAGCAGATATTTTTCTTTAAATTATTATCACATTAGTTAGTGTGTCACAATAATTTCGAGAAGCTTCTGTAATAATTATCTTACAGTCTTAGGATAATAATTCATATAAAAATCTATTGTTGAAGTTGTGATGCAAATATATTTTATTTCAATATAAAGGATAGGAGCGATATAATTTATTAAAATCCTTTGTGCATATATAATTTGTACGTTTTAAAAAAATTTATAATGAAAATATATTTTATAAGAAAATTTGTGTAAATTAATGCCGACTCAAAAATGAAAAACTATTAAAAAACCAGGAGGTAATTTTAATTTTTTTTATTTTGTATTAAAAATTTGAAAATAATATTCGCAGTTTTGAAGGAAAAATAATACGACTATGCGTAATATGAAATTCAAATGACTCGTATAAACAATCCATGCCAAATATATATAGTATGACCAATATTCGAATTGCATCACGTTGACAATATGAAATTTGTTAATCATTAAAGGGCATAAAATCATTTCGCCATCTATTATTCTTTCATTCAACATCAGAAGGTACCCAACCAAAAAAGAAAAGAAAAAAAAAATCAACCAAATATCTCGCAACAATAAAAAAAAATCAAAGGAAACAACGAATAATTACGTCTCACACAAATTAAACAACCAACAAAAATCTGAGCCTCCATCCCCTCCATTTCCACACAAACAACTAAACAAAAGTTGACATAAGTCACATAACAACAAAAAGAACAAAAAATTGTCTCTTTACTCTCGTTGGTTTATCAATATGTAGTTTTTTATAGGAATTGAGAGTACGTATAAATAATTCCTAGAAATTTATTCTTTTAAATATTTGTTTTTATAGAAAAATATTAATTAAGTTAAACTAAATTATTTTTTTTTTCTGTTAGTGATGGGCTCTTTGTAGGTTTTTATCAAATGCCACCTGAAACTCTATTTTTATAGAAAATTTTTTTATAGGATTAATGACTACCGGACATGCTCTACCAACTAGAATTATAGGATCAGTGATTACTGAACATACCCTGCCAACTAAAATTATATAGAATCAGTGACTACATGCCCTACCAACTAGAATGAAATAATGAAACATGTTTAAGTATTGAAGTTCCACCACACGGTTCAACCGGGCCGTAGTAGTGTAGTACCACATATTTCCTACGGTGCAATTTAATCAAAAGTCGTATTCTGAACCTTTTTTCTCTTTTTGTGCCGTGTCGTTGTCACTCTCTACAACTCGTCCGTGTCCTCCCAGGCCCAGAGTGGCCAGAAATATCTCGGCTCGATTTTCTCTTCTTTTATTTCTTCTCGGTTGGAATGCATGAGGAGGTGCCACTATGTGGACATGGTTAATTCAATTTGTTTGGATTTGTCTGAATTGATTGCCTTTTTTCATTAGTATATCTCGCATGAATTTTCTTATAATAAAAAAATATTAAATTGATACTAACTGTATTAGTATTTATATTAAATGTGTTGGTGTTCAAATTGACTCATTGAAGTATTCAACTTATCTTTACAATCAGGGGCGGAGCCAGACTCCGATATAGGGGGGTTCAACTTTTTTGATGAAACACAGTTTTGTAATTATAGGTACATTTTGTAAAATTTTTAAGGTATATTTGTGTAAATATTTTTCAGAGTAGGGTCAAGTTTGTAAATTTTTTAATGATACCAAAATTGAAACTAAGTATATTTTTGTAATTTGTTCTCAAAAAAGGATATTTTTATAAATTTTAAAGGTACACTTTTGAATTTTTTTTTCCTGGGTTTGCGGGCCAATGCCCACCGCTGTATAAAGTTGCATCCGCCCCTGTTTATAATATATCTCTGTAAACTTTGCAAAGTAAGTTATATATTGAAAATATTAATTTGAATGCATACCTATTTAGTTTGAATGCTAAAACAGTCAGTATCAATTTTAGTATAAATTTTGGTATCATTTTTTTTTTTATCTTTATCAAATTTTTTTTTTTTTGTTTTTTTACTAAATTTGTACGAAAGGTATGTGTTAAGAAAATGGGTCCTGGCAGGCACGTGATGCTGAATGAGACACTTGCTGTGACATGCTGAATTTTGTGTGGCCGAGAGCGAGATTGGTCCCTCTATTCCATCATAAAATCGTTTTATTTGATTTCATTTGATTTAAGAGAATCGGAGTGGGACATTCACATTCTGCTATTCTGTTGTCTGGTTCCAGATCTACTTGCTGGTTTTCCACTTTTTCTTGTATAATTCACAACAAAATGCTGTTAAAAAAAACATGTAGATGACAATTGGTTGAGCAATGACATACTTTCATATAGCAGAACTTGGAAAATAGACCAATTTGTTACCGGTATTTTTAGAGTACAACAGTGATCTGCAAAATTTTGATCCACACATGACCACAGAGAAACATACATACAGGAGAGAGGAGAGAGTTGTAGGTTTCCACCAAGTTGGAATTGACTGGTAAAACATTGACAAACATTAGATATATACAACTTGGTTAAATTTAATTTCAACTTGCTGCTCTCCTCTTCATTTGCTTTCATTCGTTCCTTTCTGACATGCTGCAGTATACTTTACAATTCTGTAAGAGATACATTTTTACTGGTAAAAGTTACACCAATGTCACAACATATACAGTATTGTTTAACCTTGTATCAGTCCCTCAAAAAATTAAATTTCGACAATTTTAATTAAAAGTTACACGAAGGATCCGCTTCAAGAAATACAACAACTGAAAGGAAAGGGGATTGAAAATGATGAAACAATTCTGGGCCTGAATGAGAAACTTCACAAGCTATTTTGGGCCAGAACATGATTATTGTTTTATCACATGAGCAGAGAATTATGGATCAACATTTGTTGTGTTTAGTATTTTCAGGCCCAAGAATTATATTCGCAGTTGCTGAATCCAATACCCAATTCTAGTTCTTGATCCAGAAATTCAGTCAATGGTTTGTATTGTTAGTCCAGAAAAGGGCTCAAAACATACCTTTCTTTTTTCTGTTTTGTCAGGCCCAAATTCATATTCTCCTTGGCAATTTCTTATCAGAATATTGTACTTCCTCCGTCCACAATTAAATGAATTTATATCATTTACAATTTGTCCACAATTAAATAAATTTAGACCCTTTGTTTGAATCCACTTTCTTCCTAAAAAATATATATATATTACGAAATTCCAAAAATACCCTTCGTCTCCTTCTAAGAATGTTCACTTTTCTATTAATTGAGAGCACAAAAGTAATTTCACTCTTCCACTATTTTTTTTTATTTTTGCTATAAATCATTCTCCTGTGGACAGAGAAGTAAAATGTAAAATGAATTTCAGACAAGTTTCTCCTTGGAAAAGTCATGAAATGGGAACCTCGAAAAAGAAAAGAAAGCGGTATTTTGGGTCAAAGATGGCATCATCCTGTCGCTCACGGTTCACCACCCTGTTTGTACTTTGTACTTGTATACAGGAACCATTACTGCTGCACACTCTCTTGTCTGTACCGGTACCGGCACCGGTACCACACAGCTCGCAGCTTGCAAGCCCAAGTCTCAGGTCAATTCTTAATAAAACAGAAATAAAGAGAAAAAAGGACATTAACATTATTTTATAGTAATCTCCTCTATGAATTGAAAAAATACAGTCGTTCATTTATCTGAATGGGATGGTTAAGATATTCACCAACCCCGCACGGACCCGTTGCATAACCTGATAACAGCACAAACAGTCACAACTACTGAGTTTCTCTCCCTTTGCCTAATTTTTCTTTTTCCAACTCGACGAACGCGTATGCACATATAGGCCTTGTTCAGATGACATGGATTAGCTACTGTTTGCGTGGGTGAAAAAAAATTTAGTCTCACATAATTTCCTCGTGCATTCACTTCTTTAGTTCTTTTTCTCGATCGGGTTCCTCTTCCATGATCCGGGGATGCATATCCTCCGGAATGGTTAGTCATTCCAAATTGTGAAGTGGTCAGATATTACACCTAGAATTAAAATACGAGCAGCCTCAATTTTTGTGCCGATTACACTCATAGAAGGGTTTTTGTTTCTGGACAGTACTTCACCGTTTAGGGTATTCCAGGGGATGTTTATTCATGATCCGGTTGGCATGTTATGGGCAGTGGGCACGGCATATACTTTCTTTTCTTCTTCTTCTCGCATCCCGCCAAAAATACAATCCCACCATATTCCCAACTACCACCTTTCCGTATTTGCAAGTCACTACTAGTATAAATTTGCATTCGACTTTTGTACGGAACTGATATCCCCCGCTGTACAGCATTGTGCAGTTCACAACTTCAGCCGTTGGATTGTTTGGAGATTCGTGTCAGCGCGGATCCCGAGACAATCCAACGGCTGAATATGTGAACTGCACAATGCAGCAAGTCAGGGGATGAACACCCTTTTGTACGTACGTAGAAACAAAACACAATCAAAATATCAATCAACGGACTCCCCATCGCTGTTCTTGTTCTCATTCACATTCACACACTCCTTCCTTGAACAGACTCAGACTGGACTCGGTGGAGAATGATGCACGTAGTTTGCTCATGCATCGGTATCTGCTGAGATCCAAAACCGATCTCAGGTCCTGAGATCCCGATCTGACGGTTTTCAGGGTCCGTATCTGTTGAGTCCAGATCTCGGGGTCCCCGAGAATTGTCGGATCGGGATCTCAGAACCCTGAGATCGGTTTTGAATCTCAGCGGATACCGATGCGTTTGCTCGTGCATGCAGGTGCAGCAATGAATCACAATCTACGATTTGTTTATCAATCTATCTATCAATCAACATCTCAAATTCTCAATGCAATTATTAAGAATGAGATTGGCCTAACTAAGCCGAATCAAGTCGTTCGTTAATTTGGATCTGTGTTTCCCTGTGAACAAAAGAAAAACTAATTAGGATTTAATTGGCACGTCATCGCATGTCCATCATGCACCGAAACCAGATCCAATATTATTATATAGAGGAGGGATCCCTTGACAATCTCTATTTTGACAATCTTGACAATCTAATATTTAAAAAATTTGTAAAAATTCATATAAATTCTCAAAAATAGAAAAAAGTTTACGGAAGTATTTCTTAACTTAGAGATTGATTATGTTTTCGATTATATTCAATTTAAGTGATATTTGATAGCTTTTCAAAGATCCGTTAAATTACAACCGTTAAAAAGTATACAAAATTTTGATAAGTCATCAAACGATATTCAAATTGATTGAAATTTGAAACACTATCAATCTACATGTTAAGTAATGCATCTACAAATCTTTTTCCATTTTTAAGATTTTTTATGAATTTTTACAGATTTTTGAAATATTAGATTGTCAAGATTGTCAAGATAGGGATTGTCAAGGGATCCCTCCTCTATTATATATATATATTTAATTAATATTCGGTGCTTCAAAATTCAACAACGTTGTTAATTAACCGATTTGAAGGATATATAATATGATATAAGTTTCTGTTAATATACCTACGCACAGTTGCAAGTCAGTTAATTTAATGACCAATGAATGTTAGTCGAAAGTTTATAATACGCTAATGAACAAGTTTTTGTATTTACTAGCGAACACTTAGCAGCACCATACTATTTTTTTTTTTTTATTTTGTTATTGTTATTATTTTTTCTTTTTGAAGTGGAAGGCAAGCAGCACTACATTTAATCATTTATAGATCTCATATTTAAAATAAAATAAATTCTATGGCCCATGTTAGTGAAGAATGTATGATGTATTAAATAGCTAATGCCATTGTCCATTTATTGTATTAATTAATTACAGAGGTGCCAAAATCCGACCCGACCCGACAAACCCAATCCGTCCGGATCTGAACCCAATCTGACCTGATATTTTAGAGAAGTCAAACTGATCCAATCTAACCTGAAATGATTTGGGACTTGAGGAAAAAAGGGTATAGGTTAATTCGAGACCGAAATTGACTTGTAACCCGCCTCTAGCCTTCGGTCAAACTTATCCGACCTGAAATTGACTCGAACTGTCTTTTTCCACTTCTAAATAGTAAAATATGACTAAAACCCGACAAAACTGCCCGACCCGACTCGGCTTTATAGAAAACTCAAACTGGTCTAAACCCGATCCAATTCGACCCTAAACCGAGGATAAGATGACTGTGGTCAACCCAAATCCGTCCTATGACCCAACAATTTTCTTCAGTCAAACTAATCCGACCTGTCCCCCGATTTACCACTTAATTAATTAGTTCATATAGCTAGCATGCTTCCTTTGAGTGCCACAATTTGTCACATGTTAGAGTGACATTGATACACTCTTCACCGGTTCAGCTGCAATAGTAACTTGTCAGAATTACGCAATTCGTTACACTCGTGAATAGCTCGGAAGGTACCGACAGAGATAATGCGGTTATACATAATCTGATTATTATTAATCTAGATTTGAGATCCCTGTCAGCGTGATCTCTCTTCAAAAGAAGAAAGATTTGGCACCATGAAAATTGGTTACTTAAAATTGACGGGGACAGTTACTTATCAGCCCTTTTTCTGCAACCTGAAAACCCACAGTTTCCCATACCACTATCAACCAATTAACGATTTCCTCCAACCAAAAAAAAAAAAACCATTTAAATACCTCTGATCCCGATGTTTTTAATATTAATTAAATAAAAATCATAATTAAATAAATAGGCACCCGATATTAGTATTTGAGAATATATGTTGGACTGTGTTTGATACACCGGCCCCAAACATGTTGTTCGAAAAAATCACAAAATTTAAAAAAAAAAATTTTTTTTTTGGGTCGGCATTTCTTTCACGGACCCAAAGAATGGGTCCGTGTTCACTTTACCGGCCCAGTCTTCGGGTCCGTGAAAAGAATGCCGGCCCTAAAAAAGAATCTTTTTTTTTCTGTAATCCCGTGACTGTTATTGGATACCGTGTTTGGAGTCGGTATACCAAATACAGACCAACCTATATCTCGAAATTTCAATCACGGGTACCTTTTTATTTAATTATGATTTTTATTTTAATTAATATTAAAAATATCGGCCTGATTTCCGAAGCATAAATGAAAATGACAAAATGGACAAGTATTTGAAGGCATTTTTTAATTTGTGCAGTTCTTTACACTTTCCAAGAAATACTTTTGCTGCCTGTGCCAGGCCCACTGGGGAGTGGGGAATCTAACATCTGTACAAGCAGCGTCCGCCAACGAGATTTACAGGTCCACAGGAGACCACAAAGACTGAAATCAGCGCGAAATTCCCATTCAAAAAGGTGCGGTGTTGGCTGTACGTCCTACTCTCGGTCCATATCACTTCAACCCTCCATTGAGAACGCCGTCATGGTCAACTGTGTCTGAACCTGGACCAGAAAAACCAAAGAAGACTGATTCCCCCGCTGTAGAAGGACTCTCCTTTCAATTTCGTTGAAAACAGGAAGAGAACTGTTGGGGACGGAGATGCACCTTTTGCTCGCATTGTTGTTCGTAGTTACTTCTTCGTGAATAAATGAATGTAGGAGCGATAACATCTGCTGTTATTCAAAAAGGATAACAGGACGTTGCTTCTATTTAGATCCGTTGGATCATATTGGACGATCCAGATCGATTCGATTTAGAAGTCTTTTATAGTCAGTAGGACCGTCCGATTTAATCCAACGGTTCTAAATAGAAAAGCAGGGTCCTGTTGTTCTTCTTAGAATAACAGCAGACATGGACTCGATGAATGTAAACCAGTCTCTGTCCCTTTCAAGTTTCAACATTTTTTTATAATGAAAGCAAAAAAGAAAAAGAAACAAGAAAAGAAAAAAAAAAAGCTAGTGAGAGAGTGAGAAAGAGACTGAGGAGTGAGGACTGAGGAATTCATATCCCCTGCTGTACTGCATTATGCAGTTCACAGTTCCCGCCGTTGGATTGTCTTGAAATTCGATCTAGCGCAGATCTCGAGACGATCCAATGGCTGACTTTGTGAACTGCACAATACAGTAAGTCAGGGGATGAGCACTCGAGAAGAATTAGAGAGGGACAGACTGAGGACACTGAAGACACTGAGAACACCAAAAAAAGGAGAAAAAAAAAGGAAAAGAGTGTACTCGTACTTAGAGAAAAGAGACAGACTCCACAGAGACTGAGAGACAGTGAGTGAGTGAGTGAGAGGGGCGGAGAGAAGACTGAGGAGTGGAACCCAAACCCTAGATGGGCATTTCTCCGGCCCTCCACCGCGCGCTTCTCCTCCTCCTTTCCTCTCTCCTCTCCCTCGCTCTTCCCGCCGCCGGCGCCAGCTACACTGACCTCGTTTACAAGGGCTGCTCCAACCAGACCTCCGCCAGCACCGGGATCACCTCCTCCATTGCGGCCGTGGCGTCCTCCCTCACCACCCAGTCCACCTCCGCTAAGTTCTTTAAGACCACGTCGAGTTCCGGCGGTGGGGGAGGAGGTGGGAGTGGGGGTGGGGGTGGTGGAAGTGGGGTGTTTGGACTGTTTCAGTGCAGAGGTGACTTGAATCCGTCGGATTGTTCGTACTGTGTCAGTCAGGCGCTTCCCATGTGGTCGCAGCTGTGCGGCCCCACGGCGGCGGCGGCGCGGGTGCAGCTCACCGGCTGCCTCGTTCTGTACGAGATTCAAGGGTTTCCACAGGTCTCCGGGACGCAACTGCTGTACAAGACGTGCGGCACGGGGGGCGGGGGAGGGGATTTCGAGGTGAAAAGGGACACGGCGTTCGCGCAGCTGGAGAGCGGGATCGGCGGCGGGGTCGGGTTCTACGCCACGCAGTACCAGCAGGTGTACGCGATGGCGCAGTGCGAGGGCGATCTGTCGAGCGGGGACTGCTCGGAGTGCATCAATCAGGCCGTGCAGAAGTCGGAGGTCGAGTGTGGCGGCGCTAGCTCGGGTCAGGTGTACCTTGACAAGTGCTACATTAGCTACAGCTACTACCGTAATGGGGTTCCTCATGGGGGTATTGGTGCCATTGGTGGAGGAGGAGGCGGCGGCGGCGGAGGTGGTGGTGGTGGTGGTATATTTTCATTCCCTCCTATTCTTGTCAATTCAGGCTGTGATTTAAAATTGAGTGATTTAAAATTGAGTAATCTAAAATGAGTTGTTATTCTATGGACAACCGTTCATTTTTAATCGAGCGATTCAAATTTCACAGATCAAGTATCTCTCTTTATTTATACCCCAAGAATATATCATAACCATCCGATTCAGATAATGAACAGTTTGTATCTCTTCCAATCCATAGAAGAATTCACCATCTAAAATTATATTGAGTCGTTTCTAAGTTATATTAGGTTGTGGTACGAGTGGAATCAAGAACCAATTATTATTGAGATGCTACTCAATTCAGTGATTGCGATTGCTGTTGGATTATATAAATTGTGGTAGGTGTTCATGGTTCTTTCCAATGTTATGATTTAGTGATTGTTTATGGTGGCAAGCTCCATATCGTATAATCTGCGCAACTTGTTAGTTATACTATGTCAATTTAATAAGATTTGGTTGGTAACTTGGTATAGATAGGGACACACATTTAATTCAAACTCACGTAAACATCATCACACTATCAATTGCTTAATTCAGTAGGCTCCCCCCCTCTCTCTGGCATTCCTCTTTTGCTTTTCTTATGTGCACATTTTGCTAGCTTATTGACAATAACAAATATTATTCATTGATAGACCTCTTATTTCTCTGTATGTATTCAGGTCAACAGACATCCAAGACAGTGGCAATTGTGCTGGGCTCTGCTGTTGGCTTGGGATTTCTAGTGATTTGCTTGCTGTTTGCTAGAACTCTTGCCAAAAAGAAAGATGGTAAGTATCATTTCAATACTCGAATCTTCTCGAGTTTCCGTCTTCTTACTATTAATTTGTTTGCCAGATCTAATCAGGCTACTTTTTTAATT
Source organism: Cyperus esculentus (assembly GCA_030179965.1). NCBI lineage: Eukaryota > Viridiplantae > Streptophyta > Magnoliopsida > Poales > Cyperaceae > Cyperus > Cyperus esculentus. The sequence goes on from JASGLE010000012.1 coordinate 5,149,892, forward strand.
GTTGGTTAATCAAATGGGTTCTAGCGGACTGCCAACTTGTTAGTTATGACTTGTAGTGGACCCAATTGTTACTGTGTCAATTTGGCACAGTATGAAGGACAGAGGGTTTCTTTGTCTTTGCTGGGGAATTAGGCTGTAATCGCTCGAGTAGAACTAAAATACACTGAATATGTAATATCAAATAAATATTAGCTATAAAAAGCATTAACTGCATTATGAAGAACTTCTTATGTTGCCCATTTTATATGCCAAATGAGTATCAATATGATTAACCTATTATTTTCAAATGTTTAGTTTAATAAATTCATCTCAATGGATACTTGTACATACTATTCAATACCAACATGCAAAACATTGGATCATACTGATATTGTTTCGGTGTACATCAGCAGCTAACAATATTGACCAAAATTGTCAATCTTGATGGCTATTGAAATGATGACCAAGACCCTGTGACTTTGTATATACTTCTAGTTTGGATGATATGAAACTCATACAACAATTAAAAAAAATTACATGCAGAAAAGTGAGCACATTTTGATATTAAATGAATACATATGTGCACTGAAACTTTGAACAATATGTTTTACCAGTCTGTTTATCGAGTTTTCTTGAACGCAGGGCTATATATTTGTTCAATTTCATGATAGCTAATTGGTTGTTATTTTATTGCCTCAATTGCATTGCAGATTCCTGAAGGCAGATAGTGTGATAGGTGAATGAAGCATAGTTTTCCGGATTAATTGATTTCTAGGCTATTTTTGAAGATAGTTTCAGAATGTATGTCTTTATTAGGTGAGTAGTTTTTCATCGGGGAATTTTTTGGTTTTCCTTCTCTGACTTGTGGGCCCCTTCCACCTTTAGAGACTAAAAAAAGATAAAGTTGAAGTGCTCTTAGATCTCAAAAAAAAAAACAAATTGTGCTCACTGTCTCACTGTTGGAAGATGCCTCCTGTCTGTCCCCTTGTACATCTCTCTCTGGAGTGGAGTAGATAGAGCCTGTTTTATTTTTCTAAAGATATACGTTATATGCTCAAATTCAAATTTCTCACTTGCTTCTTCCAGTATGTGTAAGTTTGAACTCTTTCCATAAATTTTCCACATTATGGATTATGGTCACATGTAGTTTGCTTGAATCTGAATTTGGTATAGTAGTGCCCCACATAGCTACTCTGACCATGCCTTGCCAGTCCATAACAAAAGTCAGATTCGTGCTTCCATTAGTTTATGTTACATACAATGATGATGAAAATGAGAAGAAAATGGTCCAAGAACAATATATATCTATATATAAAAAAAATTAGGTGTTTCTTTCAACCCGTGTAAGTTTTACAAAAGCAATTTATCTTTGTGTTGACAAATGGAGTAAAGTTACTCAAAAGTAAAACATATTATATCGTTATATATTTATACTTCATCGCATCGATGTTTGTTGGTAGCATAAATTGAACAAAAATGATCAAAATGTTATGATTCTTAATTCAATTTTTTATGCAAGCAGGTGTTGTTGACTTGTTGTAGGTTTGAAGCATATACAGAATGAAGATCAAAAAGAAAAAGCATATACAGAATTGTTCTAATTTTATAGTATAATAATAATATATTTTGAATAACTTCCATGGTCTTGTTTGATACCGTATACTTCCACTAAAAGCTGGCCAAATGCGCACAATTAGGTTATATATCTCTACCTTTTTTTTTTTCCTAATCAAAGAGGCAAATAGTAGCCACTCTATTGGTGTGTTTACTGTTTCACACTACTGTTGATTTATGGCACAAAACGGGTCAATTGTAGAATTGGGCTTTTGGGTTATTATACCACTTGTCAGCAACCCTTTACTGTACATTTCATCAATTTTAATTTGGATATGAATTGGGCTCTAATTTGCTTGGCACTTTGTTTACTGGTTCTCTGCATTCCGTTTTATTATGATCATATATATGATCAGACTGATTAGGTAATTGCCAGAATACAATTGAGGTAATAATTACAGATGAGATGATCTAAATTTTGCTTTTCATAGTATCATGTACATTTCCACAACATTTGATATGTTAATGTGGTTCTTTTTAATTACTTATGCACAAAACTTATGCTCAAAATATATCCATTCCATCCAGCAAACTATAGGCAACAGTTCAAGACAGAACTCAGAGAACGAGAAATTTGCTAGGCAAAATTCAGTCAAAAAACCATCTGATCCATCTGCTTATACTTGTATTATATATCCTCAACTGGTAAAGAGTATATATATATCTCATGCATACCTTGATCCTTATCAAATATACAATCACTGCCTGCCCTAGGTATAAAAATCTTGGCTACAAAGAAGGACAATGTAACTAGGTAGGATATATAAATCACTAAATCAGAAACTTTATGCGTCCATTGATGGACGGCCCATAGAAGTTACACTGTGAGTGTAACTGTTACATCTGGGTCCATATGGGGTTCATTTGTCATACTGTTTGTTACTTTTATGGACCGTCCATCAATGGACAGTAGGTCTTACTGTATATAAATATATCAAATGTTTGGTACTACGAAGTGAGCACTAACAGCTCACATATAAATATACATATTATCTCACTATCACTCTCAACTTAGAACACAATAACACATCCTCATTTTCAATCCAATGGCTTGTGTTGGATTCACATTCACAATGACATACACAATTCCCTGTATTCCTTTCTTCCTGTTAATCTACTACATGTACAAGAAGTTGTTCATCAGTTCCTCGCTACAGGTGAACTTCCCGGTACTTCGTGTTTTGCCGTCCTTATTAGCTAATGCTCACAGAATACATGACTGGTTGATCGAAAACCTCGTGTCGTTAGATGGTGATTTCTTTGTTAGAGGTCCCTGGCTCTCTGGCATGAAGTTTTTTGTGACAAGCGATCCAGCAAATGTTCAGCACATACTTACCCGAAATCTGCAGAATTACCCTAAAGGCGATGACTTTTTCGAGATATTTGAGCCACTTGGCGATGTGATATTTAACATTGATGGCGGATCGTGGAGGAATCTTCGCAAAAGGATCCATCTTGCCGTGTCGCAAACTTCCTTCTCCACATTCGTTACCGAGACGACCCGAGAAAACATAGATACTGCTCTACTTCCGTTCCTTCTCGTGATGGTTGGGCAGGGCGCAACGATAGATTTGCAAGACATGTTTTCGAGGTTGTCGTTTGACATGACCTGTATCCTAGCATTTGGAACCGATACAGGCAGCCTTTCCGTCGATCTGCCGGACGTTCCGTTTGTGAGAGCAGTGGATGATTCGTTAGCCACGATATTCTCGCGCATCATCAGGCCATGGTGGAAGATTTTTAAATTCTGTAACATTGGCCAAGAAAAACAACTTGCGGAAGCACGAATTGTAATCGATCAGTTCATAGCGGAAGCAATTGGACTGAGGAAGCAGGAAATCCTCGAAGGAAAACTTGTTTGCGCCGATGTGCTGAGTTCGTATTTGAAGGGAAGTGAGGAACCAATCTCCGATAAGTTCTTACAGGACAGTGCTTTATCTATTCTGGTAGCAGGTCGCGATACCGTTACCTCCGGCCTTACATGGTTCTTTTGGGCACTATACCAAAACAAACACGCCGAAGAAAAGATCCTACAAGAACTGAGCTCGATGAATCACAATATCACATCGAACAGTATAACGAGTTTCGATCCTAACGAATTAGAGAATTCGGTGTACTTAAAAGCCGCAATTATGGAAACACTTCGACTCTACCCCTCGGTTCCTTTGAACTTCAAGACAGTGTTGAAGCTCGACACACTTCCCAGCGGCTTCACAGTAACTCCCGGCACGAAGGTTGTGCTGTCGGCATATGCAATGGGGAGGATGATAAACATATAAAAACTGTTATTTTTACTGAGAATGTGCACAATGCAATATTGACATCGCAACCGTAAGCTTGATTTTCTGGTGAATTATCCATTGTTGAAGTTCTGTGGGTGAGATTCTGTTATGTTCTGCATTCCCTAATTTTACTCCATTCCTGAAATGCAATCTGCAGCAGCAACAAACTACACGAAAAAGCAAGTAAACTGCGTCCCGGTAGATGGTTTCAGATAACTAACAAAGTGCATTGATGAAAGTTCATAATAAGAGGCGAGTTTTTCCGGTGTACGGCACACGTCATGTGCGCGTCTTATTTCTAATTTACGGCAAGTGGTTTGTACGGTCGAGATCTACAGATGAAAATCCCCAAAATCCTTTTTTCCTATTTTAAGGTGCAATAGTATTTCACACTACTCAAAATAATTCTGAAAGGGGAAAATGCTCAGCTCAATTTGCTCTTCCCTTCCCTTCTCTGTGGCTCTCCCCTTTCGCAATCTCTTGTACCTGCCCGGTACCGGATTGGCTGGTCATTGTCAAAGCAACCCCATTTCATGTCAGAAAGTCTGATATCACCAATGCACACTCTATCTGCTAGTGACTTGCTATCCATCCTCACAAATTGTTCCAACTACTCTTCCTTTCTTTCAGCATTTTTGAGTGTAAATTCTGCTAATAATATTGGAAAAAAGTCAAAAACTCATTGCTGTGCATACCTTTAATTTAGTTATATATATCACACAATTACTAAGTACAAAAATGTACTATTACTTTTTATCCATAGATGAATGGCAGAATACAAAATCAAGGACTAATTAAGTGAAGTTTCTAAATCAATTAAGGACTTATCTAGAGAGACAGAGTTGCCAGGGAGAAAGAAATCGCCGTAGAACAACATACAAGCACTCCGTTGATGAATGGACGGTCCATAGAAGTAACAAATAGTGACAAATAGACCTCATATAGCCCAGATGTAACAGTTACACCAGAACTTTGTAGTGATCAAGTGCTGAGCTTATATATACAAAGACTTCACTACATATTACTCTCAACTTCTCACATCAAAATAACAACCCCCCCCACCCCCAAAACCAATGGCCTGGGCTGAATTTGTATGCACATACATAATAATCCCCTGCATTACTTTCATCCAGGAATATCTGTACAACAAATTTCTCGTTTCCTCTCCACCTGTGAACTTGCCGGTCCTCCATATGCTGCCGTCCTTACTAGCCAATGCTTACAGAACGTACGACTGGTCGACCGAGGTACTCGTGGCAGCAAACGGTAGTTTCCTGTTCAAGGGTCCCTGGCTCTCTGGCATGATGCTTTTCGTGACCAGTGATCCGGCAAATGTGCACCACATACTCACCAGAAACTTTCAGAACTACCCGAAAGGTGATGACTTTATCGAGATATTCGAGACGCTCGGGGAAGGAATCTTTAACGCTGACGATGAGTCATGGAGGTATCAGCGTGACAAACTTCAGCTTGCCTTGTCGCAGATATCCTTCCGAAGATTTATAATTGAGATGACCTGAGATAAAATCGAAACTGACTTATTTCCGTCCCTCTTAGCGACATTTGAGCGGGGCTCGGTAATAGATTTGGAAGACATGTTTTCGAGGCCTGTATACGACATGACATGTACACTGTCGTTCGGAACCGATACGAGCAGCCTTTCCCTTGATTTGCCGGATGTTCCGTTTGTGAGAGCAGTGCATGATATGGCGGAAGCAATATTCTCGCGTGCAACCAGGCCGGTGGCATGGTGGAAGCTTTGTAAGGTTCTTGGCATCGGCCAGGAGAAAAAAATGGCGAACGCACGGGTTGTCATAGATCAGTTCATAGAAGAAGTGATCGAATGGAGGAAGCAGGAAATGAGCGAAGGAAAATTAGCATGTCCCGATTTGCTGAGTTCGTATTTGAGGGACAACGATGGGCGAAACTTGGTGAAGTTCTTAAGGGACAATGTTTTGAATTTTCTTGTAGCTGGTCGTGATACCATCACCTCCGGCCTCAGCTGGTTCTTCTGGGCGATTTCACAAAACAAGCGAGCCGAAGAAAAGATCGTACGTGAGCTAAGCTCGGTTCGTCACTACGTTACATCAGGCGGTATGGTGACTTTCGATTCAGAAGAATTAGAGAATTCGGTGTACTTCAAGGCCGCATTCATGGAATCCCTCAGGCTCTATCCCTCGATTCCGTTCAATTTCAAGACGGTGTCGAAGCCCGACATGCTGCCCAGCGGCTTTACGGTTACTCCAGGCATGAAGATCATACTGGCAGCATATGCAATGGGGAGGATGCCACAAATATGGGGCGACGATCGGAATTCAAACCGGAGAGGTGGATTTCCGACAAGGGGACTCTGAGGCACGAACCGTCTTACAAGTACCCGGTGTTTAACAGCGGACCGAGGACCTGTTTAGGCAAAAACATGGCGTCAACTCAAATGAAAATGGTAGCAGCAGCAATGGTGTACAACTTTTGCTTCGAAGTTGTCGAAGGGCACGTCGTGCGACCCGCGCTGTCTGTTACGCTGCACATGAAAAACGGGCTCTGGATGCGGATTCGAAGGTGAGCCAATGCCGGTGATTGTTAGTTATATATATATATATGCCAACTAGTTAAAATACTTGGTTGTTCATCTTATTAATAAATCTTAAATGAGCTATTTTTGTGTGCTGAATAAATTGTGTGAGATCATTTACTGAGAGTACTACTTGTTCATGTACTTTTTAGTTATCTAATGTTATATATATCCTGTACTGGTAAAAAGGGTCACAGTTGTGCCTAATTGTGCTTGTATTCCATGTTGTGTTTTATGCATTTCATGATGTACTTCATTTAAGCATGTGTAATTAATGTTGTCTATTTGAGCTAGACTATTATACTAATGTTAGCATTTCGGACCAAAATGCTGACGTCACAAATTTTATGTTATCGTGTCCGAAATCACGATTTATGGTGCTCAATAAATTCTTTATATAAAACTATTGGGAATACAAATTTTTTTTATTTTTAGAGTTTTCTAAGTATTTGTTTTGAATTTTAAAAAAAGCTCATAAATATTAATAAAATATTGATGTTTGTAAATGCTATTTTCAAAAATACAAAACAAATACTTAGAAAACTCTAAAAATGGAAAATTTTTATATTCCCTGATATTTTCATATAAAGAATTTATTGAGTACCATAAATCATGATTTCGGATACGATAACATAAAATTTGAGGCGTTAGCATTTCCGTCCGAAATGCTAACGTTAGTATAATAGTCTAACTCTGTCTATTTAATTGTTTAGTTTTGATTACCATATATGACTAGAATTTTGAAGCAATAAAAACATGATTTTGGTGGAGTTTGAACAGGTATAAATTATATTTAAATTGATAAACTAAGTAGGTGAATCTGTATTCATAATTTTAATAGATAAAACTGAAATACAAGTCATAAAAAAAAATAAAAGAGGAAGAGAAAATCACTGTTTGTGACAACAAATTTTGGGCCTTGACATATAAAGCCTGCAAAATGCTTTATATGGACTTGTCAGTTGTCACAACCAAATGCTATTTCTATTGAGGCCTTGATAAGTTTTGGTTTTAAAAAAACCAGCATTTCATATAACAACTAAATTATTTCAACCTCTCAATAGAAAATATAACTTCATTTTTTTTATGGCGATCACAATATCAAGTGTCATTCAGTCCATATTAAGCATTTTTTGCAGTGCCCCTATAAACTTGGAGAAACATCTTGCGTCCAATAAAAAACCGTCTATAGACGTATAATAAATATAACAGATATACTCAAAAATGTAATCTATGAATACTATAGACGACCTTTTTTATGGACGCTAGGTATTACTCATAAACTTCTTTTCTTCCAAAAGTTCAAGCCCCACAATACTAAATGCTAATCCATTTTTTAATTTAAATGTTCATTTATTATTCCCTTTTTTTTTGCAGTGTTGTCGGTGATGAGCAAATTTGTTCCTCTTTTCTTCCACAAATTCTTACTGTAGGCCTCAATTCTTTTTGTGTTCAAAATCCTCACTACCACACATTAATTTTAAAAATTTAAAAATTGAAAACGTACACATATGGACAAGGGAGAAGCACCCATTATTTGATTTGGGTCATTCCCAGTTGGTGATTTATTTTGCAAGTACGTTTCATATGCAAATAATCATCAAATAATAAAGCAACTTTGGAACATTATGATACGGGCAAATTAATGGATTTCAGTTGAGAAGAAAAAAAGGACCACGGTGTACACTGTACTGTTCCACCAATTATTGAGACTTGAGAGGCACTGACTGAACAAGCAACCGACAGTCAAGGCATGGTGGTTAGGGGCGTCAAACGGACGAAACGATCACGTAAATAGACTATTCCGTCTTTCGTTACATTTAATAGACGCAAATAAAATTCCTTGCGCGTTGCGTTGCGTTAACTAAACGAAAACAAAATTTCTTGCGTCTTCTGTTGCGTTATATTAAACGAAACGAAATGCAATTGCGTTCAAAGACACAAATTTTTGTACATTTTTTTTGAGAGGCAAAACTTGCATATTATTGTATGAAAAATGGAAATAAATACATAAAAATCATAATAACAGTCAAGTTGCACTAAATTTTCAAACCTGCATATATATTTCACACCCTATAACATGATATAACACGAATCAAATAGCTAAGTAGTTAAGTTACAACTTACTTTACATGTTTCAAGCTTACAACACCATCTCTAACACAAAATTACATAGCCAATAACTTAACATAGCATGAAAAAATCACAAAAATCACATGTTCACAAGTCACAACTGATTTCATACTTAATATATAGCCAACAGGCCAACAACACAAATAAATAACAGATAACAAACTTAACTAAGTGTCAACCTAGTTAATCAAAACCCCCAATGCTCCTCTGCAATTTGCTATATAGCAGATATGTAGAATTTGCACGAAACACGCAACATAAACGAAACAACACTGACCAATTACGCCTTCCGTTGCGTTTAACAGACGCAAATAAAATTCCTTGCGTCTTCCGTTGCGTTGATCAAATGATACCAAAAATCCTTGCGTTTTGCGATTCGTGCAAACAAAACGCAACGCAAAAACGCAAATTTACGTTCGTTTAACACCCCTAATGGTGGTATATCATATTCATATCCTCTGTAGCGCTGCATTGTGTAGCATAGAATGTGAACAAACAGTTAGATTATCTCAGAATCTGTGCCGACTCAAATCTCAAGATAATCTAACGGTTCACATCCCGCACTACACAATGCAGCGCTACAGAGGGTGAGCACTCTTTATGACATGACATTATATATCATTTTCGAGTGCTCATCCTCTGACATATGGCACGGTGTCATGCAGCACATAGACCGTTGGATTGCCTCGAGATTCGGGCCTGTATAAATCTTGAGGAGATTCAATAGTCCATATATTGTATGACACCGTGCCATATGTTAGGAGATCTAAAATCATCATTCCATTGATTTTCCATCATATTATAAACTTATAAACTTAGCTTGATATGATATATATGAGAGTAGAACTATTGTGCAAATGTTAGCATTCCGGAGTGAAATGCTAACGGTTCAAATTTTATTTTGTCATACCCAAAATTTTTATTTATGGTTCTTATTAAATTCATCATATGAAAATACTTGGAAATACAAAAATTTTTCATTTTTAAAGTTTTTTAAGTATTTATTTTAGATTTTTTAAAATTCATGTACAAACAAGCATTATTTTATTAATATTTTAGAGTCATTTTGAAAAATCCAAAACAATTACTTAAAAAGTTCCAAAAATGGAAAATTTTTGTATGCCCAAGTATTTTTATATAATGAGTTTAATGAGAACAATAAATCAAAATTTCAAACATAGCAAAATATAATTTGAACCGTTAGCATTTCACTCCGAAATACTAACGTTTGCATGATAGTTCAACTCTATATATGATATATCATATATATTGGACATATATCATATATATCATATATCATATCATATCATAAGAAATCATTGAGCTAGTTAGCCAGCACAAGGGAACAAACAACAAACAATAATAGAGGTTCCATGCATACATAATATGAATATGTAGAGTTTGTTTGCACCACAAACTAACTTGAGTAATACCTAGCGTCCATAGAAAAACTATCTATAATATCTATATGTTACAAAATCAGATCTATCTGTTACAAAATTGGATATATTTGTTACATTTTGAGTGTGTCTATAGATATATATATAGATGTATTTTCAATGAACCCAAGGCAAGATGTTTCTCAACTAGCATGTTCATGATAAGGTAAGGCCTAACTGAATTATTGAATATATATATATATATATTCGTCCAAATTATAAGCAACAATTTATGGAGAAGTTGTCTGCATTTTCCGAATGAAACACGAGCTACTTATTGCGCCTTGCGTCCCCAAATTTGTTTCTTCGCCAATCGTCAATTTTATCAGCGTGTGTTGGGATACATCTGGGATGGTGGGTTTTAGTTAGATTTTATGCCCGATGGGTTATCTTACCCTATATCCGTTCGGTAGTCCATTTATCTGGAGATGGGTTGGGGATTAATTCCGTTCTATGTTCCCATTTTAGTTCAAAATGTTGGGCAAAAAATAATTCGGTCTAACTTGATTATTATTTTTCCACGGCACACATGAGGTGAGAGAGCTCTCAAAAGTATTTTTTTTATATCTGTTTGTGCTTTATTAACTACAACAATAATATTAATTGCTCACTTCCAGCAATAATTTGTTTTTCATATATTCAATTTCTTGAAGTTAAACTCCGTAGACAATATAGAATGAATTTTCAAACAAAAAGTTGAGAAGAAAATTTATTTATTTAATATCAATTAACGTTGAATTACATATTTTTTCTAATTTATTTAAATTTAAAAATTTAACATTTGTTTAAAATACTTATTTTATTATAATTATAAGTCTCACATGCATATCATTAATATATTAATAGTTCTTGAATTATAAATTTACAATTGATGTCTAAACTTTAAATTAATACACATTTCCTACAATTGTTCCCATTGTACAAACAAACGCCCGTGTATAAATAAATCCTTGTGCATGGGTTCCCGCCTTTTATTTTGAGGGTTCCCATCCCCATAAAATCCCAACCTGCGAAATCTCATGACAACCGAACACGCCCTCACTATATATATATATAATTCGTTTCTTTCATATATGAATTGTTTCTTCTATGATTGGACTGACCAAGCTTGGAGTTACATGCTCAAAGTCATGTTACTGGCTCCATAACTACTAGAGAGGAGAGGATAATAACAAGATACAAATTGTAAATATGGAGCAACTAACATGACCTTGGGCAGGTAACTTCAAACTTGATCAGCCCTCCCCTCTCTTCCCCTCCCCTCCTCTCCCCCTTCTGGAGTAGACCCTAAGGGAAAATTGGAAGTTAGCTGAAATTCGAGTGGCAAAGACAACTTTTCATGTTGGAGATAATTAATTAAGATCGTAATTTGGAAAATTCAAATGTAGGAGAACTAGTCTTGATTTGGACTAGTGAAGAAAGAACAATACTCTCTGTGTGGAATTTTGCAGATTGGAAATCGTGATAGAATCTTTCACAGACATTTAAATTTGAACGTCTCGCAGATTCTCATATTCTAGATGTTCGAATAGAGAATGCTTTACGAGTTTTAAATCATGAGGAAATTAAGAAAAGCGACTAGTAGGGAAATTAAAACCATGCTAATTAGTAATTATATAATTACTATGTTACTTTCCTGAAGAAATTTTGATTTTTTTTTTATGGTGACAATCTTCCTTGAAGATATATATGAACGAATTTATATGTTCTTGCAAGGATTATGTGGTATATGATAATTCTCACCGACTTAAAAAATATGGCAGATTTTTTTTTTTTTTTTTTTAAGAAAGTGGAATACTCCACTAGTTTCATTGAAACTTTTTTATTTTGTGCCCATGGAGGATTGAACCCATGACCTTTTAAAAATCATCCTAATTAGCTACCACTTGAGCTACTAGGCCATTTGCCCAAAAAAAATATGGCAGATTAATTTCAGGAATTCATGCATATGAAAAACATGTAAAATGTTGTACAGTGAGAGTTATTGTAGGAAGCTCTGTTTTCTCTCTATATATGTGATGAACTATTAATAAGGCACGTTTCATTTGGTTGGTCATGAAATTGTTTGATGGGATTTACATGATGTGAAAAGTTACACTGTTACAGACCAACAAATGAAAAAATTTTTGGGATTAATTATAAAAATTGATAAGAAAATTACAATGATATTAATTTAGTACTTTACTGTGAAAATTAATAAGCAAATAATTGATCTAGTACTATAAAAATTTTGTGTCATTATTACAAACAATTTTTCATTAGAATTTTCAACAAATTGAAAGTGCAATAAACATAAAAGAAATAATATAACCAACCAAATTTTTTATGAAGCAATGTATTAAAGAAAACTAGAAAAGTAATATTGTAACATTAATACCCCTCACACCTTGAAAATAATACTCCTAACAGGCAAACACCTTAATTACTTTACTTGGCTAAGTAATATCAGTACCCTCATATATATATATATATATAATATATATAACATATGTAACACAAGTAGATCAGTATATATATATATATAGGAAAAATATAACTGACAAAATACTGCATCTAATTTAATACATCAGAACTAAAAAAATACATACGTAGAAGTATTTAACATGGCACATCAATCCTCTTTTTTACTCTCACCATGAGCCCATTCTTCATCTGCAGAATAATGGAGTGCTTTGGTGCAATGACATGGCCTTCCACAACCTCAAACCGAAAATTGCGCACCAGCGCCGCCGCCGCCGCCTTCATCTGCGTGAACGCGATGTCCTTCCCGAGGCAGGTCCTCGGGCCGGTGTTGAACGATAGGAACTTGTACGACGGCTCGTATTTGAGCTTGTTGGTGCCGGTAATCCATCGTTCGGGCTTGAATTCCGAGCAATCTTCGCCCCAAACGCCCTCCATACGCGCCATCGAGTAAGTCGATATGAGGATCTTTACGCCCGGAGTTACCAAGAACCCGCTTGGTAGCGTGTCGTCCTTCAAGACCCCCTTGTGCTCGAATGGAACTGGCGGGAAGAGCCGGAGCGCTTCGTTTAGTGCGGCATGTAAGTAGACGGATTTCGTGAGATCGTCGGGGTTAAACACGGCCATTCCGTCGGCTGTGAAGCTATGAGGAAGTGAATTCAGTTCGTTTAGAATCTTTTCCTCGATGTGGCGGTTCTGTGTCAGAAGCCAGAGGAACCATGATAGGCCGGCGCCGGTTGTGTCACGGCCTGCAAGCATTAGGCTGACAGTGGTATCTCGCAAGAACTTGTCGAGCTTTCCGGTTTCGTTGTCATCAATGTAAGATGATAACAGGTCGGGCAAGTTCGCTGCCTCCTTCGATTCTTTCTTCTCGGCTCTCCTTTTCTCAATCGTTTGCTCGACGAATCGATCGATCGCTCTCCACGCATCCGCTAGCTTCTTTTCTCGCCATACGTTTAACTTCCGTAGGAGCTTCCACACGACCATCGGTATGACATGCCGGAACAACAAGGTCTCGTTGGCATCATCCATCGCTCTCGCGAAAGGTACCACCGGCAACTCCATGGAGAGGGCATTCGGGTCGATACCGAATACCAATTTGGTCGTGATGTCGAAGGTAAACCGTAGACACACGTCTTGCAAGTCTACGACTTGACCATGCTCGGACGCATGCGCCAAGAACGGGAGGAGCGCCTTCTCCACCTTGTCCCGGCTCGACTGCGCCACATACGCGCGGAACTGAGGCTGCGCCATGAGGTGTTGCGCCTTGACACGCTGAGCTCTCCAATTCTCGGAATCAGAATTAAAGATGCCGTCGCCAAGTATGTCGAAGATCTCCGAGAACTCCTCCCCTTTCGGATAGTTCTGGAAGTTCGACGTGAAGATGTGTTGTACGTTCAACGGATCGCTCGTGATGAAGAGGTCCATGCCCGACTTCCACGCGCCGCGGAAGAAGAAGTTGCACCCGCACACGCACAGGATGTCGGTTACCCACGCGTGCAAGTTGTGCAAGTTAGTAATGAGCGCCGGCATCATACCCACAACCGGATAATCCGTCGGAAGCGCTGGTTGTTTGGTCTTCGAGGAAATGATGTAGTGAGAGTAGTAGTAGATGAAGAAAAGGAGGCATGGTATGGAGAAGAGGAGCTCGGGAGTGGAAAGTGAGAGCCAGGCCATTGTTTTGCTTGCTTGCTAGGTTGAGAGAAATGTCATGTATATATGTCATGTGCATATATATATAATTATACACATTAATTACATGTGCGCATATAATTGATACAAAGAAATCAGTTTTTGGTTCACTGGCTTAAGTGCAATGCTATATGTGTGGAAGATTACTGGCTAAGTGCAATGCTCTCTGTGTGGAAGATCGCGGGTTCGAAATCCGGATAGGAGTCTTTTGTAGACATTTAAATTTGAGTGACTTGACTGTCATCTTTATTTATTTTTTTTTTAGATAAAGATGAGGGTCAAGCCACTCAAATTTAAATGTCTACAATTAAAAGACTGTCATCTGGATTTCGAACCCGCGACTTCACACATAGATAGCGTCGCCCTTAGTCACTGACCAAATATTGGCTCTTGGCTGTCATCTTTATTTAAAAAACAATATATACATTGATATAGTCATGATGATATATATAGTAATAAACTTGAATATATACTTGATTATTGCTTTTGTGAGTTTGTAATTGTCTCATATCATACTCTCTTCTCTTGTAGGTGTGCAACTGTTCAATTCACATAGATATACCTATATATAAATTAATATTTAATGCTCAATTATTTGAGTGGTGCATGAATTGCGTGCCACAGTTTATCTTATCTATCTATTCATGAACATGGAGAAAAGAAAACAACACATCTTTAATTATATCATTTCTTGTATATTGTTAATTGATTATGCCAGGTCTTTAGAAATATCTGTTGATCGTTTAACAAATAAACCATCATATGTTGTCATTTTAATACAAGTTCTGGCACAGTATTAAGATAAGAAAAATGGTAACTAAATTCCATTTGTCCAGACTTGGAGAATTAATTATTGTAATTAATTGTTGTTATCAATTCTTTCCGGTGGAAACAAGAAAAAAAATAATAAGAAATTAACTGTCAAACATTATGAGTAAGGATCGTCTACCGCACTGCACGTTCGGCAGCGCGGATCCGATGGTACAGCTTACATCAGGATCCGGACTTATTATTTTTCATGGATCCCGACGTAAGCTGCACCGTCGGATCCGCGCTGCCGAATGTGCAGTGCAGTAGACGATCTCGTTTGAAACATTATGGGGGTCGGTCTGAGTTGATATTTTTGACAGAGTTTGCGGTATTCTAAAGTTTATCCAAATTAGTCGATTTTACCTTTTTTAATAAAAATTCAGAGTTCTGATATTAGTTCTAAAAAAATATTAAAAATCGGATACGGGTTTTTTTTTTATTTTTTAAATAAGGCATCAATAACCTTATCATTTGTTGTTTTTAATTGATTATGCCAGGTTTTTGAAAATATCTGTTGATTGTTTAACAGATAAACCATCATGAATTTAGGGCATGTTTGGTAGTTACTAATCCTATAGAAAAATTTTTTCTATTAGTACAAGATTCTATATTGTATTTAGTGAAATCCTACAAATAGCTCATCATTGATAGAAAAAAATAATCCACTCCAACCTAATTAGGGTTTGTTCGGCAGACACAAATCATGTAGGTTTTTGTAGGAATTGAGAGCCTATAGGAAATAAATTCTATTCACAGTTAGGCAGACAATACTATCAATTCCTAATAGGAATTTATTCCTCTAAAATACTTGTTTTTAGAGAAAAATATTAATTAAGTTGGATTGAATTACTTTTTTCCTATCAATGAGGGCTTTTCATAGGTTTCCACCAAATGCAATCTAGAATCCTGTTTTAATAGAAAAGTTTTTCAGTAGGATTAATGACTACTGAACAGGCCCTTAATATTTTTCTCTAAAAACAAGTATTTTAGAGGAATAAATTCCTATTAGGAATTGATAGTATGGTCTGCCGAACAGTGAATAGAAATTATTTTCTATAGACTCTCAATTCCTATAAAACCTATAGGATTTATGTTTGCCGAACAGGCCCTTAATATATACAAGTTCCATCACAGTGAAAGAAGAGAAATGGTAACTAAATTCAATTTGTCGAGACTTGGAGAGTTATTCTGATTGTTGTTATCACTTCTTTCTGGTGGAAACAAGAAAAAAAATAATAAGAAATTAACTGTCAAACATTATGGGGGTCGGTCTGAGTTGATATTTTTGACAGAGTTTGCAGTATTCTAAAGTTTATCCAAATTAGTCGATTTTACCTTTTTTTTAATAAAAATTCAGAGTTCTGATATTAGTTCTAAAAAAAATATTAAAAATGGGATTTGGGTATTTTTTATTCTTTTTATAAAGCATCAATAACCTTAGCAATTTATTCTCAAAATTCAAAATATATATCGTACAAAATTAAAAGTAGGGCTTGAAAACTCAGTCTTACCTAGAAGCTTTGAGAAGACGCCATAATAAGTTAATAACCCATCATATCATATCTCCCCATAACACAGCCAAAATAGAGACGGTGCTACAATGGTACAATTCCAAAATACAATCAGTCAGTCTTATTAGGCATATATAATAAGGTACAACATAACATAATAATTCACATATATATATGTGAGGAAAAAAGATACAGCATTTGATTAGCATTCTCATTAATATTTAATGATCTCTACCTGATTTGATGATGAAACATTAATTGTTGAAAATTTTTATTATTTTTTACTTTTCGCTTGTTTATAATTTGTTCTCTCTTTTTGCTTGTTTACAATACATTATACCATTTTGTGTATAGGTGCAATTTAATATCAACTATTGTGCCAAATTAAATAGCAAAATTTTGTTAATTTTAATACAAATAACCCGTTGCAATGCACAGTCATTGTACTAATATTTAATCTATACAATTAATTAAACAGTAACTATATAATGAGAATTTAACAAGAATAGAGCCAATATATGCATGGACCTTAATTGGCCTCAAAGATATTATCATGGACCATTGATTTGTTGTGTACCAACGGCTCTGACAGGGACAGAGAAAACAATTTAAATTAATTAACAAATTAATTAGATTTCTAGTTTGTTGTAAATCCAATATTACTTCATTAATTAATTAATTAAGCCTATAGATTATTATGGTTTCACTGTTTCCATTTGATGTAAATAATCTTCAATCTTGAAGCTAGGTATGAATAAGTATTATAGGTTTGTTTAGACTAATTAATATCGATGCAAATATCAGATATTTTTAATTCATCCCACTTGGTAAATACAATTCAAATTTTAACTAATTAAATCACTTGGTTAAACAAAATGAATAGACCTCTCTTGGATCCTCACTCCATTTTACCAAAGTTAATGGCTTTCTGGATTTCAAACTGAGAGAATTGTCAGACTGAGATTTGAGAACCATGATTTAATTAATTCCTAGAAGTGTGATTTTTTCATTATTTTGTAATTTATTTCCATTTTATTGTGGGTTTTCTATTTTAATTTGTACTCTTTTTTTTTTTCTGGAATAAGAAACTTCTGTGCGTAGAAAGCTCAACGAACATACAAGTATAGAAAGCAAGCTTTTATATAGGAACCACTTCATGTACATTAATTAATTAAGCAGCTAGCCTCGTCAGTCAATGGAAAACACGTAAGAATTTATATACGTTATTTCGATGTGACATTTTTTTTTCCTTTTTGAGTTAATATTTCGATGTGACTTGAAAGAATACGAAGTTATGAACATTAGGATGCATTTGTTTTGTTCTTTATACGGAAGATTCCTGAAATTCATGCATGTATACAGTATACTGGTTAAAATCTTTTTAATGGAAAATTTGAAGTTATGACGTTATACAGACTACACTTTATACACATATCCTATCTACATCATGAGTTTAACTATTATACTAACGTTAACGACTCAAAATATATGTTATCATGTCCGAAATCATGATTTATGGTACTCAATAAATTATTTATATAAAAATACTGGGGAATACAAAAATTTTCCATTTTTAGAGTTTTCTAAGTATTTGTTTTAAATTTTAGAAAATATCTCACAAATATTAATAAAATATTGATGTTTGTATATGCTATTTTCAAAAATGCAAAACAAATATTTAGAAAAATCTAAAAATGGAAAATTTTTGTATTCCCCAATATTTTCATATAAAGAATTTACTGAGTACTATAAATCGTGATTTTGGACACGATAACAATAATTTTGAGGCATTAGCACGTTAGTATAATAGTCTAGCTCCTATATCATATATATAGTGGCAAGATTGATTTGATAAGTTGGAACAAATTTTGGATGATGAGCATTCTGGAGGTATCCAAATTCAATTAAATTGCCCTTTTTAGTTTTCTTCATGGTATATATAATATGGACATATTCTATATATGCTGGCAAAATTGATTTGATAAGGTTGGAGCAAATTAATTTTGGATGATGAGCATTTTGGTCTTTGGAGCCTGGAGGTATATATCTGAATTAAATTAAATTAATTAATGGCCCCCTTTAGTTACCTTCATGGTATATATAGACAGACGTCAAAGGTGTACAGTATGCGCAACAATAATATTAATTAACCAACTGGATTGAAAGGGAAATAAGCTGATGACAACTGAGACGTGACAGCGTATGGTATGGGTAAGGTTTCATTTTCAATTCCGTGCGAGTGATATGATGTGTTAATTTTGAATAGAATTATTGATTATAGAAAGTCCTTCAGCTTATTATTTTATTTTATTTTGTTGTTTGTTGTGTACAATAAATTAAATTATACAGATATATATTTATTTTTGTATATATATATGTGATTAAAGTACAAGCAGAGTCATGAAAAATGCAACAAAATAAAAATAAGATGACGATTAATTAGTAGCTCATTCCATCAAACTCGATGGGCTAAGCTATCATGTCTTAATATTTTAATAAATTAAATCTATTAAAACCATCATATATACTTGCCAACTAAAATGTTATAACATAACTTTATCAATGATATATGAAATACCCAATAATCAATATTCACAATTTCACATAACCTATATATATATGCACTATTTTACTAAAATTCAGATTCAAAAAATTGTACCTTTTAATTACTTTCAATAAAGATTAATAAGCATATAAGAATATATAAAATACAATACCTGCACATCTCTTGCTTGGTGCTTACCAAATCATGAATACAACATTTTTTTTTTATCTTCATGAAATGCCAATATATATATATAGGACAAGCTAGTGAATCCTGTTGCACTAGTGCATGATAACGCAATCTTCAATATCTTCAGTGGCAAATCTCAACTGCCTGCCTTGGTTATTATTATTAGTCATCTTCTGTTCACAAGTGCAGGATTTTTGGATTTCAAAAAAAAAAAAGTGCAGGATTTTTATCCGCTGCCATAGTTGTGATGGCACGTGGTGCCATTGCACCTATGACAGTGGGTCCTATTAGAAAAAACCCTCCCTATTTGTTAAAATCATAGCCGTTTAAATCAAATTTAAGGGTCATTGTAAAACTATGACACCACATGCCATCGTTTTTGTGGCAGCAGATGCAAACCCCACAAGTGCATGCAGATGCAGGTGGTCCCTTTAATAAATATAAAACCCTTGAGTTTCTAAAGTCCCCATGCCAGACAAGGAGTATTATGCAACTCATGATAATAATGGAGCTGGATGAAACGTGTACAAACCTCATCCTGAATTTCGAGAATTAATGGCAATTAATGTATTTAATAATAATTGTCGGATTAGAGAGGATAGAACTTTCCACAACTCGTGGTTTTTATAATGGAAAATGTTATAGGGATACCAAAGTTGATATCAAAATTGATATTGACTGGATTAGTATTTATATTTATTGAGAAGCTATTCAAATTAATGATTTTAATATGTTACTTATTTTATATAGTGGATTTTATATATAATCACCATGTTTGGTTAGGGAATAAAGTAAAGAGGTATAATTCACTATGTCAAGTTATGACACCATAAAATATTCTTGTTTGGTTAAGCAAGTGGAGGAATAAGAAGAACATACATTATTTTATTGTTATTATAATTATATAATATTATTAATTTTGTTGCTATTACTATTTTAACAATACTATTATCATTACTACTACTACTACTATTATTATTATCATTATCATTATTACTATAACTATGATCATAAAAATATTTATTGATATTATTAATTTATTGTTATTATTTTATTATTATAATTAAAACATGATATTTTTCACAGCTAATATTGTTATTAGTGTCATTATCATTATTATTTTATTGTTATATTATTATTTTATTTTGAAATTATATTATTATGATATTGATATTACTTTTATTATTTTTTTAATTTAATTTTATATTTTTAGTATTATAATTATTATTATTACTTACTAAAATATTATTATATTAAATATTATATTTTTGTCATTATATATAATATTTATTTTTATTTAAAAATAATAAAATAATAATATTAAATTATTATTATTATTAACATTATTATATTATTTTATTATCATTAATATTATTAAAGTAGGTGATATTATTAATTACAAATATTTTTTTTGCTAAATGTGTGGGCCTCATGATACTTAAAGAGGGGAAATAAGTTATACCACCTATTTTGGCTCTTTAAATTAAGGAGCCAAGATTTCATGTTATTCTCTTTTATGCATGAGCAATTTATTCATGTTTGGCTCTTTAAATGGGGAATAAGGGTGTTATTCCCCATTTATTCCCTAACCAAACATGGTGAATATGAATAACTTGAATAGTAAATAAGTTAATATGAATGCAAATCTATGTAACACCAATACTAATACAGTCCATATCAATTTTTGTACCACTTTTGATATCCATGTATCTGTCCCTCTGATAATTTGGGAAATAATTAAGGTGAGATTTGGAATAATCTAATAACAACACTGGCCAATTAATACAAGGAACAGCTGATGAGTATGTTTCCAATCATATATTCTATTTACAAAGTTTGTCACAAAAAAATGAATAATAACAAGAACAGAAAATAAATGCCCTCAATAATTGTGTCAAGGATGACATCGAAGGGTCCAAGGCAACCAACTGAGTCTGAACTACACAACAAGGCACTGGCTTTAAAGTTTAAAGTACTGTCTAGTAGTTTACATCCATCTTTGACTCTTCAATCTCAAAATTAATTGAGTACCCATTTTAGTTTGTGCTCAAAGCTGTGAGGAATTGGATTAATTAATTTGTGCCGGGAGTTGTTTTCATAGGGGCTTAATTAGTGGACACTAATGTAGTAATTAAAATGAGTAAGATTGGTAACAGCGTTTGATCAACATTTTGTTTGAATATTATTATGCCAAAATATATTTATATTAGCTATTAAAGATATAAGGAGAATGATGGAGAGATATCACCTCGGTATTGTTATTGGTACCCACTTTATTTTTCGTTTATTCATTTTGTGAAGAATATTCTAAAGATGGGTAATAGATGGATGGATAAATTAATGTATAGGTGAGCCTTGGTCTTAGATGTGTTATTAAACTCCTTGCATAAATTGTACAGAATAGAAATTAGGAGGCTTAACAACTATGTAGTCTTCATTATGGACTGAAGAAATGATAAATATTTATCAAAATGTTGATTACAATATGCATGCAAAATACGTATAAATAAATGTATATTTATAAGAAAGATTCGTATTAAATCAAGGAACAATAAGGGGCCAAATTAAACTCGGATCCAGCCCAGAAAAAGCTGCACTTCTCTTTGACCGAGTGAAATCAAAATGGTGCAGAAATATCACAGGAAAACAATATCTGCTGTTGCTTACAAAAACCTATACTTTCATTTGGGAATTCGGAATTGCTACGAAATTTACAAACAGGACGAGAAAGTGACAATGTTGGAGTCCAAGTCCAAGCACAAGTCACATTTCAATTTCAGACTGCTCCAAGAGAATGACGTGGTATCGACAATTTAGTCTTCGTTGACAGTGCAATTGTTCACTTGTTTCACAAAACAAAAGGGAGGTAAAATGACAAATGTGTCATTGTTTAGCCTTTCTGAGTGATCATTTTCCTGTAGTAATACTCTATTCAGAAGCAGCTAGATCCTTTACAGCTATAAGCCGAGCAAGCGAGAGCTTCATAGCAAATTGCTCTATCATTGAAGGAGTATTTAAAAATGTCTAGCATAATATGATATAACTTATTTCTCTACAAGGAGATGCAGATACAGGTTAAAATCCCAGAAAATAAATACAACGAAATATATGTTGAAATTGACAAAGTTCAACATTTTTTAAGAAAATACAAATCCAGATAAAAGGTGTTCATACTGTTAAAAAATCACTGACATCCTTCAAATAGTTTGTAGTACAAACTAGAAAGATTACTACACTATTCCTACAAAGGGATCCGAATCCGCAACCTACTTTTCCAATCAGATGGTGGAGATCAGTTGTTGCACCGATCTCAAAGTACTTTGATTTTTACTGTACAAATCTCAAAATACTTCGATATTTCTCGATCGTCAGATCAAGAAAAGCAACGGATTCCGATCCCCTACAGAGATATTATGGTGACAAAACTAGTACATTTTCCAATGTTCTTGAGAAAAGAGTGATGCAAATTGCATCCAATGAAAGTAGAACCATAGGCTGTTTACTCACATGCATATAGATATGTCCATAAGAAAACTAGATAAAAATTTTCAATGGAACCAAAAGGAGATAAAAACGGGCAACAAAATGATTGCGGGGATGACATGCAAAAGAAAATCCTGCTATTTAATTTTTTTTTCCTTTTGGAAAGTAATAAACACTACAAGCAACTCTCCTCCCCCCATAGGCCGCTAACAAAGAGTACAAAGACCTACTACAAAATTCCAATTCCTAGTAAAATACAACAAAGTGCTCATAAGATATGCCTACTACATCCCAACAACCTCGGTAACACTTAAGAAATAAAGTTTGTTGTACAGAACCTACTTAACACATCAGAGTGGTTCAATGTGCCCTTGGCATGAATGCTCTACTCAAATGTTGCTCAACTTATACATCCTTATTTGAAGTTTACCATCTATTCCATTTCCGAAACTTGGTTCTCAGTCTCATCTCCAGGGAGACCAAAAATGCGAAGGTTACGGTCCATGGAACCCACGGCCATGTACTTTGCATCAGCTCCAAATTTGACTGAAGTTACTTTGCCTACCCAGAGAAGCAGTGGTCATCAGTATTAAAAAAAAAAAAAGATTAAAAATAATTAAGTTGGAAAAGTGGAACTATAGGATATAGGTTTCTACCTGTGCCAGATAAATCAGGGAATGTCTTGATGAGGTTCCATTCAAGCTTTACATTCGCAACTTGGTAAACCCTGAAGATAACTGATTATTAGAATTGCAACTTTGGAACTAGAAAAATGAGTTTATGGCGATCAGCAATTAACTTGACACAAAAAAAAAAAAGAAAAAAAATAGTACCTAATATCCGAGCCAGCAATAGCAAGATAACTCCCACTGTGGTCAAATTCCACTGAAAAGGAAATGTACTTTTCAGTTCTTCTGTACTAAATAAACAGAAATGCAAACTACAGAATGCAATGGCATCTATAATTAAAGATCATACCAGAGTTTGTTGGCGTATTAGTATCATATGGAGAAAATGTTCTGAAATTTCTTAATTTGCGAAGATCCCAGAGCCTGACACCATCAGATGCAGCCGTCTGGATCAACAGTAACATAGTTAGCAACCCCCAAAATTGGAAATGCAGTTCATTGACACCCACATCCACGCAATTTGTTAAAATCCAGACATAAAGAAGAGGGTTAAGGTTAGCAACATAACAAGATAAAATGCAGAATAGCACTTCCCTCTTCATTTGCTCAAATCAACTAATTTTTAGTTCTACTAAGACTAAAATATATGATCACTCTCTTCAATTAATTAGAGCTTACAAGAAAGCCAAAGTATATGGCATAACCAATCATGTCTCATATTAGATGTTACTTGGCCTTGAACATAACATTGATTCTCAACTTTAAAAGTATATGGTCCTACCGCAAGAAAATAACCATTTTCTGAGAAGGACATAGCCGTGACTGGCCCTGAGTGGCCTTCAAAGTTGGTAACAAATGCCTACAAAGAATAAAACTTAATCAACAGCAGAAAGAGAGCAAAATGTTCACATTATTACATAAAGTATTGTAGACAATATAACAAACCAAGCTTCTAAAAAGCACAAAAATAGCAATTCTGACATGCTTTTGGCCAAAAAAACTACAACAAATCTAGATATTTTAGGCAGATTCAAGAAGAAGGAATAGATACACAAATGTCGTATTTAGGTTAGGAATACTTATTCACAAAATTCCACATGAAAGATGGGACTTTAGAATACATCCTGATAATAAGTTGTAATGTATTTGATTTCAAAATGCTGCAGACATGGGGACTATTAACAAAAGAGTTGATTCAAGTTTTTTATAACCCTAACTAATTAAATTCTTTGTTCAGAAGTACAATTCTAAATATGTTCTTAATTATACAGGGTAGTCAGAAAACAGTTATCAACAAGCTGAGGCAAAGTCATATCATTTGATGGATGGCTAATCAGTTTTCAGAATAGCACTTCATGCAAAGATCTACATCCTACTGAAATTATAAGCAGTTTGACTTCTTATACTTCCATCACAGTTTTCAATTGCCATCTCCAACAACTATAGGTTACTAGTTCTTGGATACATGTCAAATATAATATTTTGTGTTCTAAAAGATGGAAAAACTCATTAGGCAGTATACGTATCACCGCTGAATCGTCTATAAATCACACTAATTCTGATAAGCTCTCATGAGAATCCTTGTTCAACATTTAGGCACTTAGAACACAAATAAATGCAGCAGTACCTGAGTCTTAATATCCCAAATTTTGACGAGCGATTCAGATGTACCAGTGCCAAGGATAAGACCATCAGGATGGAAAGCAGCTGTTGTATAGCCCCCTTGTGCTTGTTCTCCTACCTATTATATTATGTGTAAACAGACATTTAAACCACTTGAAATGAAAATAAAACTACAAATAGAGGTCTAAGGAAACATGCGACACCTGCTTGAGGCATGTGCCAGTAGAGAGATCATAAAAGCACCAAGTATTATCCATCCCAGCTGACACAAAATACTTCTTGGTGGCCTGAACAGTGACAGCTTGTACCTGATAAAGAAAGTTAAACCAAGATGAGGTTTCCTTATTGACAGAGAGACCCACAGAAAAAGGGAGTGGGGACCACTCATTTAATAGCAGTGTAACTTACCTCTGCTGTATGATCTTTCAATACGTGTGCACAGTTATAAGTTCCGTCATCATTCCCTTGCCATAATCGCACAGTCTGCACACATTGTTCTAAGATTAATCATATGAAGGACAATTATAAATCATAAGGAACACAAAAATTTCTCTAGAAGAAATAATCTATACAGCCAAGTTTGCATTATAGGCCCATGCTAATGATTTCTGAAACTTTTAGTTTGGGTATATGTGATATGCCCACAGGATGGGTAATCAAGATATGGTAAGAGTGTACATGGGGGTACATGGGGGGAGAGAGGACAGAGTGATGACGTAATGTTTTCCAATAAGGAGTACTACCAATCTTTTAATTCATCATACCTTCTCTCTTACAAACAAAACTAGACTCTCAAATAGACTTTAATAGTACAGATAAAGCAAACAACTACCAAAAATAAATTTAAGACAAGAAACTAAATTAATGAAAGATAAAAGAAAAAAGACCACTATCCCAAGTATGTGGTCAGTAAAATTGACTAATTTAATCATCTGATCAATGACTTGGGGACTTTTCATAATAAATAGAAAACATATCTAGCTTATATTTGATGCCCTTTTGTTGTTCTTAACAATAATAAATCTGGTCAAGTTAGAAAAGTTGCACTCTACATTAGGCCTTTTAAATATGTGATTCATATGAACCAAGAATATGCTCTCAGATTAGAATTAGGAAATTTTGTTTCCAATGGAGAAACTATAGAAATAAGATCTAAAGCATCAACGCCTCTAGCTAGTTGTCATTTTCAGAAACTACAGGAGCCCCATGATAGTAATAAAAACTGAAACATCGAAGTACCTTGTCAGCTGATCCAGTTATGAAAAGCTCATCCCGGCCAACAAACTTCAAACTTGTAATCTACACAATAGTTAACAAAATCAAGTTATAAATGCATAAAATATAACCTACAAACCGATCATATACAATAAAGCACGCTGTCAGGTAATGCACCTTCTTTGAGTGACCAGTCAGTGTTGACAATATCTCTCCTGAAGCTCTATCGAAAATCACAGCATTTGTATCAACACCTCCGGTTGCGATTATCTCCTGTTCCTCACATTATCCATATTTAAATCAAAATATGTATACAAATGAGAATTTTAAAATCTAAGAGAATTATATAGTAATGAAATTGACCTTTGAAGGATGAATGTCAATTGACAAAATGCCGGGCTTGTTTGTTTTGTGGAGGGGATGACTGGAAATTTGTGTGTATCTTTCCAGAGCATCTACTGGCGCCAAAGTCGCAGGTATCTAATAATAGAGAACCCAAAAAAAAAAGAAGATGCCAAATTTAAGTAACCAGCACAGTAAGTATATCGACAAGTTTTAAAAGAGGAACTATTACCTCACGCTGCTTACGCTGAGCCGAGAGCATTTTATTATACTCCGCAAGCTCATCAACAGTAGTTTTATCAATTCCAGGTCGAATTTTCTTCCCATCAGGACCCACCTCATCCACAGCAGCTGTTAATACATAAAAAATTGTTCACTACACAACGCAAATACATTATACATATATCTATCAAATTTCACTTGTTACCAGAACAAGATAAAATGTTAGCCAGGCCTGTGGAACAAGTAGTATATGTATTCATAGAAAGTACAAGTAGACTACACCTGTGAAATCATCCTTCGCAGGAACATAACAAGATACAACAAACTTCCACTACAGTACACTGTTTATCTCATATACAATGGAAAAGGAAAGATTTTTTTTTATGATTACCAGATAAAGAGCACACTTCTAAGTTCTAACCAATAAATAGTAAAATCCTACTTAGAAGGACAGAAGAACATCATTCCAGATACTTGGCTTATATCCTTGACCTAGTTTTACAATTACAACCATAAAAAAGTACCTCTTTTTCCATTAGACAAGGTAGCTTCATTTGAAACAGTAAGTTGTCTCTCGGCTTTTGAAAGAAGTAACCTTGCTTCATCCCTTTCTTTCTTTAGCCTTGCTATGACTCTGCATGCTGCATCATGCTGTAGAAGATTCAAAAGATAAACTATTACTATCTGGAATTTTGGATACAAACCTAATGTTTCACAATGCAAAAGGCAAAGAAATGTTGTATAATATAAACTGTAGACAACCATATTTTCTGTGATTGGACCAACTAAGTGAACAAAGAAATGTACCTGGTACAAAGCATGACTTAGTTCTTGTCTTGCCGTGTGAAGTTGCTGCTCCAACGACAAATTTGATAACATTAGAGCATCCCACTCCTGCACGAAACAATAAAAAAATAAATAAATAAATAAAAGCTGCATGTATGTTTGCCAAATGGGCATACAATTAACTACGGTAATAATGGTGAAGTACGTCAAGTGTACGAGACATGCCACAAAAGAATTTGAACTACCACATCCAATTAATTGTAGTTCGCTTAGTCATTTGACATGAACAGTTCAAATAGATCAAAGACAGCTATTAACTTATGAGGGAGTACAGATGCCAAAATCAAGGCAATGAGAAGTATCATAATAAGGATCACTGAAGTTGCACAATTACTATTTTGCTTGTTCTATGATTTAATAAAATACGAGTAAACTATCCATACATTTTGAAACATGCCTAGAAGTCCCGGAATACTGGCAGCTTGCAATGGCCTTGGCTTCACAGTCTACATATAAAATTTACAGAAACAAGGAATATTCATTAAATTGAATAAAAGACATATTGAATAGCACAACAACTAATACAGTGGCTTAATCAGTGAAAAATATAATATTGTTCAATATTTCAAATCAAATAATATGAAAATAAATCTCATAACAAATGCATCACAGCAAACTGATGTTCTTTATTATAACCAATTGCAAAATGCCAGGTAGTTTGCAATACATTATCACTATCAAACAGATGAAAATGGAAGGAAAAAGATTTCCATTGTTGGTTCTTCATGTCTTATAAGAAAAAGGTAGCAAATGGCTGAACAAACTTACAACTGTTAAATTATCCAGAATGGTACAATTTGGAGCAGACCATACCTTCATACTAGAATTGCTCAACTATCAAAACCATACATTTCAAAGCAGATCATACCTTATTGGTCTTAACAGGCACTATATCATCCATGGTGAGCTCCTCCTTGGTAACAGGACATCTCCCGTGGTCCTGCAAAACCGAAAACAATTTTCTAAACCTTCAAACATAGGACCTTAAATCCCATAAGCCATTACAAAGAAAACATTATATCATTAAAACACTAAACAAATGACAGCATATCCACAGAACTACGGAATTCTTCCAATGCAAACAGACAATCTGCAATTTTCGCCATCAATTATAACAACTCACCCAAATCACTTGCATTATAATTGCGACAAGTCAAGATCTTTCACTCCAATTCCCACAATGCTCCACTGCATACTACAGCTTCTTATTTCAACGGTATTTCAAATATAACCAACCTCTTTTAAACCTAAAGGACCTTTATATACCAAATTCTTCATTTCTGTTGACGGGAGTAAAGGGAAGCAGTGAAAAACGAACCTGGATATAGCGCTCGATGAGGCGGCGTTCGTAGAGAAGTCCGGACTTCTTCGACACCACCGGATCCTCCGGCACCTCGCCGGATACTGCCAAAACAAACCACTACAGTCAGGCAAAACTCGATACAAACACAATGAAACAACAGATTACCTCACTTAGGGTTCGAGGAAGGGAGAAGAGAAGAAAGGAGTACTCACTGGCACAGATCATGGCGACGGCGGCGGCGGTGATGGTTGGAGATTCCCCGGCTCCCGCTCTCTGCCGCGCGGTCGAAGAGGGGAGGAAGAGGAAGAGAGCGGGGTTTGGTGTCTAGGGTTTAGTTTTTGTTTGTTTTTTTGAGCTCCCGCACTCTCTGAAGTCGGCTCGGTTACTTTCTTGCGATTCCATATCCTCTGTAGCGCTGCATTGTGCAGCGCAGAATATGAACCGTTAGATCATCTCGAGATCTGTGCGGGATCGAATCTCTAGATAATCCAACGGTTCACATCCTGCATCACACAATGCAGCGCTACAGAGGATGACCACTCCTTTCTTGCTCTCTCTCGCTCGCTCTCTGTAGTCTATCGCCGAGAAACGAAACGAAAATTGAAATCTGATGATGATGGGAAGATGTTTTGTGTTTGAGATCTGGACGGTCTGGATTCATCGGAGCGGCTAGGATGGGGGAGATGGAGTGCTTATTTGTTGGGTGTTGCTTCTTTACTCGTACCCCGGATATTTTGAACGGTTACGGATGAATCTTATAATGGATAATATTTATTTATAATTGTCAGATTGAAAAGAAAATATTTTTGGTGAAAGTATTGGAGTAAAATTCTTATTATTTTGTGTTATTAGGATCCGAATTTGTAATTATTTGTGTATTCGGATGCGAATTTATGATTATTTGTATGGGCAATGGTCATCATCGTCATCATCATAAAAGTTTAATAAAATGTCTGTGTTTTGTGCTTGTATTGTGTATTTTTTTTAAAAAAAAATGCAATTAAATTCTATAATTTTGGTCGATGTAAATATGTGACATATCAATTTTTAACATTTCACACTTCATTAAACATGTGACATATATCAAAGAGAACTTTCTTCTAATATTTTAAAATTTTTGTTGTCATTAAACAGAAAAGATAAACATTGTCAAGCGACAAGTCATTGCTTCACTATATGTGAAATCATACATCATACATGCCTAAACTAACAAATAACAACATTTCCAAACTTAGCCCATAAAGGCCTACATTATATATGCTCCTTTATGTATAACTCTACAAGCTTAACACTGGGCTTGATCAGCCACAACCTGGCCCAGTATCTCAAACATGTCAAACACCTTTTTCTGGGACAGGGGGACACCAATTCCGTTGGTTCATTTCACTCAGATAATTGTCCCCAAAACAGTTCCTTTGTGTAGCTCAAGCCATCAAAAAATCAGAAAAAAAA
The DNA here is from genome assembly GCA_030179965.1 of Cyperus esculentus. NCBI lineage: Eukaryota > Viridiplantae > Streptophyta > Magnoliopsida > Poales > Cyperaceae > Cyperus > Cyperus esculentus. The sequence goes on from JASGLE010000012.1 coordinate 5,180,233, forward strand.
AAAAAAAACAAAGGATGCTGAATTGCTGAATTGTTGATTGTTATCCAAAGACAACCTTAATGATCAGGTTCATTCACTCATATATTCAGCTGGAGTCAATGGCTGGAACAAGATCGAATCGGAATATATACATACATAACACACGGTTTCCTATTCCATATTATGTTGTCCCCCTTGCCTGAAAAGTAGTCCGTCTTTGTACCAGAAAAGAAAAGCTTGTTGCTTTCTCAGATTTCCAGCATCTCTATATATCGGATGGTTATCCTCTGACCGGCTGAAAGTCAGCCCGGTGACTCGGTTCGGTGGGTCCCACCCTCGGTGACTCCCTCTGTCTCTCTCTACCGGGCTGACTTGCAGCACGGCCCAGGATATGAATTCCTATAATATCTGGTTGTATGCACTGATTTACTGTGTAGATATTGTTGCGTACGTACGTACCGGTACGAACGGAAGTTGCTCGCTGCTCGTCGTGCTCATCCAGACTTGTTCGAAATCGAACGTCTGACATTATTATTGCTTCTCCCATTTGGCTGATCCTTTACTGGCTTAAACTACAAAGAGCATTTTTAGAGGACTAAATTTTGGCAACAAGAGTAGTGCAAGCTCAAAGATAAACTGAGTGCAGCACAAGTTAATTGGTTAAATCTCAAAGGGAAGGGATCACTTGACAACTTTGACAAAAATATTTCAATAAATCCGAAGCAAAAAAGAAAACTTAAAAATACAAAATTTCATTATTTTCATATATATATATATATATATATATTGAGCTTAAAATTTGAATATCATTAGATATATAGTACATCAAAGACATGTTGTATATATAAATGTTCCAAATTTTATGAGTTCTTTTTTAGATTTATTTAATTGGAAACTGTTAATTGTTGAAATTAATTGTCATATAATAAACATATATTGTCCAAGGGATTTCTTCCCAATCTTAAAAAGGCGCACTGACACTGTATATATCAAACCATCAATCATAGATTTGTTTGTTTCTAGAGCCAGAATATTGTAAGACAAGTTTAGTTTAGTAGTTGTATTATGTGGGAATAGTACCTCATTCTTTTCTTTGCGTTTATATATATACTAGGCATGTGATCGCGCTCCGCGCGATTAATCCAATTCTTTACTTTAATTTGATCGAAAACATATGCAAACATAATTGTTAATCACATATAATATTGTCAACAAATTAAATATTGACCGGCCTAAAAAACTATCCCACGACACTCCTTATGGACAGTCTTCAAACGGGCCAGATGCAATCTAGGAAATACTCCACACTATATACTTTCACTTGGACAATAAAAAAAATCCCAAAAAAAAAAATATTGTTCAAAATCACGACACTCCTTACGGACAGTCCTCAAACGGACAAGATGCAGTATAAGAAATACTCCGCGCGCATATACTTTTGCTTCGGCAATTCAAAAAAAAAAATCCCAAAAAACAGAAATCCAAAAAAAAAATAATTCGCAAAAAAAAAAAATCGCCAAAAGAAAAGGGAAAAAAAAGGCACTGTTTAAGTTTTATCTAGAGGGTATATCGAAACTATCCAATTGAAAAAAATGAACTGATCATATTTCTTCTAATCCACAACGAAATCCACATGCCTCCATATAAATTATAAATATATTAGATGATGTTACACAAACCCAAAAAAAAAAGGCAGATATGCGAGATAGTAATTAATAAGGAATCTAGCTCTTCTATTTTTAGTCTAACTCAGTTATATTTCTCATAATTATTACTCCCACAGAAAAATCTGGAAAACCACGACACTCCTTATGGACAGCCTTCAAACGGGCCAAGATGCAGTCCAAGAAATACTCCGCACTATATACTTTCACTTGGGCAACAAAAAAAATCCAAAAAAAAAAAAACAGAAATCCCAAAAAAAAATCCCCAAAAAAAAAAAAGAAGCACTGTTCGAAACCACGACACTCCTTATGGAGTCTTTAAACGGGCCAAGGTGCAGTCTAAAAAACACTCTGCACCATATACTTTCACTTGGGCAATAAAAAAAATCCCAAAAAAAAGAAAAAAACCCAAAAAAAATCCCAAGAAAAGATAAATCCCAAAAAACAGAAATCCTAAAAAAAAAACAAAAAAAAATTCCCCCCAAAAAAAAAGGCACTGTTCATTCGCACTGTGGAATTCACAGTATAAAGGTTGTTGAAACCTTATCTATGTTCCACAATGAAATTCACATGCCTTCATATAAATTATAACCATATTAGATGATGTTACACAAAAAAAGGGCAGAAATGCGAGATAGTAATTAATAAGGAATCACTGTTCATTCGCACTGTTAACTCAACAGTAAAAAGAATGTTGAGCCTTTATCTATGTAGTATATATGGCACCAGTGTTGCAAAATCCTCCTCCATGATAAATTAACTAGCCAAGTTACTGCACAAATTAAACTTGCATATGTTGCATTTGGAAGAATTTTGGCAGATCTAACAATTAATCAAAAACTCAAAATTAATCACTAGATGACTGCTAATGATCAAATTAATCAATACCTCTAAAAAAAAAAAAGGCTAGGTGATAGTGTCTTGATAATAATATTATGTCAATAAATTTCCACTTTGCAAGAATTTTTTGTCTTTTTATTGGCATTTAGCTACAATGTTTTCTACTAGTGAATTGTGAAGGTCAATTCATGTTAACTTTTACTCTTCTAACTATTTGATGATAATTAAAAGGCAAATTTATAAATACCGATCTGATCTTCAACTATCTCATTGCCAACTTCAAATACACAACAGTTACTAATATGACTTACGATTTTATATACAAATATGCAGAATTGTATTGAAATGTGTGTCAAAAATGTTAAAAGAAAATGTACATTTAATTAATTTTCAGCTAACAAATTAATAATTCCAATTAATTAAAAAATAAAAAATGAAACGAAACCGGTGAACAAACAAAATGACCCAACACTAAAATTTTGTATACAGAACTGCTAAGCAAATTAAGTGTATTGAAGAAGCAGATGGAGCTAAGCAAACTAAAGCAGGCTCTGAATTAAACAGAGGGTACTAATGCCCATCAATCCCTTAAAGGCTTCCCCATGCATGCATGCACTGTCTGTCCTGTGATCCTGTCCCAGATAGAAGACCCTTTTAATTAATTTAATTCCTTCAAGGCCACACTGACACCGCCCACAATACAAGAATCATATCAGTAGCCCTAAATATATAGCTCTATTCCCTTGCGAGATAGGCCAATATATTTCCTTTTGAAAATCTGCTGCTGGGTCTGGCTGGCTGGCTAGACAATGGACGGCTTAGGAATGACAGAAGATGTTGCTTGTCAACCCTTTAGGTTAGCAGAATCCTTGATTGCCAACGTTATATGGATTAATTCTATATACATTCTAGCTAGTATTCTTGTACTTTATGGTAGAGTACGTACGTATGTATATCTTTCTTATCGTGATATATATATATAGAGAGTGAGAGTTAGGATACGGTGATATGCATAGCAAAAACGTAGAGCTAGTATTCTTGTACTTTATGGTAGAGTACGTACGTATGTATGTATATCTTTCTTATCGTGGTATATATAGAGAGAGAGAGAGAGAGTTGGGATACGGTGATATGCATAGCAAAACTACGTTTTTGCTATGCGCTCGTATCTCAACAACCGTAACTCGGATGGCCAACCGATTTGACCGGTGCATTCTACATATCAAAAACTCATCGGATACTAATTTTTACTATTTTTGGAGATTCCTAACTATTTTTAACGATTTTTGAAAGATGACAAGAAAATAATAATAAAATAATTTGTTTGGAACTCATAATCAGGGTCATTGTTTCAAAAATCGTTAAAAATAGTAGAAATCTCCAAAAATAGTAAAAATTAGTATCTAATGAGATTTCGATATGTAAAATGCACCGGTCAAATCGGATTAGCCATCCGAGTTACGGTTGTTGAGATACGAGCGCATAGCAAAAACGTAGTTTTGCTATGCATATCATCGTATCCCAACTGTATATATATATATAACCTAGCGTGCTCCTAACTCAAAAATCATACTAAACCATTATGAAATTTTGATTTATCATTCTCATTAAATTCTTTATATCAAAATCTCTTAGGATACAAAAATTTTCCATTTTTTGAGTTTCTTAAGTATATGTTTTGAAATTTTTTATAATGACATCAAAATAATAATAAAATAATGTATAAAACTATGTCATTTTTAAAAAATACAAAACAAATACATAAAAATCTCAAAAAATAGAAAATTTTTGTATCCTATGATATTTTGATATAAAGAATTTAAGAGACCCATAAATCGAAATTTTGAGATGGTTTAATATGATTTTTGAGTTAGGAGCACGGGAGGTCTCCGTGCTCCTAGGAGCACCATAGTTTTACTCTATATATATATATATATATGAGGAGGGATCCATTAACAATGTTTATAATGACAATTTTGACAATGGAGATTTTTAAAAATTTATAGTAATTCATAAAAAATCTTAAAAATGAAAAAACTTTTATGGATGCATTCTTTAACTTATAGATTAATAGTGTTTTAAATTTCAATCAATTTGAATATCGTTTGATGGTTTATCAAATTTTATACATTTTTTAACGGTTGAAATTTAACAAGCTTTAAAGAGCTATCAAACGTCACTTAAATTGAATATACTTTGAAACATAATCAATCTATAGGTTAAATAATATCTCTATAAACTTTTTCCTATTTTTTAGAATTTTTACCTATTTTTACAAATTTTTCAAAATCCTCATTGTCAAGATTGTCAAGATAAGCATTGTCAATGGATCCCTCCTCTGTATATATATATACTTACTAATTAGGGTTAGTTAATTAAGTGTATTTTTTTAATTGGTGGGTAACCCTAATTAATTACATGCATATATAGAATATGTGTAAAATACAATTAAGTTATAAAAATATATATGGCCTATTTGGATGTATACAAATCTCAGTCATTACTCATTAATTTGAAATATCAAATATATATGTGATGGTGCACTCCATTCAGGATCATGAAGCTGCATATGTACTTCTCTGATACATATTAATGATTAATCAATTGTTTACATGAAGTTCTTATTTCTTTTTTACAGAAATTATAGGTCTTCTTTTTTCTCCCATTTTTGACAAAACTTTCAATATATAGTTAATTAATTCTCTAGCTATAATATTAGTATAATATATACTGAACGTACATTTTTTGAATCAGATACAATTAATTAATGGCAAGCTACAACCTGCAGCAAGATCTTATAATGATCTTCCTTTTTTGTGAGAGATTTGATCAGGCTTTATTCGAAAAGCACTTTGTGATAACAAAGTGTTCTAAATCTTTGTTGAAGTCAAGCTCACTTTGTACGTATTCCAAGTTTCGAACTAATTAACATATACAGGTAATTGTTTGATTAATGAATAGTTTAATTATCTGATAGTTAAATTACTAGCTAATTCAACTTTTGAGTATCCAAATTTTTTAGTCCAAAATTAAATTAAAATTGTCACACGAAATTAGAAAATTAAGATTCATGGATAAGAAAAGGACATTAATTATCTTTAGTTTAAAAATAAGATCAAATTATCCAACTTTAAAATATTTCAATTCGATCTCCATCCGAGTTCCAAGGGAGGCTTTATAAAAAAATATTGTGGATAATATATAACACATAAATTGAAAAGAAATACACCTAAAATACAGTCCAAGCTGGTGCCAGCACCATGTACAGATAATTAACGAAGAAGAAAGGATATAATTATACAAAGAACAAACAAAATATGCACTGGAATTTTCTCTTTAGTAATTCCTATCAAGAATAATATGGGGAATCGTTGACAGCCTCTGTCAACTTCTCAAAAAAAAAAAAAAAGAATAATATGGGGAAAAAATTCAATCCATATATCTTAAATCCAAACTACCAGAATATAATGTCCCCAAATTAATAGGTCTTATTAGATATAAAATTTCCTATATATCACAAGGTTATCAACAAGGTTTTTTTTTTTTTTTTTGAGATAAAGATGAGGGTCAAGCCACTCAAATTTAAATGTCTATAAAGACCCCCATCCGGGTTTCGAACCCGCGATCTCCCACACGGAGAGCGTTGCCCTTAGCCACTAGACCAAAGGCCGGTTCTTGGTTATCAACAAGGTTATCAACAGTGTCGAACAGTTTATTTTTTTTTTATTTTTTTTTCTGCTGTGCTTCGAGTTGAGGAGATAGCGTGACAGGAGGAGCTGAAGCAAACAGAGGTGGCAATCTGACGGGTCGGGTTGAGTCAGTTTGACCAAAAATTAATTAAGATTATCAGGTCATAGGTTGAGAGTCAAGGTAGCTTTCATGTCCATTCTTTAAACATGCATATATTCTTTTGTTCATTGAAAAGCTTTAAACATGCCCCTGAACAAAAGAACATGCTTAATTAACGTTCTCATTTATAATTAATATTAATACATGCATTAATTAAATTAACCAACATAAGAAAATTAATCAAGAACTTTTTTATCTACCACCTTTTTCTCCCAAAAAAAAAACTTTTTAGCAAACCTGACGTGGCATGGATTTTTCAAAAAAAAAAAAAAAACTGACGTGGCATGATCGAGTGAACATATAAATAATGCAACCCTCCTAAATTTAGAGGTATATATATATATATGGATATTTTCAGCTGATGAATATAAAAGGTCAATCATATATATAATCAGGCAATGCACTTATAACTTCACTAGCCTTACTTATACTTTCTCCAAATTGATATATATATAAATATGGTTGTTAATTTCACCTTTTATAAATTAATTTTCCCTTTATAAACTACTGTACGGTCAGTACTAGAGTTGGACTAATAAAAAACAGTACGATTTTTTCTGCCTAATATATATGATGTTTGCATGAATTTCTTCATAATGGGCATCTACGGCTCAGCATGTAAAATATGTAGATAAAATATATAGGTGGATGCATTTTTATTTTCAGTGAGAGGAAAATAAAATAGAGATCTTTAATCTATACTTCATAAAGAGGGGTAGATTTCTAAACACCTCAACTATGCTATATCATCACTATTATTAACCATTGATTTTGTTTGAAATTCTTCATCTACTTTGATCCAATGGCTTGTATTTTTTTTTTCTCTCCTCATTAAATAAGATGAATGTAACATGTAACTCTTAAAATGGTCCAACATTTATATATGTTCTTATTTATAAATTATTGTATTATTATTATTATTTATTTACAAAAAAAATTACATTTTTTTTAAGTTTTGTTTAATACAAATATTTAAAATTTTATAAAATTTTTAGTTATTTATTCGATATCACTTTTGGGGGCGAAGCCCGAGTCACAGCTCTGGTACATCTAATAGTTAAAAGATTCACTACTAATTAATAGTTAATAGAAAAAAGACAATCTTAATTATCATGCTGTTTAATTTACTTGCCTGCAACAACATCCTATCTATAAATAGTAGTTGTCTTTTCTGTTTTGCTAACAAAATTATTGCATTTAAATATATACGATTTAAGTTTAGCTAAACTGAAAAAAATTAACCGATACGCAAACGGAACTGCTACGTACACAGATAGCAAAAATTAGTAAAATCGATACCGACTGTATTAGTGTTCATATTAGATACACGATATTCAAATTAACTCAGCAAAGTATTCAACTTATTTTAATAATATATCTCAGTATATATACTTGGCAAAGTAAATTGCATAGTGAAATCGTTAATTTGAATACAACCTATTTAATATGAGTATTAATATATTCGGTATCGATTTTGGTATCACTTTTTTATATGTCTGTAACATTTTTCATACGGAAAAAGTCTAAATTTTATGTTGCGTATACAAAATCCAACACTTTCGATCCAAAGGCAAATTAATTACCAGAACACAAAATTCTTGTATTAAATACGATTTAAATTTCACAGCAGTCAAACCCTTTTGAAAGCTTGAAAATCACGCAAAAAAAAAAAAATTGAAAATTTCAAAATTTTCTTTAATAATCTGAGGTAGAGCTTGTAGCTTCAATAATAGGATTCGTTAAAATTTGCAATTTGCATTAAAAAAAAAACAAATCTTTTCTTAGTTTAAGAATGTCCTTCGTTCTTTTCGCTTATAATATTTTTAATTTTCTATTTTGAATTTGGATATTAGAATCTTACTTTTTCAATTCTATATATGTGCCAAATAATAGATAAATTGATTTAGTGACAACATGAAAAATCATTTGGATAACATGGACGACAAATTTGGAATAACATCATATCCATACTGATATGAAAAAAATTATATATATATAATTCTCGTTATTCATGATAATGAAGTTATATAATTCACTTAATCCATCACCATCAATCACCTACAAACAGTTTCTCATATACCAAGTAAAAAGTTTGAAACTTTTTAACATTTTTTTAGAAGCTAGGGAAATACAAAAGGTGACATTATGCATAATGCATTAACCCCCCAGTGTAATATATATTTAAAAAACAGATTAGTTATACCTTTAATTTCTATAACAAAATGGAGGTAAAATATATATTCAAATTTCCAAATATCCCAATGTCACTATTGCCCATAATTAGAAACTTAATTAGAGAAAATCCAACGAGGCATTGAACCACAATTTCTAATTCACGCGTAGCTCATATATACTTCGTCATTCCTCTAATTTTTCTTCTGACACCGACCTCGACCTCGGCCTCGGGCTCCTTCCTCATGTCAGCAATCGCGGTCGCCATTTCTTAGATGCCTGTTGCCTCTGGAGGGAGAGCCCGGTATGCGGCACTGCTCCTCAGGAGCATGATTCTAGTCGTAATCACCACCGAAGTGTTCCTACTTCTTCCGGTTTCGGTTCCAATCCATGGTCTTAGACTCTTAGTTAAGGTTAAGGAGGCTCTATATAGGAGGCAAAGAGGAAAAGTTTTTAAGAGTATATAGGACATAGCTAGAAGAAGACTTATTTAGAGAGACGTACGTACGTAGAGGCAGGAGAACAGGAAGATCGAGGCGAATTAAAATGGCGACAATGCAAGAGAAGCCAATGCGCGTAGAGCAAGCCGAGGAACCGACCGAGATGTCCATTGTATGTGTGCAAGCTAAGCTCTCTCTCTCTCGCTTTGTGTTGTGTTCATCTTTAACCATTGCATCATCATGTAAGGGACTAACTACTAGCATGATTCATGGTGAAAGAAGAGAGCTTTAGAAAGCTCTCTCTTCTTTCGGCATCACCACCATGAACGGTTTCCTTTCTCATTGAACGCTTCTCTTTTCACCGCAAGTTCTTAACGACGATATGATCGGGTTATTGGGATTATTTGGGTCAATTTTTACCACAAGCAACAATTCATACTCGGCTTCAGTTAGGACCCTATTGTTTTTTTCCTTTTAGTAGTGATGAGGTTCTCCCTTATATTCTTCATTGATTCTTTTGTTCTTTTAGACACATTAATTTCTTCCAATTGATATCACAAAGAGGGACAAAATATTTTTCATTCCTAATAATTTGCTCTTTCTTTAACATAAGACTTCCTTGAGATGTCAGTATTGTTCTTCATTCTAAATTTCTAATATCTTCATAGGATTTAGAATTTAGATTCAACTATTCTTAATTAGTGTATAATTCCTAATTCTCAATGCTCCTTGTGGCTTTCTAAGATCTGAACCACAACTCTGAAAACCCCTCTCAATATAATTTCTAACTATTTGATCCATTTGAATTAGTGTAATCCCTAATTTCCATTTTGATGAGTGTAATTCCCAATTTTTCAGTGCTGCTTGTGGCTTGTGAGATCTGAACCAAATTAAACTCTTAAAAAAAAAAACCAATCTCCCCCATATTTTCCTTAATTGCGACGAAGAAGAGAAGCATTCTCTGATTTGGGATTCCTATTTGCACTTTGAAGTACGGCATTTTAGTGGAGAATCCAATCTCTCAGTTTATGCTTACGTACAGTTTTGAACCAAGTACATGATATCCTCTAATCCCTATGCTTATGATGCCAAGACCAAAATTTATTCGAAAACATCTTCCGTCCATACATGTACTGTCCATAGAGTCGCATGTGTGACACAAGTTGTTACATTGGGGTTCACATGGGTCTCATTTGTTATACAGCTTTGTAACTTCTATGGATTTTCCATGTATGAACGGTAGATACGACTCAAATTTATTCACCCTGAGTTTGGCATGAATTGATGACCTTACTTTCTTTTCATATTTTTTTTTTTGTTTTCTAAAATTTAGATAATGGCCGTGGTGCTGTACCTGAATTATGTGTTTGCACCTGGTACGCATGGTATTCTTTCTTCCCGATGAATTACTTTTATTCCAATTTATCCTACCAGAAGAGTATCCTGCAGCATGTAAGGCTTATCAGCTTAAGAACTAGAGGAACATGATGTTAGCAAAATTAGAGACAGAAACAAAGCATATATCTACATGTAGCTTTAACAAAGTCAACCGGTATAAGTAGTATTAGCTTCCCTAGTGCATCCAAAAATTCATATCTTTACTATATACCTACACTGACTACTAGTGACTCATTAAGGGTAGTAACCTTCCTATACCAAAATACATTGGTCTGATCAACTTTATTCCATGCATCCCCAAAATTGAACTTGATTCCTTGGCATATTTTGTCAAACAAGCACTTACATGACATGTTATATATATATATATATATCACTAAGCATTCGTTATAAAAAACAGAACGAGACGGAAGAAAGAACTGGTAGCGCTTCTTGCTATGGGAACTTTTCTGTCTCTTGACATACTGTCCCTGATATTTGTCAAAAATTTACAGGAGGGGATCTCGAGCCCCATTGCACAACACATCCTTGATTTTTGTGATGATGGTGGGGGCGGAGAGCTCTTCCCCATTGACCATTCTTCATCCCCACCTTTGGCTGTCAGCTCTTCTGACATGGCAGACCACCCCTCAGCCACCCCCGATTCCACCACTGACGCCACCCCTACCACAGACTTAGGTGTCGCCTTCTCAAACTTCAAATGCCTGGATGCTGCTGCGATCGATACCATATTAGAAACCCCCATCCCTTCTGACCCCCCATCCGATGAACCTAATCCGCAGCTGCAGCCTCACATTCCGCAGCAGTCGGTTCCCTCCATCAATTATAACAGCTTACTCCTACAGAGTACGCAACCGCTGAATAGTATCGATTTTTCCACCCAAAACGACAACAGAATAAAGGCCCCACAAAACATGAGCAGCCCAACTCCGCAGTTCCTCATGAAGGCCGCCCTGCCTACCAGCCTTGTCCAAGTACCGATGCAGATACAGCAGCAAGGCGGCCTCATGGGTATAAAAAACAACCTGTTCCAGCTACAGATGGCTCAGCAAAACAACACCGATCAGCAACGATTCTATCGTACCGGTGGCACCAGCAATGGATTGCCAATTGAGCTGGAGGGGGTAATATCTCCGTTCTCTAGTAGGGGCGGGGAACAGCTTAGAAGGATATTAAGCACTGGTGATCTTCAGGTAAGATTGCACATCTTGATGCATGCTTAACACTCCGCATATATATTATTACATCATATTTGGAGGTTTAACTAAGTGCTAATACAGGGCATCACAGGGAGCCAAAATGTGATGGCAGGGTGCAACGAAAGCAATTCCTCACCTGTTCTGGCTTCAACCGAGCCCACTGCAGCAGCGTTCGAGGAAAGCTCAAGCTACAAGGTTGGCCGGCTCACGCAAGAAGAGAGGAAAGCAAAGATTGATAGGTACATTCGGAAAAGAAACGAAAGGAACTTCAAGAAAAAAATAAAGGTAATGGAGGATTCTCAAGTTACACTTGGAAAAAAATTGGGATACAAATAAATGAGAGATATAGGAAGTTGTAACAATTTGCAATATAGTATCCCATATATAAATGTATACAGTTCGTCTCTCTTATTAAACCCCTTTCGAAAATATACAAGTATATTATATACTGCAACGATTTAGCTATTTTGTAGGGTGGTTACAATATTATTACTTATTTTGCAGCACACTTTTTTTTTTTTTAACTTAATTTTACAAAAAGAAACTTGAATTGTATGATTGCTTTATAAGAGACTAAGCACTAACACTCAATTTTGGAATAAAATGAAGTATGCATGTAGGAAAACCCTAGCCGATAGCAGGCCACGTGTACGTGGTAGATTCGCAAAGAATGATGAACTTGACGAGCCAACAAGAAGGACATACAGTACTGGATCTTACGATGACGATGGAACCTCTTCGAAGGTACCTGAACTGATTTTGTAATTCCCAAGTAAAATTGTCTAACATAGAAAATAGGAAATAATTAAGTTTATGTAGACTGTAGTCCTACTAAACCAAATAAAAAGCCAACTAAACAGAGAAAACCCCATGATTTTGGAAATGGTATATCAAAACGTAGAATATGATAATTTATTTTTCCCTTGACAGATGCCGCCAGTGAAGGAAGGTGAAGACATAAACATCGCAGACATACAAAACAGTGGAACTAACTACCGCTTTTACGAATGGGCATCAAATCCGTCGTGGAACAGTGCATAGAAGAGATGTAGAGATGAGAACAGAAGACGCGGCAAAATTTTTGTTGCGACCCCACTGGTAAACTCAACACATGGAGAGATAATTCATCCAGTACATAGATTATTGTAAAGTCTGTAAACTATTTTTGTCTCTACTTGTACACAAAAAACAATTCTCTCGGTGGTGTTGGGAAACTGTGGGGATAGGATATCTAGATATTGAGATAATCTACTTGCTAGTAAGGATTAAAAGTTAATATATAGCAGTTGCAGAGAACAGTTTACTGTTCGAATTAAATTTATAGACTTGATTAAGGTAATTGCTTCATAATTACCTCATTTGAAATAGAAATAAGTGATTGATTCAGTGATTCAGGCCATGTTCTGCAATTTTTTTTTTTTTTTATCCAGTATTTTTCTTACAAAATTAATTACAGATTAATCCCATTTGAAATGACTAGTGTAATAATTACAGCTCTACATGCCAGCCCATTGAATGAAAAGATATATACCATGCGGTACCGACTACTGATTACGTGTGGAATCAGTACCACATAACATTGTATTTTTTTTCATTTAAGGCCTGTGATCTCTAATTGAGTACTGACTAGATAAGTAAATGTCATAATTCTTTTCCGAAATTTAAAAATGAAATAAAAAGAAAGAAATATGAACCTGTATATTGATAAGAGTTTTAGTATAACCTAAACTGAACTCACTGGTATGATCTCATGTACAGGTACTGACAATGAAAGCAATTCAGAAATAGAAAATCCTGACCCTAAATCAAGCTCATCTTTATCCAAAAAATCACTCTCTTTTGACTCAACAAAACTACCACGAGCTAATCCTTGATTAACGGTAAAAGTATCCACAGCAAACCGATTTCCTTTATAGCATAAACATAATCCGCTCCTACGCCTTATAGGGTTTGAGAGGTAGTAATTAGAACTGGACCCATGACCCCACCAACTAATGGCAAGCCAAAAAGTTACCTCTTTGACGACTCCGGCAGTTTTTACCATAATACCCAATGCATCAACACCGGTTCTAAAAGTTGAATCAATTCGCAATCCGACGAATCCTTCTAGAACCTTCGTGAAGTTCGTTGAAACCTTATACCTGTAAACATTTTTGTTCTCTGATTATTCAATTGATAAATTAACTTATATATAGAAGATTATTGCATAACTTATTATATAAATATCCTCGAGGTTCAAGATGATTAGCACCGGACAAAAATAGAAAAACATACTCAAATGAGCATTCTGTTTCGGTGTTTCCATGGAACAAATGCACACATCTCTCTTTGAAAATTGGTAACCATACATGAGCTTCAAGAGCGACGGCAAAATGTATTAAAAGAAAAACAACTGATATTGCTGGTTGTGCTAGTTTCTATTACCAAGAATTTATTTCTAAGGCCCATTTAGATTAAAAAAGGGAAACATCTTGCGTCCATTGGAAAACCGACCATATGTCCATAGACGTGTACGGAATGTAACAACAGATACGTCCCGAAACGTAACAAATACATTCCAGAATGTAACCTATGAACGCTATGGACGGTTTTTCTCTGGACGCTAGGTATTACTCAATTGCAGCATGTTTTCATGCCCTAGAAAAACTACGGAAGCAGATACAAGAATTAGATGATACATTATACAATGATCCAGAGAATTCCTCCTAAAATTCACTAATTCAGGCCTAATTCCCGTTAACAACTTCTCGAATGATGCTAATTAAAACACACAATTCAATTCATAGATGTCACAAATCAATTCACAAATTAATGAATTATCATCTGCTTTAATTACCCGCACTTGAGGAGGTTCAACAGCAGAGCTCCCTCCGAGGAGCTCGGCGAGAGAGCATACCGGAGCAAGTTCGCCGTGCTGAACAGCGCCTTGACCTGTTTCTTGCTCAGGGGGCCGAACGAGACCTTCGGCTGGAGCTTCCTGACCGACGGCGGCAGGATCTCGGTCGTAGCCTTGCAGCTCTTGAACAGAGCTCTGGATGCAGAGTAGAGACTCATCGGCGAAGCCGGATTTAACCTCTTAATCACCTTCGGAACCTTGATTGCGGATTCCGCCAGCTTCACGGCTGACGACAGGGGTTTGAGCGGGGGAATGCGGGAGAGAAGGAAAACAGAGAGACCTAACCCCAGTCCCATGTACATTGAAGCAGACAATCCGGCAGCAAGTTCAGGAGAAGAAGCGAACAACGCAGCGTAGGCGCTGCTAGCACTGGTACTAGTACTAGTACTGGCCTCACTAGAAGAGGATGAGGAAGAGTAGGCCGCCATGGGAGGCCAGCAGCATAGTGCAACTGCGACCGCGACTATTCCGGATCGGTTTTTACTTTCTCTTTAAGAAGAGGACTTGGGAGAAGATCATGATTGATTGCGTTTGCGTAGGTGGTTCAAAAAAAGTTCCTTTATAATTTATTTCCTCTCGTGTGAGTACGTAAGTATTCTACTGCGCAGAGAATCAACGATGCTGATTGGAGGGGAGTTTTTTCGAGATTGAGTTGCACGAATCTTAAAGCATATCCAACGGCAGAGGATATGCATTGGACTACTCACTCTTGTTTGTATCTCACTGTGTGTGGGGGGCCGATTTACTAAAGCAAGCGGGTAGCGAATTGGTTATACGTGTTTTGCTGTGTTTGCTTAATATAAGTAGCACTTCAGTCGAGTGAAGCTGCGGGGAAGCTGCAGTGGAAGATCTGTTTGTTAATGGTTTGAACTTTGAAGAGATAATATGGGGAAGTACTTTACGCGTGCTTATCGAATCAACGATGTAGATTATAGGGGTGGTTTTTAGAGATTGAGTTGCACGATTCTCAAAGCAGATTCAACGGATGGATTACTGCGCAGTAGAGTACTGCGCTTTAGAGGATATGGATATGAATTGGTACTTTACGGGGCTCTCAATGATGAAGCTACTTGTGATAATGGGAGCAGCCAAGTAGCCCGTTTAAAGTGAACTTTTTTTTTTTTTTTTTGTATTTTTGTGAAGGTGAGTCTGTGGTGTGATATCAGTGTTGTATTGTGTAACAAGTGAGGTTTATGTAAGGACTAACGAGACAGCAGGGTCAATGACAGAAAGTGTGTTTCACAGTTTTGTTTTAGACTTTTTTTCAGTGCTTTACCACTTTATGAAAAAAAAAAAAAAAAAAGAAAGACTCGAGACTTTATCATGGTTTTAATAAGACCACCGAACTTTTGGTTTTTTTGAGAAAACACCTTAAACTTCATAATTTTGAAAACTGCTCCTCATCAACTAATTGATTGTGAAATGCCTAATTCAAATGTGTGAAATTACTAAGTTATTTCTAGTGTATGTGTATGTGATTTTTTTTTATATTTATGTTTGATGAACTTTTAATTAGTGAAAAAAAAAACAACTTGCAAAATTTATAGGCAATTAATTAAATATATTTAGTACATAACGTACTTTTTTGTTCTAACTATTTTAATTTATTTAACAATATTTCGTAGTATAATATTCTGATACTTGTAATTAAATATTTTTGAATTAATTAATTGTATCATAAGGTTTGTATTTCTCCATGTTTAAATATCAGATTATCAATTTCTATTTTTAATATAACTATATTAAAAATACATTTTTTAGATGAATGCGTACAAAAAAGGATAATTTGGTCATTTTCCACTTTAAATTGAGTCATTACGCACTTAATTGGTTGCTTTTGGGGTGGGGGAGGGCGTGATTGTCCTCTACTACGCATTACACTGTACTGCGCAGCGATGACCTTTAGATCAATGAGGGGATTTTGAGATTGAAGCTAACACGAATTTTAAAGCAATCGGATAGCTTATCTGCTGCGCAGTATGGTAATATACAGTAGCTGATATGAATCCTGGGGGGAGGGGGTTTGTCCAAAAAAATTCAAGCACCAACTTGTCAACTCAAAACCGAATTGAATTTAGGATTGGTCCGTGTCATTGAAGGGCCAAGTTGTTAAAGGCACAATGAACTTGATCTCATTTTGCAAGTCTCCAATGGTATGAACGATTGATTAATCCGTGGATCGGAACGGTGCGACGCGTGCTCTGTGAATGCGACTTGGTATAAATCCAAAATCCCAATAAGTGACCGCATGAATGAATGTGGCGCACGCAAATGCAGTCGCTTTTTACTTCTGAAAGTAATTTGGATTTTCCTACGGGTTTCAAATAAAAAAAAAAAAGTGATTTGGATTTTCTGAACTGATAATCGCAAGGTCAGGACTCAAGACAAGTGTAAGTGTGTCTCTCCATCGATTGCTATAAGAGCATCTCCATCCAGTAGTCATACAAGGGTTCTAAGCGTGGGCTAAGCCATATGCTGGGGTGGAGAGTAGTTCTTACGAAGGGCATACAAAAGACTTATTTTAGACACGGTCTTAGCAAGACCGCTGGTCTAAAGCAAAGAAATCACATCCACACGAAGGGTCTGGGATGGATCAAATTTTCTGTTTGGACAAACAACTAGCTAAAACTTTTAATTTATTCCAACGTTACCCTTAAGCCTATCCGATCAAGGGGCAGAGATGGAGATGTTCTTAAGGAGCTTACTCTTTTTTTGAGAAACATCTTGCGTCCATAGAAAAACTGTACATACATCCATAATGTGTACGGAATATAACAATACACTCTGAAATGTAACAAATACATCTCGAAATATAATCTATAAACACTATAGAAAGTTTTTCTATGAACGCTAGGTATTACTTATTTTTTGTTCTTTTTGTTTTTTTTTTGGAATAGCAAGGTCAAGAGAAATAATTGCACTGATTTACATGTTTTACAAATGAAAGATATGAAAGAATGTTATTTATTATTTTTTTTTTCCAATCTGTGGAATTATGGAATGCTAATATGCTATCTACATTTATGCATTTTATGGTGTGAAGATTTTGAAATAACGTTAAAGGTCACGAATTCCTATTATAGCGTGTATTGAAAATTGTAATGCGATCTAAATTACATGTCTGCTTCGAATAGAACTCGAATAGAATATTAAAAGGTCGTACATTGTTTTTATTGAAAACTGTAGTAAAAGATCTTATAATTATTATTTGAAAAAAAAACGTCAAAATGCTATCTAAATTGTAATGTTTTTTATTACATATAATGACTGAAGAAATAAAAAAATGAAGCAAATACTTCTTATACGAAAGATTCTTTTTTTTTTTTTTTTTTTTTTGAAGAAAGTGGACTCATGGGCCCACCAATTCCATTGCAGAATCATTAAATATGTATACGAAAGATTCTTAATCTAATGTCATGCTAAAAATGACTTAGTTGGCCTTGTAATTCAATAGCGTATACTAAATGTTTGTGTACATTAGGAGCACTCAAAAAAACTTTGCTATAGAGGACACAATATTTTTGCCACAGAATACAAAAAAATGTTCATAATTCTTCATGTTCTCTCTATACAATTCTCTTTCACGATCATCCCCTTCCCTGTGTTTATTTTCTCAACTACTTATTTGTCATTTTTCCATAGCTTTATTCGTCGCATAATAGTATCATGAGAAAGATATTCTCTTGCAGAAGAGATTTCTTCCATTGTGTCTCTTTCTTTTTTTGGAAACGGCAAGAGAATATCTTTCTCATGATACTATTATGCGACGAATAAATTGACCGACTTATTGTTGATGAGGGATCAAATGACACAACAATATTTTGACACAAATATTACACTAAATCATATAAATTTATAAAAAAATCTTAAAAATAGAAAATCATTGATAAACATATCATTTACCTATACATCCATTGTGTTTCAAATTTTATTTAATTTTAGTGTCATTTGATACTTCCTCAAGAATCATTAAATTTAGACCATACTAATTACAATATAAACTTGATGGTCGTTGATGGAGTATCGAATGACACTCAAATTGAATTAAATTTGAAACACAATCGATCTATAAGTAAATGAATATGTTTATAAAAGATATTCTATTTTTAAGATTTTTTTTATAAATTTATATGATTTAGTGTAACATTTGTGTCAAAACTTGATTTTCCTAGTTAAAAAAAGGTTATTCAATTTTCAACTTTTGACATAAGTGGTAAGATATCGTGCAAATAATTTTATATCAAAATAAAATTGATGGAAAGTTCAATCAATCAATTAGAACTTCGTAATTCAAGAAATTTGAAAAAAAAAAAAAAACAACAACAAATGAGTAACAAAAACCACGAGTATAACATTTTCCCCCAATTGGGCCAATTCACTCATAGCTCAAAAATATAACATGTGTCAACAAATTTTGAACGAGAAGAACCAGCCTTTGGTCTAGTGACAAATGGTAACAACATTCTCCGTATGGAATGTCGCAGGTTCGAAATCTGGATGGGAGGTCTTTTATAGACATTTAAATTTGAGTGGCTTGACCCTCATCTTTATCTCAAAAAAAAAAAAAAAAAATTATGAACGAGGATACTAAATTAGTAAATTACTAATAGAGTGACATTTCATAGCTAGACACTCACTGGACCCATATGGCCACATTTCATGTTATCCTATGATTTAAAGCCCTGTGCAATTTAGGGCTTTAAAGTCTAGATTGGGTCAGCAGTCAGCACTATACGTTCATTAAAAGTTAACACTTTATGAACTAATATTGGGCTTTTGGAGAAAAGAGAGGAAGTCTCGGTAGAAGGTTTACTGAATAAAATTGTTTAATGTCAGTGAAAACTGAAAACTGAAAAAGTCAAAATTAAGTAAATAAGGAAATTTATTGATTTGACGGTGAGTCGGTGATTAGTGATTACTGATTAACCATCATTAATTACGTGCAGACAAAGCATCAATTAAACTTGGGCAGCATTATGGGTATGGCTGTATTTATGTATCATTCCCAATGTGGATGTCTGGTTTAAGGCAAGAAGGAACAATTATTTTAGCCTTTTAGGAGAACGATGTACTTATTTTATGGGAAACATCTTGCATCAAGGACACATCCACACTCACAAGTGGTTATAAATGGGATCTATGCAGCCTTCAAACTTAGTACCTTTTTATTATTATTTCAATGTTGGACATTAGCTAATACTTAATAGGAGGGATTAGTTGATAATATATATTTTACCAATCTTGACAATAAAAATTTAAATAAATTCAAGTTAAATGTTTTAAAATAGAAAAAAACTTTATGGGTGTCTTCTTGAACGTACAGATAATGTTTCAAATTTTATTCAATTTGAAAGTTATTTGATAACGTACAGATAATGTTTCAAATTTTATTCAATTTGAAAGTTATTTGATAGCTCATCAAAAATTTTTTAATCAATTAGCAAATTGAATAGACTTCTCTGTCAAACACTTAATTCCATTCCATTAATCGTCCTATTTATTTTGAAAACATGGGGTCCGTCCATTGATCAAACAATTAAAATATCTACAGAATCAGTTTCTCGTTCGATGGAATCAAAATTTTTCCTCGGTTCCTTTTTTCAAAACTGGTTAGAATAGATAAAGCCGAGTTTAATTAATTTGTTTGTTGAAACTTGAAACTTGGAACTTGACAGGTAACCCACTTATTCGATTTGTTATTATTGCACCTTCCATAGTCCTTGCCGTTTTCTTTTCTTGGGCCCCCATACATTCACAAAAACTGGATAATATGGATTTTTTTTTTAACCATAATATGGATGGGTTTAAGAACCGGCCTTTTGGTCTAGTGACTCATCAGAAATTTTAGAACTCTAAGGGCAACGCTCTTCGTGTGGGAGGTCGCGGATTCGAAATCCGGATGGGGGTCTTTATAGACATTTAAATTTGAGTGGCTTGACCCTCATCTTTATCTCAAAAAAAATATGGATGGGTTGATTATTAATTAATTAATTACTTGATTAAGTTAAGTACGTTACCTATGATTAGTCGGTTCTCACAATAGTTGTGGCCTTATATATAGTGTCCCCACCATTTTAACTGCCAAGATGATGATTTATGCTTATATGAATATGAATTTAATTTATATAATTTGTGCTTAAATATGCATAATATTATTGAAAAAATTGATTTTAAAAATTTGGAGTTATTTGAAATTAAAAAAATGAGGGCATGCATGATGCATTGGAACCTTCCTCTTATATTAAACTAACACCAGTTTATTCTATTAAACAGTTTTTGCCATTTTCAAAGCTAAAAAAGCATCCTCTTGATAGGATAGAAAAGCAAAATGACATTTTTTTTTTTTTTTGCAGCTCTTTTGTTTTGAAACTTTTTGATAAACAATTAAGCCTATACATATAAGGGTCCGTTTGGCAAATCAAGGAATAACAATAGAATAGTGCTGTCCGATTAGTAAAAATAGATTAGTGGTTGTTGGAAGAGTAAAAAGAATAGTGATGTTTAGAGTAATTCGGATAGTGGAAATATTATTTGGCAAATGACGATCGGAATAGTATTGTGATAAATATTTTTAGAGCTATTCGAATTGCTATTCCGCTATTCGACCAAATAGGAGGAATAGCAGATTAATAATTTTTCAGAGCTATTTGAATAGCTATTTTCTGTTTAGCACATGAAATAGCTATTATTTTGCTATTCTATTCCAATTTTTTGTTGCCAAATACACCCTAGATTATGTAATGGCAGCCGACATAATTATAAGGCAGATTAAATATATATATATATATAGGTTCTAAAATTATAGTCAAATTTGAGACAACCCAAGTACCAAACATCATTATATATATGATATTATATCTCGCGGCTTTAATTTGTCAATGGTAGGAAGAAGTCGTTTTTGTACAATATTCTCAAGGTACGAAATTAACGAGTAGGTATAGGTTCATGTCAAATCCCTAACTTGTTCTACTTTGACAAGAAACCAAGTTACCACTGTTTCCTTCCGGCATAATCAATCAAGAAAACTAAACGAACTTGATGTAGTCGTTGTGCAGGCCCTGCTCTTCTGATCGAACGGTTGTGATCAACCGAAGAGTAAAGTTCGGTTGATCATACCGACCATCCGATCACAAGAGCAGGACCCTACTCTCGGCTGGGTCTCAGGAGCAGCAGATATTCACCTGTTGTTGTGTGTGTCCACCGGCAATACTGAAATTGAAAAGTATGATTAATACCTCGTGTCTACAGAGTAGTTGACGTCCATATGTTACATTTCGGAATATGTTTGTTACATTTTTAGGATATATCTGTTACATTTTTTGTATGTATATGGACGTATGGACAGCTTTTCAATGGACGCAAGATGTTTCTCATTGTGCTAGCTAGTCTGATCATGATCCATTAATCCATGTTTATTATTTTCTGAAAATTGAGAGGCATGATTAATGTGCCTTATGAATAAGTACGATGACACTAATCTGGGATTAACCACAATAACACGAGAATTATTAAATTCAGAACTCTTTAAAACCGTTGCTGAATAAATTGCATCGGTTTGACATGACAAGAAAAAAAAAACATTTTAAAAAATAACTTATAAATTATAATATTGATTGAGAGTATAAAACATGAAAAACAATGATAATGAATGAAGGATTTCATATTATTGGAACCTTAATTTGCGCAGTCAACTCAAAAGTGCGGATGATTATGCTCTGACCGGCTGCAATCGAGCCCGACAGAGAGAGAAAGAGAAAGTAACTGAAGTGAGACTCTCGGTTCGGTGGGTCCAACCTCAGTTAATTTCTCTTTCTCTCTCTGCCGGACTCGGTTGCAGCACAGCCGAGGATATGAATTACAAAAGTGCAAGGAGGAATCATGGGGAATGAAATCATGAATTATGAAACTACTACCTCTGTCCTAAAATAGATGGATTTTTTGTAGTTCATTTGAACTACAAAAAATCCATCTAAAATGGGACAGAGGTAGTACTTCATAGGTTTTTTTTTTGATTAAAAACTACTTCATAGTTGAGAGGGGATAAGACTGAAGACTGAAAGCTAGCTAGGCTTTTTTCATGGAAAGATGATTTATCAGATCACCCACAACCCATAATGCCATGCTCTATCATATCTATCTATCTCTGTCCAAAAGAAATTGACAGCACCAGGTAGGTGGCATAAAGGGCACCCTAGCTAAAGAATTTGAATTTGGGTTTTTGTGCACAAATCTCGGCAGTATCCTTGAATCGCTTCTGAACTGCTTTTTTTTTTATATATAATGGGTAGGCACTAGGCAGGTTACTTTGTTGAATTTTGCACTAGTCACAGACTCGTAGTAATGTTGGAACGGATGTAAGTGCAATTGAAATCTTCAGTTAATTTGCTTCCAGTTCATCACTAATATAACAGGTTAATTCTGTTGTAGATCGGATGAAATATGGGCCGTTCAAGGTTTATAATCGGACGATCGCGATACGTTTTTTAGATACAATTAAAAAGAAGTGTTTAATAAGAACTGCATGATTCAAAATGAAATGTTGTTTATCTCCAGAACTATACAAACAACCATGTGTAATAATGCTATACGGTGACAAGGGATGTTGTCACGACCATTGATATAAAGGACCACAATTAATGAAAAAAAAAAATCTCAAAACTCCTACTTGTATTATTTAATATAAAACTATATTCAAATGTAACGGATTATAATAAGAAAATTCATTTTTGAAAATTTTCAAATATTTGTTTGAAATTTAAGCTGACTACAAAATAATAACAAGAGTAAATAAATTTTTGCATATCAAAATACGCTATTTTATAAATTCCAAAAATGTAAAAAATAAAAAAATGTATCTCAAAATATTTACCGACCAAGAGCAAAATATTTACCGACCAAGAGCAAGAGTAAAATTGAAGTATCAATCCCAATCAAAAAGTGGGAGTCTAACATGTCATTCCACTTAACTTAATTAGTCCATAAATAATGCTTGGCAGACTCTTCAATCAATCTTCACATACCTTTTTGGCAAATCGAATCCCACTATGTGGCCACCTCCAACACCACCACCATGCAAGAAGCAAGATTGAATTTGAAGGTCCCCATCTTTGATATTTGTCATTTCTAATTCGGGGTTTTATAACAACTCCAAAATAAAATTAGATTCTTGTACTATACGTATGTGCGTATGTATGACAATTTTTGTACCGGAATCTAGTACAGTACAAATGTTATTATTTATTAGATTTTTTTTTTTTTACTATTTTTTAGAATTTTTTCAAAGGTGATTGTTAAGTTTACATTTTAAATTAAGTCATTCAACAATTTTGAAAACAGGGAGTAGAAAATTTAAAATAAAAAAATTTTCGATCGTATTACAGGATTTTTTATGGGCAACTTTGATTTAATATTTGGATTTACTTTCCAAAAGTATTATTCAAATTATATACTGAACTTTGTTTTTTCTTTTAAAAAAGAAAAATGACAATCAAAGCCATATTTAATTTGGGATCCTTGGCATCCCGAACAAATTTTTAGCTTTTATCCTTTTACGATAACGTGCCATCACTTTTCAGTTTTTCTAAACCTGGAGCGCCGCTTATACAATTTAATAAAATTGAAATAAATTTATATATTATGGTAACATGTGATAAAAATTCAACACAAATGTCACGATTTTTCCAATCAGATGACACAGCAATTTTTTTTTCAAAAAAAAAAAAATGTCTTTACATTTTTATTTGGTCGTCATCTGATTAAATATAAATTAAGAAAGTCTTGACATTTTTTTTAGGTATATTCTGACCAAATTATGAAAGATGCAAAACATGCTCTCTCGTGCATACTAAAATACCCAATTAAATTCATGAAACAATTTTATTTTGAGTTTCCTCTTTATGAGACAACCTGGACACATGAAATCAATTCATCAATCTATAAAATGAAAAAAAAAAAATTA
This sequence comes from Cyperus esculentus, assembly GCA_030179965.1. Lineage (NCBI taxonomy): Eukaryota > Viridiplantae > Streptophyta > Magnoliopsida > Poales > Cyperaceae > Cyperus > Cyperus esculentus. The sequence continues at coordinate 5,204,628 of JASGLE010000012.1, forward strand.
TTCCTTACCAAACGGGAATTTTTAATCAGAGAACTTCATGTTGGATTGCTCAATCTAGACGTGGAATATACAAATGTTCTACTTTTTAAAAATTTTATAAGTTCTTGTTTTTTATTCTTATAAATGACTATAAAATAATAAAATAACTATGCATGCTTACTATGAAAATATTCAAAATAAAGAGAACAAAAAAAAGAAAGAAATAAGAAAAAAGCGCCGAGACGAGAAAATACACAGCAGTAAAAGAATGGGTCATATCTAGTGTTTTAAAAATTAATGTCCACATGTTTACATTGTTATAAAATGAGTTAAGTGTTATGTTGATATAAAAATTACAAATTTTGTGTACATGTGAAACTGTGGATAGTTAAAAGCAGGACACTTAGAAAATTTCTAAAAGAGCCCCTAGAAGTGACTAACAACAGCCAACTATCTACTGCAAAATAAACGTTTAAATGCATGAAAAGAGAAGAAAAGACAAAAGCAAACAACTGCACCGCACCATACTTCCCTCAGTTGACCACAATGTGCCCAAAATATGGGGTCAGAATCTGCTACCATAATTGTGATAGCAGCATCCTGTTATAATCAATCTAGATGGTTGAGATTAATTTGGACGACTGAGATTTTTGAATAATAGGGAACTGCTTTTCATGGATCCCACTGTCATAGAAACTATGGCAGCAAGCTGCCATCAAAACTATGGCAAGATAAAAATCCCAAAATATGACAATATTAAAATTGAAGAATCAATGAAGGTGGATTTTTTTTTTCTTTTATTCTTTTATTCTTTTTGTTTTTTTGGTTTTTTTTTTTTTGTACCATAAAAGAAGGTGGATTTAATTCTCTGACAGCCGTTACCTTTCTGCCCATCTTATAATAATAAGATGAATAAAAGAGAACAATGATAGAAGAGTTGTGTGCATACAAAGTTCGCTAATTTGTGTGTGTTGCATGTTACTGACAAAACAAAATGCACATTAAGTTATACAAAGTTGGATACTTTAAATTGGGACCCAAAAAAGCAGTGGATTAATTAGTGGTATGTATACACAATTACACATATACACATTTGTTACTTTTTACTGGTAAATTAATGCCTTAACTCGACGGTGGCGGAATGCAGAAGAAAAGTAAATAACGTATCAAGGAATAAATGCTTGCTAGTTGCTGACTTGCTGCTAGTGCTTGGACTGATGAGGTGACCAGAAAAAAAGAACAGAAAGCGACTTACAGGAAAAGACACATTAAAAAATGTAATATAATGTAACGGATACGTTCTGAAATATAGATTATAAATGATATGAACATGTTTTTCTATTGACGCTAAGTATTACTTAGACAGGAAGTACGGCTCTTCTCATTTTTTTTTTGGAGTAAAACTTCTCATCTTCTCAAATTGGCAGTCGAATTGATATGATTGAAGTGCATGCATGACATGATGATTGATGATGGATAGCAGTTTTAATATGATGAAGAACATCAATATTTGTAGCGAACTGTTCAATTTAATTTGGTATTGATTTTAAAGTTTAAAGTGTCTTTGTACTGAGTGGAAAATTTATGTATGCAGAATTGCAGATGGACAAATTTTCATAGAGCCTTCCAGCAAAACATTTTTCTCTGGGTTGCTAGATAGATACAAAATTGTCCAGATAAGAACGATATTTTGTATCCAGACAATTCTGTTTAGGAATTTGGCAGCCGCTGTCAACTTTTTTTTTTTTAAAAAAAGACAATTCTGTTTAGGAAAACATGTATAGTCCACCTATAAAGTAAGTCACCCATTCATCACTTTCTCACAATCTGACACACCCATATATATCTATGTATTTGTCACAGTTGCATAAATGTTTACTGAAAACTGTAGTGTATCTGTTTACTATAAAATGCTAAATGTTGATCGGAAATATATAAATATTTACTGAAAAATGATATTTGTTCATAAAATATACGGTGGACTGGTGGATAGATAAAAGGGTGGTCGACCACTACCTACGACTCTTTTGTTTGTTTTATGAAGCCAGCTTGATCAATCAGAGAATTTTGATAAAGTACGAAATAAAGTTAATTTGGATAAAATACGAAATAAGTGTATTAATTAACTAGGGAATGCTCGCGCTTCGCCGCGACTGGTGCGACTTAATTTGCTGTTTTTTTTTTTAATTTTTTAGGAGAATTATGTGTTATCAATATTTATTCCAAATTTTAATAGGATTAACATTTTACATTTGAGTAACTGAACAAAGCGAAAAAAAGGCTTAATATTAATTCTGAGAGAGATAATCCAGTTCTTCCTTTTTTTTTCCCCTCTTTTTGTCCTTTCTAATTTGTGACGTTTATTGTACATAGAGAGGGCAAGGAGGGAAAATAAGAGGTCGGATACATGATAGAAGAAGCTGAAACCATATTTTTTTTGTGTGTTCCAAGTTTCAACCCATAAATAACTTCAAAAAGTTAATGAACTGCCACACGATAGTTGATGCCAATAAATGTCATTAGGACGTTCACCTACAAAGAGGAATATGAATGAAGAATTAGAGAGCTAAATTTTTATAGATGATATGAGTATATAGTTGATGCCCAATTCAAAACCATTCAAGCATTATATTGGATGAGACCTATCAAATAATCTGAACATATGTTTTCTTTAATTATGGGAAGCAAATACAAAATCAAAATTAACAAAATTAGATCACTCACTCACTCACTCCCAGTATCTCACTCATCATACCATTTCATTATCATGCTTCATCTCATCAAAAAGCTGCCTTCTTTGCCTTTTTTCTATGCACATTTGTGCTAAACAGCTCGCTTGGAGGAAGGACACCAACTGAGCTGGTGTAGGATGTGCCTCTGAGCATGAGGTACCACAAGGGCGCCCTCCTTTCGGGCAAGATCTCGGTCAATTTCATCTGGTACGGCAAATTCACCCCGGCCCAGCGCGCGATCCTCGTTGATTTCGTTGAGTCGTTAACCACCGGTGCCAAATCGGAACCGTTGGTGGCGTCGTGGTTTAAGACTACCGAGAAGTATTATTCCCATTCGAAAGCCCGGTTTCCGTCGCTTTTGATGGGCAAACAGATTATTGATGTATCGTACTCAATCAGCAAATCGCTTATGGATGCGCAGATTTGCCAGCTTGCTGCCCGCGGAGCCCCCAGCAATGCCATCAACGTGGTCCTCACTTCCGACGATGTTGCGGTCGAGAGGTTCTGCATGAGCAAATGCGGGCACCATGGGTACTCGGCCCGCTCCAAGCTCGGCTGGTTCGCCAGTGCCCGGGCCAATGCGCTTGGCCCTTTCACCAGCCCATATACTGCCCGCAAAGCCCGGCTCTGATGGCACCTAACGGCGATGTTGGGCTCATATGGTGATCAGTCTTGCAAGCATGATGGCCGGTACCGTAACCAACCGATTCGAAAATGGGTTCTACCAGGGACCTAAAGAGGCTCCTTTGGAGGTTGCCACAGCGTGTTCTGCCATGTATGCCAAGGGGGCTTACTCCGGGTATGCCGGGGATTTGCTCGTCGACCCAAGCACGAGTGCGAGTTACAATGCGAACGGGGTCAATGGAAGGAAGTATCTTGTACCGGCAATCTTCGACCCAGCCACATCGGCGTGCACCACCTTGATGTAGAGATGTGGATGCAAATAATTGGGTTTAATTAATTAATTTTGGACATTTGGTTTGGGGTATGTTAAATACTTCTTACACTGGAGATGGTGGTGGATTAGTTTAGAACTTGGTTGTTCATTCACTGAGTCATAGATAACTTGTAATTATTTCATTTGTTCATTGAAATTTTTTAATTCAAAAAATAATTAACAAAATTATGAAAATCCAATAAAGAGAAATAGGCTAGAGATAAGAAAATTTGATTAAAAGATGCCATACCGATTTGATAAAGCTACTTGATTTCATCACTATCTCTTTGAGTCCTCGTACCTTTATTTCTTTAAACACTGCCTTTTGATGCGATTGGGAAAAGCAAGGAGCAGGTGCTGGGGTTTCATTTGTTGTTTCTGTGGGAAAATGAATAATAGCGGAGGTGGAAGGGGGCTTCCTCTTTCGACGCAAGGCAGTTAACGAAGAGTCTGGGAGAGAGGGAGAGTGTCATGTGTTGTCCGCTGTCAGGAGAGGTAAGAAGGACAAAACCAAAGAGCGAGCGATGAAGTGAGAGCGAGAGGAGGAAGAAAGGTCGAGAAGAGTCTGGAAATTAATCATGGCTGCGATCAATTTATCTCTGATCAACGGACAAGATTAATTTACTGTTGAGTACTGTTTAAAGAACAGTACCAAACAGTATTGGTTTTGAGATGAACGGTCCAGATATCAAGTTAACCATCTATGGACGGTTCAGATCTGTTTCGGACTACTGTTGAACTGCCCCCACGGGACTTTATATACAAAACATAATTGCATGCCAGGTATCAAATCAAATTATATAAATTTCATTGTTGTTCCAAGCATATAACACCATTACTGATTTATACAAAGATTAATAATCAAATGTGCTATTGCTAAGTTCGTGATCTTGAGCTTATTATATTATCGTAGAACATATAACCTATGTAAAATCCAATATAAAACTTTTGTCGTTTATACACAAACTATTTATTGTTTTGATAAAGACGGAGTCAAGCTGCCCTTTTTTTTTTGTTATTTTGTTCTTTCTAGTTATATGCATTTAAATTTCTTCCACCATTTATTGTTACTTTTTAGTTGATATTGGAACTTTTATTTTAGAAAAAAATACAATTTGCTATAGTGTGTTTTCTCTTGAATAAATGTAGAGAATATTGAGCAATAAATGAAGTGTTAATGTAAGTCCATCTTTTTTGTCATTTACTCATTCATCAAATAAACATATTAAATTTCAAAAAATGAAAAAATAAAGTCAAAGACTACATATATGATAGTTTGAAAAAAAAAATTACGATTATCATGTAACAACAAAAGAAGAAAATAAAATACATAAATAGCATATTATCTTTATGTAACTGTAAAAAAAAAAAAAAAAACTCTTGCGTTAGTCTTGCAGAAATATATTATGACATCCTTCATCAAGTTAGGACTCCATTAGTTATTTTGTTACCGCACAGTCTCGATTAAATATTGAGTATAATTACTGTGAAAACGTTTGTTTTTTCTTTACTGTCAAGTCTGAAATTTTGATTTATGGTTCTCACTATCATGATATATAAATACTTAGAGATGAAACTTTTTTTTTAAAAGTTTTTTAAGCATTTATTTCAGACTAATTTAAGTTAATGTACAAACAAGCATTGTTCTATTAATATTTTAGATATATTTTGAAAAATCCAAAACAAATAATTAAAAACCTCTAAAATAAAAAAATATTTATACAATCAAGTATTTTCATGTGATGAATTTTATAGAAACCATAAATCAAAATTTCAGACCTGATAAAATATAATTCAACTCGTTTACCTATTAGTCTAATAACTCTCAAACTTTAAACAAACTTTTACCTCACAAGTCACAAGGACTAAAGTGAGAATTCCCATGATGGGACCAATTTTGTTCTTCTTTCATCTTCCCCCCCCCCCCTCTCTCTCTCATTCTCTCGTGACTCGGTATTGTTTCCACTCGCCAAGTTCATAACGAAACAAAGGGAAAATCAACGGTCACACAATTTTGACAAAAGAACCCAACTTTGGAAGAGGTGCGTTGGCGTTGCTATGTTATGTTACAAATTCGAATACAAAAAAATATATGAAAATAAAATACCATTTGCACCATTGCATGATTGGAGCTGCACCATTACCCAAACGTTAGCATTTCGGATTGAAATGCTAACATCTTAAAATTAGTGTTATCATGTCCGAAATCACGATTTATGGTGCCCAATAAATTCTTTATATGAAAATATTAGAAAATACAAAAATTTTCTATTTTTGGAGTTTTCTAAATAGTTGTTTTGAATTTTAGAAAAAGTACTCGTAAATATTAATTAAAAATTGATGTTTGTACAAGCTATTTTCAAAAATAAAAACAAATACTTACAAAATTCTAAAAATGAAAATTTTTTGTATTCCCCAATATTTTTATATGAAGAATTTATTGAGCACCATAAATTATAATTTCAAATATGATAGCATTAATTTTGAGACATTAATATTTCGGTCTGAAATACTAACGTTTGTTTGTATGATAGCCTATCTCGCATGATTGTATTGTATTAACGTTTGTTTGTATGATAGCCTAGCTCGCATGATTGTATTGTATTGTATATTATTTTGCTCTCTCACTTCACATGGGAAGCAGTTGAAACACTTGACAACATCAACATGGCGCTTCCACTCTGAGACGACTGTCTTCCTTCTTCTTCTTCCTCCCTCTTCCCATTTCTTTATTGCTCATTTGTTCTCATTACTCATCAACAAACAGTCTCTATTCTGCATCCACGCGTTACCTATCAATAAAGGAAGCAAAATATCATCAAAAGAGAAAGTTGTTACCAAGCTTTTGCTTTTACTCCTCTACTAAAATGATGCACTTGGCTGCCTCTGCTTAACTACCTTCTCTTGCTTTTTGTTGGGTATGTATTTATGTATTTATTTATTTATCATTTATGTATTGCCTAATTGCCTACAGAATTTAATTCTCACTGTAAACTGTAAAGTGTAAAGTTGCCTTCTTTACTGGTACCCTTTTTTTTATTTTTTGGCACCCAATACATTTCATACCTTTTGGAAGGCTTGGTAGTCTCTGATCATCCTGAATTTATTGTATTTCTAGCTAAATTTTTTTATTTTTTTTTTGTGCTGTTTCAATTCAGAGGTATCACGCATGTAATGTTAGTTTTTGTTGATTTTAAGCACTTTCCCAATATTTTCTTGGCTGTTATTTTGCAGCTTTTAATCTTTATTGTTTTCCCAATATGTATACACTATGGCCAAATTTTCTCTTGATTCTATTTCTGTTCTTATAGCAATGGATTTAGGAATTTCCTTCTTTGTTTATTTTGTAAGTTTGTTCTTCTAATTGCGTTTTCTTGCTCACTGAATTGTTCATCTTATCAGCTTAATCTAACTTGGAAGGGAGACGATTGGAATTGCTAGCCTCAATTTGCTTCCAAAGATCGGTTTCGGATATTGGGTTTGATTTCTATTTCAGGTTAGAATTCCAATCCTCATCAAATTATTATCAGTTTCAATTTTGTAAACAGAACCATGCTTTGGAGTAGTTTTTTTTTCTTGTATATAATTTTGTGATACAGAAAACTCATACTTGATTAATGGTTGAAATAGAATTGGTACATGCCTTGTCAATCTTGGTCGAACAACCAATCCGCCGCCATCATGGAACAGTGCGGCAATGGTAGAGTAGGGAGTCATTAGAGTGTTACATCAAGGAACAACCAATCCGCCGCCTAATTTTGATCAAACAGTTAGGATTGCATAATCATAGGGTTCCTATCACAATAATTGTTATGAGATTGCAATTAAGGATAAGGATGTGAATCCTCACGCGTGATAATAATTTTGTTTAATTGACTTGCGAGCTACTTGAATGAAATATTTGGATTCTTGTATTCTTGAAATTTTGAATTTTTGTATTTTTTTTTTCGAAAATTTCAATTGTTATATATCACATTTTTCAGCCTGAAAAAGGCCACAACACTCCTTGTAACCAATTATGAATGTGAACAAAACTACAAATCCAAGTGCCCGAATAACTGCTCTTTCATGTCATTTATTGTGTATCGAGAAATCTCTTCTGTCTTAAATAAAAAATTTCATCTTTTTATATTTTTCTTAATTTACAAAATTTATATGTATAGAAATCGTTCCATTTGATTCAGTCCACAAAGAAGCTATCTTTTGCAGATATATATTGTTTTGGGTATTGAATCAAGTTTTTCTTCCCTTCCACAGCCAGGTAAAATGCATTTGGAGTCGAATACAAGATGCTGGCAGGACGATCATACATCTACAAGCTCTTCGGAGGGCAGCGAAGATCTACAAACTGAAGATAAAAAACAAATTCAAACTCCAGGCGTTCCCAAAATCACCTCTTTAGATCAAAGTTCAAACCCAGAAAAGATCGATTGCAAGATACCAATAATTATCGAGAAAGAGCTCATACAGCCTTACCAGTTGAACCCGGATGTTACATTCTTAGAAGTCATCATTAAAGGTCTGAAAAACCAGAGGGCGAACGGTTCTAATGATCTGGATGAGTTGTTAAGAAATGATCCGTCGAAACATTTAGTACTGGATTGGATGGAGGCATTTCTTAAGGTAAAGACACAGCCGAAAATTCAGTCGAAGGTTGGATCAGGGAGCACGGGTGCAGTATCTAACAAAAAGCAGGAAAATCAGCTTGCAGTTCATTCTAACATGAACTCTTACGGGTCTTCCTACAAATCCAGTTCTGCTACAAACAGTACCTCCTTCGGTACCAGTGCTGATACTGGGCTGCTGCACCGGGTTTGGCATAACGGGTTGCCTCATTTCCAGTTTTCTATCGAGGGTTCAGACAGTGTCTTTATTGTAAACCCCACAAAGGTAAAGTCGCAAAACAATCTGGCCATGGATTATGTTTACCTATTTCATGAGTTCGAAAATGCAAAGAAGGATCCAAGAACTTCAAGATTTGTCGGCAATATGAGGGTTTCAAGTAGTTTTGTTCTGAATCCAAATGGAACCAGTTGTGTTGAGACGGAGTTTGTTCTATTCGGTTCTAAAGAGGATTATGATCAAGAAATGCAAAACCCATCCTCATCACTAGCAAAAAATAAGGGGCTTATTAGAAAAGTTGCCGAGATGCTAAAGCCGAGTCTCTCGCCTCTCCCTCGGTACGCCCACAAAACATCCAAATCGTTGTTGTGTGACACCAGCTTGATACAAGGTGAGATTAGTGGCAATAAACAATCAGGATATACAAGGTCGGTAATTTGTGGAAACTTCCCGACTAATCACGAATTAGCCACAATTATTGTGAGAGATAACAAGAACTGTGACAGGAAACAAGAACCGGTGATCAGTGGGGGTTGGGGATTGAAATTCCTTCAGAAAACTGAGACAATGAAGAACGGCCCTTCCAGACGGAAGATTAATGTGTTGGTGCCTAAAGGGTACCATGGGGGGCCTCTTGGGCCAAGTGTCGGTCCTGCTAGTCTTAAAGAAAGGTGGTCCAGAGGAGTGTGCGATTGTGGCGGGTGGGATTCGGGATGCCCCATTACGGTATTCTGTAACAGGAACGGGACGGATGGACCAAGTCATGGTGAGGCTGAGGTACATGAAAACGACACAGAAGAAGAACTCTTCGTTGAGGTTAGTATCAAACCTTTTGATCTTGTCAGAATAACAAATTTTTAAAAAGCCGACAGCTTTTGAGTTATTTTCAAATAATAGTCAACATTTGAAATCAAAGTTACACAATCACAAGGTGACTAAATCAACGTAAAATTTTGGAATCATTACATAACAAGTTGTGCGGTAATTTCACATGTGTACTGAATGGTGTTATCTGATATCCGATCTAATTTGGTTTTTTCAATTTTCTTAACTTTTTTACAAACAAATCTTTTCATTTTAGGGAGTTAGACATGATGAACCTGCGCTGAAGCTAGTGACTGTAAGCGAAAATGCATTCATGGTGCATTTTCTGTCGAATCTTTCCATACTGCAATGTTTCTCTATCGCAGTGGCAATTCTCCATGCTCGAACGCCAGATCTCTATCCCAAGCTCTGAAAGCGTACGCCAGTATACCTTTTTAGGGTCTGTATTTATTCATTTTTTTTTAAATGAAGATGTACATATTTTGAAATATATATTTATATAGGTTCAATATGATAGAGTGTACTTGTAATTAGTTGGGGGTAATTGGGTTAGAATAATTTTGATGCTCTATATGTAGATGAATCATTCCTGGTTTTAATGAAAGATTGTGTACTTATAATTCCTGGTTAACTGAAAGGTTAGCAAGATTTTGGTAAATTTCTGATTTTGGTTTTTTGGCAATCAAAACCTCAATTAACCAAACTGGATACATGAGGTACTTGGCAATATACTGGTTTAAGCTGTGAAATTGAAGGTGCTGAGTTATTTATTTCTGGAGACAATTTAGCTCAAATTGGCTAGTGATACACTCTGAATTCTTCAAATTCAAAGAAAATGAAAAGGTTGCTGCTTGTCAACCGAAGTGCAGCTGTTTCTTCATGGCCTAGGCAATACCCAAGTAGCCCAAGTAGTACCCAACATGTTCTTAGCATATATGGCATGTATGGGCTATTAACAATTCAAGGAACTTTAAGAAGGCATCATGAGATAGATTTCATATGATGATACAACGAGAGAGATTCATTCGCATGAAAATTGTAAATGGGAGTACATAGCAATCGAATTATGGACCTAAACTAACAATTCAATTGTCACAGTGTCACAGTTACACTGCCAACCCTTGGATGGTTGTATTGTGCCAGATTCAAAAGTACATATTTGAGTAGTATTCAGCTCAAACTATAACTCGGCTGGATCTCAGAACTCACTTCAGATTATTTTGACAAGCAAATTTACTTCTAGTTCTACAATTCTATAACTTGTAAAATCCTGAAGGACTGCTAGAGATACATCATATAGTGCAAGTTCATATAACATGACAAGTACCCAAATTGACATACCAAAAATACTGTAATCGTTTGAATATAATGTTACATATTCAACATTATATTCATATAATGTTGTGGACTTGTGGTTTTTATTAAACAGTCTCTTGTATTTTTCTTTCTTTTCATTGATCCAATAAGAAATAATTTATCAAAACAAGAAAATTGGAGCACGCTTGTAAAATTTTACATATTTTCTTATGCGAAAGATGATATCCGTAACTCAATTTACAATTCTGGTGAAATACAATATCAACAATATGAATAAAAAAACATATTATTCATTAAATTCCTTGTCATAAGGTACTTACAAGTTACAAACAACTCCACTAACATAATTCATTAATTAAACAAAGAAAATCACCATATAATATTAGCATAAACTACAATGGTACCAATAGTTCTTATTCATATTGTAAGAAGAACGTTATTCCAAGCAATTGGTGAATGTCAAAACCATCATCTCTCATCTTCACAAAACCTGCAAATTCTAACAACATAAATTATAATAAGCAATTTTCAAAATTTCATCAAGCAACAAGCCCAAAAAAACCCCAAAACCAAATACCAAAAACATCAAAACAAACACAAAATTTAAAAACAAATCATGAACAACAATCAACAAACTAAAGATAAATTTTGAAATGTATGTCTCATGGCCAGTCCAAAGAGGCACTGCTGAAGTAGCAAAGTCCCCAAGGCGATGGAATATGAGACCGCCCCGGGACGGAGGAACTCGAGAGAGGACCTGCAACGTCCCGGGGCTCGTTCTCTGACGTTTACCTCGGACTATGCAGACACTCAATTGTCTGCTCCGTTAAAGGTTGGAGGTTTCTCACCCTGAAGAACTCCTCCCGTCATTCATTCTTCAAGTAATCGATTGATTTCAAATAGATTTTGTATAACAGATTGATGGATGGATTGGTGGATTGGTGGATGGATTGAGTGATTGTCTCATGGCCAGTCCAAAGAGGCACTGCTAATGCAGCAGAGTCCACAAGGCAATGGAATATGAGACCGCCGCCCGACGGAGGAACTTCCGAGGAAGAACCGTCGACGTCGGATGGCTTGATTTGTGACGTTTACTCTGGAATTTACAAACATGGAGAGGAAGTTTGCTCCGGATTTTTTGAGCTGGAGGTTTCTCACCCTGAAGAACTCCTCCCGTCACAGCAAAAATCAGAAATACGAATAGAAATTCCAAGAATTCAAACGTAAAAAATACGATTCGATATTGATAAAGAAATTGTACCAAAAAAAAGTAGAAACAAAATCACCAATTACAAAAATTAAGGGCACTCGCCATTAGAAAAACAGGTTTCTTTTTTTTTTTTTTTTTTTTTTTTGAAAAACAGGATTCCGGATTCGGATTGGAGAAGATATATGAAAGAAATTTGGAAGAACATATTGATTGATTTGATTTCTGGGAGATTTTTGGGTGGAGGCGGCGAGGGCTTTGTAGATCGGCAATCGGCACCGCCGTATTAATAAGAAGGCAAATGTTAGGGTTTATATGAGTTCAAACGATGACTTGAGATCTCATTCCTGCGCAGATGGGCCGGGCCTGAATACAGAGACGGTTGACTAGTAGCTTTTTTGGGCCTTTGTGAGAGACTTCATTGGGCTTACGGCCCAAAAATGACTTTGCCTGTAAATGGGCCGGCACAAGTTTGAGTTGGATGCGTATTGTGGTTGTGCTGTGTTGGGCTGGATGGGCTATTGTAATGGGCTTTATTGGCTCTTGTCATGAACATATCAGTAGCTAACCAGTGTTTTGCCTTGTAGTCTGAATTTATTTGCTCTTCCTTGTATCAATAAGAAGGCAAATGTTAGGGTTTATGAGTTTGAAAGATGAGAGTTCGTTCCTGCGTAGATGGGCCGGGCCTGAATGTAGAGACGGTTGACTAGTAGCTCTTTTTTGGGCCTTTGGTAGAGACTCAATTGGGCTTACGGCCCAACAATATGACTTTGCCAGTAAACGGGCCGGAACAAGTTGAGCTGTGTTGGGCCGGCCGTTCGCTTGTAATGGGCTTTATTTGCTCTGGTCATGATTCATGAACGTGTTATTAGTCAGGAATTGATCAATGTTTTGTTGGGGTACTCGACATTCAATCGAGATCAATGGTTTGTATGCGTAGCGCTTCCGAATTCTTGAACTACTGAAAATTTGGTTTTAGATCCTTCCAAGCTAACAGCACTGCCACCGAGATTCTTTTCTGAATTTTCTATGAGAATCTCACCTTTAGACTTAATGAAGCAGTATAAAGAGGCTAATCTAAGTTACATAATTTGCTATGAAGTATAGATTTCTTGATGATACTGCTTTGGAGATCTAGCCCTTATATACTCATGTATCCTGACTAGAATAGTGAATTACTCAAATAACCGCTACTCTAATTCGAAAATTTCCGACTAAAATAGAAAGTTAAGGAGGTTAACTATTGTGTTGGATTCTAATTCCGAAACCTTCTAAGAGACAATAACTATAAATCATTCTAGATAATAATAACCATAAGTTCTTCTAGAAACAAAGAAAAAAAATTCTGATTATTTTTGCAATTTTATCATGAACTCAAATTGTAACATCTCTAATTAATCCATTAACAATTAGAAATAGTTACCTAAATGTGCTATATAGAAATCGGTCCATATTAACATTATAAATGTTATTCCAAATTTGATCACTTAATATTTAGACATTATTCATGAGAAGCATATATATAATCATATAACACGTAATTAACAATTGAAATTTAGATGTCTCTAAATTCCAACATGTTTTGCTTTGTATTGTAGTCTGAAATTCTGAACCTGTTTGCCTTTTCTTCTCTTCCGATCACACGTCTGATTATACAATAGTCTCATTCTTAGCTAGGTAGAAGGGTTATTCTATGATGACGGTCGTTTTCCCCTTTTCTTGGATGTAAAAGTGTTCAATAGAATGTTGTTCTTCGTTTACTGGCGTCAACAATTTGAGGTCATATAACGGATCTTCGTTTGTTTAGGGGTACATTAACAAATAACAATACAAATAAGAATAGTGATGAGTTATAACATGTTACACGTTACATGCCGTACCGATACACCATTATCTTTTCCAGATTCGAGTTTTAAGTTTGACATAATCAGTTCTGCCCTTAATTTTGGGGCATATAATCACAAGGAAAAGAAACAAACAAGCACTCAAATAGGTACCATCAAGCAGGAAACATCACATAATTCAAAGATACAACAATGAGATCCACAGCAAACTTATTTAATTACATGCCATTTCAAACAAAGCAAATTAAAATTAACGGCACGGCGAGATCGAACTAGTAAGTCTTCATGTAGGCTTCCCTCTGCTTCGCGCAGTACTCGAACAAGCTCCCGTCGAACTAGTAAGTCTTCATGTAGGCTTCCCTCTGCTTTGCGCAGTACTCGAACAAGCTCCCGTCGAAGCAACGCCTTATCGCCTCCCTCGACAGGTAGCCGTCCTCATCCCTTGCCAATAAGTACAATGCGATCCACTCGAACTTCGCCGCAAACCTATTCAGTACATTGTTCAATCAATTAACGCAAACACAAACATAGAAATTGTTCTTATTTATAGATATTTGGACTTAAAGAAGGCGACTAAATGTCAAAACTGACCAGCCGAAGAGATCGTAAGCCTGCCTGTTTCCCTCGGTCATGGACCACAACTCTCTAAATGAGAGCTTGTCGGGAGATGTACGTGCATATTTGCTGAAGATGTTCTCGAAATAAACCGGCATGTATCTGATTATTCAGTGCATATAATCAGAATTCAAGAAAGGCAATGACATAATTAGTTCTACTTTACACACAACAACATTTTGCAGATATACAATGATAAAAATAGAGAAATATTTTGCGTCCATTGACAAACTATCCATACATCCATAGACGTGTACAGAATGTAACAGATACGTCCCGAGATGTAACAAATACATTCCGGAATGTAACCTACCATGGACGCTATGAACAATTTTTCTATGTACACTAGGTATTACTCATAAAAATATTTTAGTGATGTAATTGAAAACTTGAAATCAAATCACATAGATGAAATAAACAATCAGTACCTTCCCTCGGTGTCGTAGGACCCAGAGTCGCTGCCGTGTTTGGCTCTGTGTATGTTGTGTATATAGATTGGAAACAAGGGATTCAGGAACCAGCCCTTCAAAGCCACAATTTTAGAGTATCAATTAAAACTCAGGACTATGCAATCCCAATTAAACAGAACGAATGAAAACGAATATATAACACTATAAAAAGCTGCATGATAAAGGCAAGATACAAAAGCTTACCGGTAATGTCGGGTAGCTGAGACTGACATTAATTACTATTGCCATCAGCAAGGACATTATCACATTAAACCCGAGTTTACGCGCACCTAATTAACAAAAATGCAAATCAATCACAATAATTTTTCTATGAATTTTAAACTTCAACAGTTCAACTTGTCAGTTATTTTTTGTTAGATTTTTTTTGTATATGTATAAAAAAACATACCGCCGTATGTTTCCCAGGGATAAACAATGCCGTTGTCATCAAGGTCGAAGAAAGTGACGTGCTGCTGAAGCACGGAGAGGTGGTAGTGCTTGTGGTCTCTGCTCCCTTCCGGGTGGTACATGTCGGGCGCCGCCAGAGCTCTCGCCATGTCTGCATGCAGTTCAAAACAATCACAATTGATAAAACTTCTGTTCTGATATCAAAAGTATGACTATTGTTGCTAAATTTGGAACTTTTTATAATTTGCACTAACACAAAAAATAAACTTTATAGAGTTGTTCTTTTATGGATCGTCTAAGCATTCTTTCATTTTGAATCGAACTGTTCTTATCAAACATCTCCCATCAATTGTATCTAAAAGACATATTGTGGCCGATCGATTATAAAAAATGAACGCCCATATTTTATCTAATCTATAGCAGAATTAGCCAACTTTATATATTATAGATCTTAAACTTCAAGTGAAATTGAGTTCCAATTAATGAACAGAAAAAATTAATAAAACCGGCACCGACATGGCTTCGGTATATGATCATCCAGATCAGCCCTGACCGGCCGGGCGGCCGTCACCGGCGCCTGAAGTGCCATAATCTTCATGTCATCTCTTGCTCCACTCTTGATGCTATCTCTGATTTCAGCCATGTTGACGGTGTTTCCCTGCATCTCCTATAAAAACTTCCCTCTTTTAATTCCTCTATGTATCTTATTCCTCTTTCTGGTATCCACTGGAAATAGAGATTAGAAGCCAAAAGTGACAATTTATAAACAGAAGGGGAGTGAAATGGGATAGCCATGGGATAGACTTAATTTTTTGTATATCCTTCAACTCTTCATCAATTTCTTATTTATCCTTCAAGACTTAATATATCTTATTTGTCTTTCAACTCTTCCAACTCTTTCTTATTTACCCATTTTGATTTAAAGATTTAAAATTTTAAATAATTATTTGATCAAAAAGAGGAAATGCCTAATACACCCTCCCTCGTCATTCCTATTTGGTTTTTCTCCGCTTCTGTCCAGCCTGCATTCTCTTATCACTTTCTCTCCTATACTGTTTAGATCAAAGCACACAATTTTAAACACATAGATTGTTTAAATGAAACAAATTAAGCACACAAACATTTGGTAGAAATTTTCCAATTTATTTTGTTTACATGCGTGTAATTAACCTGCATACAAGTCGTCTTTCTCACTTTCTATCCGTATAAAATTAGAAGCGTTAGTTAGTTATTGATTTTTATCAATTTCCTCACACCTTAGTACAATCAAGTACTTCATATGCAGGGGTGGCAAAATCTAACTCGACCCGACCCGCGTTTCAGAGAAAGTCAGACTGACCCAAACCTGACCGACCCCACCCGAACCCGACCCCACCCGACCCGACTCGTGTTTCAGGGAAAGTCAGACTGACCCGAACCCGACCCGACCTGAACCCGAACGACCTGAAACCTGAGATGACCCGGGAATAGAGGTGCAAAATCTGACCAGACCCGAAAAATCTGTCCAACCCAACTCGAAAAAATGCCGGCAGCCGGCAGCCGTCAACCCGATACCCGACCCGACCCAAACCGACAGTTTCCATTCAGTCAAACTGACCCGACCGAATCCAACAATCTTCCACCTCTATTCATATGTATGTTTCCTTGCGAATAGTTGGGGGGTTGATTTTGTTTGTTTCCAATTTTTTATGAAATGTTGCAAAAAATAATGCATAGCGCTTATTAATAATCTAAGTGGAGGTGCATAACTGGAACCCACATCGACAAAATAAAAAAGACAAAATACTGGCATTTAACAAATGCAACATAAACTAAATAAAATCAAATGAAAAACAAACATTGCTGTATTAGAGCAACAAGAAACTAAATGGAAGGAGAGAGATCGCAAAGAAATTAGGATCGCAGCTCAGTGAAAGAGATGGGGGCATTTCCGTCTTTTATTATAGTTATTGACAATAAAATGTTAATTTAACTAATGTAGTAGTTGAATAACTATTTAAAGGGTAAATAAAAAAGATTTAAAAGAGTTAAAGGATAAATAGAATATATTTAAGAGTTGAAGGGTAAATAAGAAAATGAAGAAAAGTTGAAGGGTATACAAGAAATTAAGCCAATGAATGGGATAAGATTATAGGAATACGAGCAAGCAGGGTATGTGTCAGCAAAACAAAGCTGGCATAGGAGACGTGTACACCGGAAGAGCAACGTGGATGCCCTGCATGCATTGAGTTTTTTAATTGTCAGTTCTTTCACTTCCTTGTTATCATCAAAATTCAAAAAGAAACGACCTTTGATTCTTTGTTAATGTTGGAAGATGACACGTGACATCATGACTACTTGAAGACTCCAAAGATGCTGACATGCCTGCTTGCCAAGGCTGTCGAAGTATGATTTGTTACCTTAAATTATCAGATAATTAATTGAGAAAATTAATAACTTCATCTGCTTTAATTTGGTAGTGGAATGTCGAATGTGCATTTTTTTTTTCTTTTGTTTTTTTTTTTTTTGAGAAAATGACAGTGGCAGTGAATTAGGTGCATTTTTTTTTGGCAGTGCACAGAGTGCAAAAGAAAAATCTTTATATTTTTCAATATTTTCATATAAAAATTTATTGAGCCCCGTAGATCATGATTTCGAATATGATAACATAAATTTTGAGGCGTTAGCATTTCGATCTAAAATACTAACGTTATACTAACAGTCTAACTTTGCAAACTGAGAATTGACGTGAAGATCCCGGAAGATATTATTTAGCGCAAGAATATTTAACAAATTAACAAATCCAAGCCTTTAGATTTAGAGTCCGGATCTGCTGCCGCACCGTTGGATCTGCGTTGCAGATCTGGCAGTGCGGCAGCAGATCCCGAGTTTTGAATTTGGGTAGGCTTTTAAGTGATTCAAACAAACAAAAAAGCCTGGATTAATGGGCTCCCACATATAAAAAAACTGGCCCAAAATTTATGCAAGGATAACAAGAAATTAAAAAAAATGCAATACGAGTGCTTTTTTTTTTCGGGCCTGATAACTGCACCCCTTAAAAATCTCTCTTAACCGCACCCCAATATAATTTTACATCTATATGATAACAGAAAAAATGGTTATACTAACACGCAAAAGTGTTTATATTGACCGCTAATATAGTTTATACAAATAACTAAATGTGTATTAAAGAACCGGAGCAATGGAGGTGCGGCCGGAGATGGTGGCGGAGGTGTGGCCGGAGGGGGGCGAAGGTGCGGCCGAGGGGTGGTGAAGGTCCGGCGGAGAGGGTGGCGATGGGTGGAGGTGATATAGTGGTGGAAAGGAAATCAATGGAGGAAGAAGAATGAAAAAATAAGAATGGAGTGCAAATAAGGGGTGTAATTAAGAGGATAAGAATAATTTCTCTCTTTTTTAATACGTTTTACTTTATCACTTAATTCTCATATGACATGCACATAAAAATAGTGAACCATTGAATTTGCCAAAAATTCTCTCTTTTCTGGCTGCTTATTCTTAGTTAACTCCATTGAATTTGCCATAAAATTTTGGCGTCTTGGGTCTTATAATCCAGCAGAGAGAATGGTTATATGATCTTTGCATTTTGGAGTTGTCCAGAAAAATTGCTATTACAAATCATGGAGAGTTCGTCAAGCAATTGATTTTAGTTTTCGGTGAGAATTTTGTGCCTTTTTTACAAACTTGTTTTTTTAATTCTAATTAAACTAACAGGAGAGTTACTATGTTCAATTTTTTTTATCAGTTTAAATTTGCAAGACCAACACTTAATCTGTACATTTTTTTTTTTTGGTTTTAAAGACATCTTTTTGTAAGTTTGATAGTTTGCATTGTTAAAACAAAATGCAGGGTAACATGGCAGACAGAAGAAATGTAACGGCTTCGGTTAGCACGACCCGATTCGTCGAAGGCTCGCATCTGTTCAAGATCAGTGGCTACTCACTGCTGTTGGAAAACAACTCCAACGCCTCCATCCAATCGACGCCGTTCAGGGTCGGGGGCTACAGGTGGGCCATCAACTACTGTCCACAGTACTACTACGGGCCACAGTCGTCGGTGTACGTCGAGCTGCTGAGCGAGGGCGTCAAGGTGATGGCAAAGTTCAAGTTCTACTTGCTGAATCGATCGGGGAAGTACGTTGCCATGAAACCGCATGATCATGATCACGAACACGTGCTCACGTTCGGGGACAAAGGCGTCGAGATGGGCCATGACCTGTTCGTCAAGAACAGTGACATGTTGCCGTATCTGCAAGACGACAGCTTCACTATCAAATGTACGTTGCACGTGTTGACGTCTTCGGTCGAGCACGTCTACGAGCGTGTGTGTCGAGAGGAGGATCCGTGGAAGCTATCATTTGATCTTGGTAAGCTGCTGGACAGCGGTGAAGGATCGGATGTCGTATTCGATGTTAGGGGGGAACTTTTTCGCGCTCATAAGTGCATATTGGCCGCTCGATCGCACTACTTCCATTCGCAGTTTTTTGGTCCCTTGAGAAAATCCGAACCGGATGTCGAGGTTATAAAAGTTGAGAACATGGAGCCGATCGTTGTCAGGGCGTTGCTTCAGTACATATACACGAATAGTTTTCCCGAGATGAAACAGTTCGACATAGACACCGCTGGAGAGCAGCATTCGCGCTACGTGTTGATACAGAGTCTGATCTCGGTTGCGGATCAGTACTTGATCGATCACCTGAAGAGCATCTGCGAGGAGTTGCTGCGTAACGAGATCACCGACACCAATGTCAGTGCCTTCTTGGCCATCGCCGAGAAGCACAACTGCTACAGTCTCAAATTTGCCTGCCTGGACCATCTTTCCGACCCCGGACCTCTCGCGATAGCGATGCTAACCGACGAGTTCTCGCAATTGGCGCTCGATTGCCCCGCGGTTTTGAATGAGATAAAGGAGATCATAGGACACCAAACTCTAGAGAGAGCTTTGTCAGATTTTCAGGAATCTCTTGGCCTCGTCTCTGAAAACACATGAAGAACAATATTACTCATCTACTGTTGATTTGTACAACAATATATTATTATTTGAATGGTTTAGACTATTTCAGTATTTTTCAAGTACTTGTACCCTTCGATGGAATTAGAATGGTTCGGCAACATTTCAATGGTTGGGCCGAGATATCGGAACCCAACTGGGCCTCACTTGGCAGCCCATAACCTAATCAAAATCACAAACCCAAAATCCTCTCCTTCTCGGCCCAAAAAGGCCCATTTCACACTCCCGTTCCGTTCATCTCATCGGCAACATTTCAATGGTTGGGCCAAGATATCCGAACTCAACTGGGCCTCACTCGGCCCATAACGAGATCCAAATTACAAAGCCACACAACTCTCCTTCCCGGCCCAAAAAGGCCCATTTCTCACTCTCCCTTTCATCTCTTTTCCGGGTGCTCATTCCCTGACTTACTGCATTCTGCTGTTCACAACGTCAGCCGTTGGATCATCTCAAGATCCGCTCTGACACAAATCACGAGACAATCCAACGGCCGGCTTTGTGTACTGGACATTGCAGTACAGCAGGGGATATGAATTCCCAATTTCTGAGTCTCCCGTTCATCTCTCTTTTCCGAGTGCTCAAAATCCTTTGTAGCGCTGCAAAGTGTAGCGCAGAACTTGGGCCGTTAGATCATCTCGAGATTCGTTCTACCACAGATCTTTAGATGATCTAACGGCCTAGGGTCTGCGCTACCGAGGATATGGAATCTCCTTTCCTCCCTCTCCATTGATTTCACTGCGCTCCAAATTCCAATCCAATGTTTCCTCCAGTCTCTTTGCCGCTTCCCTACCTCCGCCTCCCTCCCCTCTCTCGCCGCCGCGTGCGGCCAATCCACGCCTCCTCTTACTCCCGCGACGACGACGAGCTGTCCAAGCTGCGGAAGATCTTCCCCCGTGCCCGGGACAAGAAGATCGAGATCGGGCGGTACAAGGGGCGGATGCTCGGGACACTTCCCTCCTCCTACCTGAAATGGCTGGCCGACCAGCACGACAACACGGCGTACGATCTCTACGACTGGCCGCAGCTGGCCAGGCTCGTGCTGGAGGACCCGGTGTTCCGGGACCGGATCGAGTACGAGCCGGCGCTGCGGATCTTCGAGGGCGGCACCAAGGGCAATTTCATCTTTAGAGAGGGTTTTGATATCATGAAGGCGTACCGGGATATCGGGGACAGGTACGGGTGGGATTGGGAGGATAAGGAGGGGTGGGCTAGGGTTAAGCGGGATTACATCGGGACCTCGTATAGCGGGAGGATACCGAGGAAGAAGAAGGGTGGAAGTGTGCAGAGTGGAGTGTCTGAGAAGAAAGATACGGGCTTTTTGGATGATCGGAAGGCTAGAGCTGGGTTTTCGGTGGGGAAAAAGAGAGGTGAGAGGATCGGAAGGATGAGGGTGAAGAGGGAGGAGAGGATGCAGATGGTGCAAAGTGATAGTAAAGTAGTAGAAGAGGAGGTTTTGGGGGAAGAGGAAGCGCCGCAGTCGAGGAGCAGGGTTAAGAAAGAGAGAGCTAGGAAGGCGAAAGGAGATTCGGGGAGGAGAAAGAGAGAATTTGGGTTGGAAAGAAACGATGAAATTGTGGGTTTTGCGAAGGTTAATGAAGGTTTGGAAAATGGGGACGTTTTCAATCCGTTCCCTGGAAGAGAAGCGCTCTTTCAGAAATTGAAGAGAGAAGGCAAGATTAAGTGAGCGAGGTACCGGTACCATTGGTACCTCTTTCTAACATTGCGCTTTGTTGTTTGTTTGTTTGTTTGGGGTATTGTTTTGTAATTTGCTCCAAACGGAGCTCTTTGTGAAACATCGTCCAATAGAGTACATAAGCATTGTATTAGCATCTCGATGTTTAGTCCCTATACGCAAGCCCTCCATAATAACTAATCAATGCTAATGTTATTAGTTTTGCATACCATATTAACGAAGGTTCGGAAAATGGGGAAGTTTTCAATCCGGTCCCCGGAAGAGAAGCGCTCTTTCGGAAATTGAAGAGAGAAGGCAAGATTAAGTGAGCGAGGTACCGGTACCATTGTACCTCTTTCTAACATTGCGCTTCTTAATTTGTTTGTTTGTTTCAGTATTGTTTTGTAATTTGCTCCAAATGGAGCTCTTTGTGAAACATCATCCAATTTTAATAGAGTACATAAGTGGTGTTTTAGCATCTTGATGTTTAGTCCCTATACACAAGCCCCTACCATATTAACCTATCAATGCTAATGTTATTAGTTTTGCATACCGTTTTTCCAGTAACTTGATTCTCCTTTTTTTCTGCTATATGCAATTGGATGCAATATCATCCATCAGCATTGGGTCCTACTTGGTTTCATTTCTAGCCTACCCCAACTTGTTTGGGACTAAAGGCTTGGTTGTTGTATGCGATTGGATGCAATCACGCAAGGACTACCATGTGCAAATATCTGTATATCTTTAAGAAGCAAAGCATCGCTTCATTCCCCTTTTGGTATGTCATATATAGCTTAATCAATACAATGAGGAGCGACATAGTGATTTTGATTTTTCCACTTGTCCAAATATAGTTGGTTAGTAAAGATACAATCATGAAACCATTCTTTACCGGTCCTAGTTTGTGAACCTAAGGCATATAGATAGGTCAGAAGCTTTATCATGAGAAAGAAGAAATACTATCTTTATTAACTGGTGCGATACAAAAGTTCATTGCATTCACTATTTCGCAGACAGACCTAACAAAAACCAGCTTATTGGATGGTTCAGTTCTCCAAGATAGGAGACAGAATCCAAATTACTGTTCAGTAGTGTTTTAGGTTGTATAGGGCTCAGTTTCTCAGGTCCACTGGGTGTGCAAAACCAACACAACCTCCACAAATATTCCAGATGAGAAATCTCACAAATCAGAGGAAGGATTTGTCTCTCCAAACTGGATATTCTGAGGAAGCTTCCCTGAGCAGCAACAACTGACCCATTTGCTGCAAACCTTTTCTTTTCTGGGTTCATGGAGCATAATGGACCATGGCATTCTGATAGAGGATTAGAGAATCACACATTGAAAACGTTTGCTTTGGATAATGTGGTGCTGCTATATATAATATACTTCTGATGTACTCATTATATCAGTTTTTCGAAATCTAAATTCATGACCAATCATCATTGTCACATTGTTTGGAGCTTGTAGAGTGTAGTTGTCCTGTGGAAGTTCACTACCATTTATTTTTGCTGGCATTGGACTGAAATCTGTTTCATGAATTATAGCTATTACTAGTGAAACCATCGTTTCTCATAGGCCATATATTCCACTGTATGTGGAACTGTAATGTGATTGAGAATCAAAGATCGTATCTTTGCTACATAAATTAAATATAGGAAGCAAAATTAACAGTGAACTAGCACTTGGGAAGACAATTGGTAGTGGATAGAGATATATTGGAGAGATGCTTTTAACAACTATTTCTCTGATATTTTTCCAAACTACTTTGTGGATGACCCAAAATAAAATAATGGGGGTCCAAGGAATGAACATGCTACGAAAATTCAAGTGGTGGTGATACCAGTAATCTTTCCCTCGTCTGGAACTCATTCTGAAGATGTGAAGTGATGCATTGTTGTAATTTCATGTAATGAGTCTAGTAAAGATATATAAATTTGTAAGTTGTAATTTGCCTGTATAAATATGTTTTTTTTGCCATTGTGCTTCCCCCCCCCCCCCCCCCCCGAAAGATATATATATGACTGGTTAAATGCAATATGTGGTGTTGACTTTTGGAAACTATTATCGAAATTGTGTGAATATCGTTAAACATGTAAATTAAAAAAAAAAAGATGAATTTGTCTCTAATATAAATAAATGAAAACACAATTAATTGTTTATCCTTTTACATCATATATATTTAATGGTAAATTAATATTAGTCTATTCTCAATGTAAATGTACTTATTGAAAGAGATTCAAGGTATCTATGACAAGTCTGTACAAGCACTATAATACTCAAACGAGCAATTAGTAAATAAAATAGTTGTCAATTTCTCTAATGTAATTATAATTTAGTTGTATTTTTTTTTATCAATAAACAATAAAATAGTCATGAACAAATAGGATACATATAAATAAATAAATAATTCAATGCGAAACAATTACTTCCGTTCCTATCTATTTTTAGCATTGTATAATAATCAATTAAATACAACAGACTTCATTCAATTATATACCCAAAAAAAAAGAGAAATTATCTTTATCCTCCTTACCTTTCCTCCTTATCTATCCCCCATATTACATTTGTAATATTCTCTTTTTCTCTCTCGAACTCTCATAAAATTTGAGTGAATTTTTTTTATTCTTTATCTTTCTATTGTACATGTACGAGTATTTTGCACAATTGAGGATGCTTTGAAATCGGTAAAAGTGATTTTTTGCATTTGAAAAATTTTCAAAAAATATATTGAGAAATAAATAAGAAGGATTTTTAAGGGGACAATTATCAACCCCCACAAAAAAATATGCAAGTAAAAATCTGTCTCGATAATTAATTGAATAAAACAAACTTCCTCAATTATATAACCAAAAAATAAATATACATATACAAGTAAAAATCTGTCTCGATAATCGGTACACACATCTCTCAAAGCAAACGGTCCAAAAGTAATCAGTAAGCACCGTCGCAATAAACATAACACCTGGTCGGACCCCACACAATTCTTTAATCCCCCTCGATCACCAATTAACATTCTCTACTTTCCAGCTAATTACTGCGCAGAACTCCACCCGTTAGATCTGCTTTAGGATTCGTGAAAGTCAATCTTAAGAGACCCCTCTTATAATCCGTACCGTTGATTTTCTGCGCAGTATTACCGTCCGAGTCCGACGATCCCCAGACACAATTGTTTATCCCCCCTCGATCACCAAAATTCACATCCTCTACTGCCCATTCGATAACTCCGTATCTCTCCAACCGTTAGATCTGCTGTAAGATTCGTGAGAGCGAATATTGAAAGACCCCTCTTATAATCCACACCGTTGATTTTCCGCGCAGTATTACCGTCCGAGTCCGACGATCCCCAGACACAATTCTTTATTCCCCCCTCGATCACCAATTCACATCCTCTACTGCCCATTAGATAACTACGCATCTCTCCAGCCGTTGGATCTGCTTTAAGTTTCGTGCGAACGAATCTTCCGGACCCTCTTGTAATCAACGCCGTTGATTTTCTGCGCAGTATTATTACCGTCCGAGTCCGGCGATCAATATCCTCTGCTGCCCAGTTGATAACTCCTCATATCTCCATCCGTCGGACCTGCTTCAAGATTTGTGCAACTCAATCTCGATAAAACCCTCATATAATTCCCACCGTCGATTTGCTCCGCCCGTCAGACGCACCCATCTCCATCGTTCCCCTCCTTTTTTTAATTAATTAACACAAATACAATTTGACGCTATTCTCATTTTCTCATTTTCCATTTTCCAATTCCCAATTCTCTCTTCCGATCAGCAGCAAACAAAGTGGAGAATCTGGAGAAAAGGAGAAGAACATGGGGAGGAATCAATAGCAGCAGCCCACAACAGCAACAGCAACCAAGTGGAGAGGAATCGGCGTAACTCGGACGGCGAGTCGGAGGGAGGGAATCAATCCCCCGGCCCGGTGATTGACCGCCGGCGACCCGGATTGGAGAGAGAACTGCGTGGTATTAGGATTGTTGGGCACTGATTGGTTTTGGGTTTGTTGAGCCATGGGGGCGAAAACAGTGGAGGATTATTGCTTTGGATGGTAGAAGGTTTCATGTTTTGAGGTATGGTGGTTTAGAACTTTAGATACCAATTGCAGCTCTGGGTAGTGCCGGAACTCCGGCTATGAGTGGAATTTTGGTCGGCTGATTGGCTGTGGGTATGGTGAATTGGAGAGAATCGATCGGTTTAGTCCATCCAATTTGACCTTTTTTTGCCTTGGTTTGAATTGTAGTATGAACGAAATTGGAGAGCTGCTTTATTCCATTAAATTTTAGAAATTGGGATGTCGATTTAGTTTATGGCCAAGTTGTGGAAAAGTGTATACTTTTTTCCAATTTAATTTTGCCTTTTTGTTTTGAACTGTTGGAACAATCATGATATACTTTCTCTAGTAGATTATGTATTTAGAGGATTTGGAAAAAAATATTTTTGCTTGAGATGTAACATCAGCAATTTGTGTCGCAATGTCAGAAAATCACTCATCATTTTTTTTTTTCAATATTTTACGGGATTGTGACTTCTGATCGCTGTAATTTTCAGGTTTAGATGGAAGTTAGCAGGCATTGGACTGCCTATGCAAATGGAGCGAAACCCCACTAACAGTTCGTATAATTTAAGAAACATTGAACCGATGTCTTCTTCACCGTTCCCAATCCTGCCCGCTCACGTGCAACCCAACTTCCCCAAACTGCCAGACTCTCAGCAGGTCTCGACGGAGCAAGAACTAATAAGTGGGTCCACTAACCCTTTGTATTCTCCTGTCATGAATTACCCACCTGACCTACATGATCCGCCTCTCTTCCTCCCTCAGAGGACTTCTAACATGGGTATCTCTCCTTTCGGCACCCAAGCAACAAATTCCGGCATTTCGGCAGGGGATTCAGGAACAGTCCAGTGCGCTTCTAGTTATTCGCCTTGGGTCCCAATGGACCAGGTCCAGGGGTTAATGGATTACTCCGTGGGCGAGACTGTGGCGATGGGCAGCAATCATGTGTATGGTGACCCCACGGTGGTGGCCACGGATGATCTGACAAAGGAAAATGAATTTTGGAGTGAGATTATAAATGATGACTGGAAGGTTATTCTTAACGCCACTGCTCCAGAATCTCAACCAAAGGTACAAGTCTTTATCACCCATTACGGTTCCAATAATCTCAATGCATCTTCATGTTTTGATGGTGGATCAACTGCCTGTGTTGCTAAATAAATAATTATTAGCATGGAGTTACAATTGAATGTTATGCACTTGCCACTAGGTACTTATGAGTGCATGCACCATGCATCTCTGTGGCGGAACTTGTTGTTTTGGAAGTTATGAGAACTAGTTGTTCATGAATCATTTATCTTAGCTGTACTTTTAGGTAGAGTGTTTTTTTTTTTTTTTTTTTTCACCAGATATAGTAACTAAGTGAATTATGATGTGAATACTGTATTTTAATGGAAGGATGATTTTACGTACTTGTGTCATGGTTGATTCCTTCACTGGTCTAAGTTAAGAAAAATAGAGAAAGAATGATGACTTAGTATTACAGGGACAGATAGATCACATAATTTCTATTAGAGTGAATCAGCTGCTTACCTCAGAAAAAGTATTGTTGTATAACCGTTCTAGGATAAGGCAGCTTGGTTCATTGTATTTTTGTACGATTGTACTCACATCAATTATCCCAATTGAATACCACCACCGACTTTGCAGCTGGCATTGAAAACGTCCAACTGATGTCGCCGCCCTTTGTTGCACTTTCTCAAAATAATTATCTGAATTTAATATTCTAACACTATTTTCTTTGATACAGTCAGCAGTATCATCCTCTTCAAATGTGTCAGTTCCACCTCAGGTACCAGTTAGTTCGCAGGCGGTGGTACAGGTACCTGCACCAGTTTCAGTCTCTGTGCCACCTCAGAATTTGGAAGTAAATTCTGTTGTTGCAAGCCCTTCTCCCAAAACCAGTAATGCACCTGCGGCAGCCAAGCAACGCATGAGGTGGACCCCAGAGCTTCATGACCGTTTTGTTGATGCTGTAAATCAACTTGGCGGTAGCGAGAGTATGTTTATTCGATAGTATATTTTGAGTTCTATTCTTTTGTATTTGTGACTTATGAGAATGACAGATAAGAACGTTTTTTCTTCCTGTCTGAGGCACTTGTTTCAAAGTAATATGGAACCAGTTCTGTGCACTTGTATGGAGAATGTATATTGGCATACATCGGTTGCATGGTTAAAAATGTGCTTGCTGTAGCATGCATGTATATATCAAACTAGAAGAAGAGTCTAATACTATGAAAAGGATAAAAGGTCCTGACTTGATATCTTAGCGGTATTCTTATTTCTGTTTAATTGCAGAAGCCACTCCAAAAGGCGTGCTTAAACTGATGAAGGTTGATGGCTTGACAATATATCACGTGAAGAGCCATCTCCAGGTTTGAAGTTTGTTGTAGTTAGTTACAAAAATGCTTCTATTTCTGTTTATTGGAAAGTTCTTTTGATGTCAAGTGCTATTAGTCAACCTAATTGCTTCTTGTTGTTCTGCAACCTCACTGTGTAAAAACAATCAAGGTTACCAAATTGCTTAAATACTGCAATTTTATGTAGCCTTTTCTATTGTTTTCTAGTGTATTATGTAATTCTGATTAGATTTACCTAATATTGTAGAAATATAGGACTGCTCGCGTAAGACCAGAGTCAACTGAAGGTTGTGAGACAATTTTTTAATGATTTTTGGATACATATATTTTATCTTCATTTTTCCTATTCTGAGAGTATAGTCTGTTTATGCTAGGCAATGAAGATTCGTCAGAAAGGAGACCCACACCGCAAGATTTGGCTGCACTAGATATTAAATCGTATGTCTATAAGAAATTTTACTCAAATTGCATCTCCATTGGCATACCAATGACATATTTATTCATTGATTTTAATTTTTTGGTAGTAGCATGGATCTTACTGAGGCTCTGAAGCTTCAGATGGAAGTCCAGAAACGACTTCATGAACAGCTTGAGGTTTGAAAACTTCCTATATATAATTATATCATTCTTAAGTATGTTATATGCTTTCATCAAACTTTTATTTAGCTAATCAGCTAAACCTAATTAATTGTACTGAAATAATAGATGGAATTTACATTCACACTGATCAAGGTTGTGTGAATTTAATCTCACAGATCCAGAGAAAGTTGCAATTAAGGATAGAGGAACAGGGCAAGTATCTCCAGATGATGCTTGAGAAGCAATCAAACTCCAAGCCGAGCTGCTCTGAGAAATCTGCAAAAGATGGCGCAGGCCCCAGCAGCAGCAATACCAACATGGAAGAGACCACCAACAATATGAACATTCTCGAAGTGGATTCTTCTGATGGTGAAGATACTTCTCCGAGGAAGAAGCGCTTGATGGGCACCACTGACTCTTCACCATGACACACCAATTTTACTATTTCCAACCGATCGCCATTATTCTGGCACAAACAATGGAAGGAAAAAAAAAAAAAGAAAAAAAAGAAAATGACATGACTTCTGACTTTCTAAGAGATTAGTTTCTTGTATCATAACTTGCTCTATAATAAGCCATTTGGTATAATATATCTTAGCTTATCGGGTGATAAGTTATAGGGTTATGGTGGTCGCCTTTCTAATGTGAAGACTATGAAGGCAGCCCGAAGAGTCGGGGAGGACTGTTAGTAGTGTTTTAATCTAAATTATGAAAGAAAAAAAGTTGTTTATGGAAATATATAGGTCATGTACTCATCTTGTATGATGCTTTTTGTGAGGTATAATAAGTATTAGTATCTTCATAAACTCAGGAGTTCTTGCAAATTGAATTAGCTTTTGCAGTGCTAGAGCAGTCAAGATCACTGGATTCTGTAAATGCTATTACAAGCAATAAATTGAGGAAAAGTTATGGATAAATTGGAATTGGGTCTTATTGATATGATCCAGGAATTTCTGCGATTTGCATGAAGTTACAAAATATCCTGATCACTTGCTTTCTTGTATGTATAGATGATATTCTTGTTGATTGTCTGG
This sequence comes from Cyperus esculentus, assembly GCA_030179965.1. Lineage (NCBI taxonomy): Eukaryota > Viridiplantae > Streptophyta > Magnoliopsida > Poales > Cyperaceae > Cyperus > Cyperus esculentus. Next base: position 5,234,493 of record JASGLE010000012.1, read on the forward strand.
TAGGATTTAGTTGTCCTTTTTGATACGAGCTAATTGCAGTAACAGATTGGTTCGAAGCTAATTGTGGACTTGTAAAAAAAAAAATTGAAAGAAGAAAGGAAAAGGAGAACTAGCGTAATTTTAAATCTCTTTTACTTGCCCATATTTATTGCTTTCAAAGAAACCATCATACCATATGCTAGTAAGAATTAGATTGAACGTTGAGCACGATTGAAGTTCAAAAACTACTCGGCTAAATTGTAAAATTTGAGTATTTTTTACTTGGGGCTTTTGATAGAAACAAAAGGTTCAGTTGTAATTTCAATCTTGTTAAATCATAAATAAATACCGCATACTGTGAGATTGTTCAATACTTAATTACCGATAAAGCCAAGTACTGAATAGAAAATAGTACAGACCACAGAACTACATTTGGTGCTTTGGGTACCTCCAAAATTACTTGGCAGTTGGCACACCCTTTTGATCCTTCTTAGACCAATTTATCTCTATTTAATTTATATGTTTATATTGAGTTAGATTATTATACTAATGTTAGCATTTCAAATCTGAAATGCTAACGCCTTAAATTTTATGTTATCTTGTATAGAATCACGATTTGTGGTGCTCAATAAATTTTTTATATGAAAATATTGAGGAATACACAAATTTTCATTTCTAGGGTTTTCTAAGCATTTATTTTGAATTTAGAAAAGAGCTCATAAATATGAATAAATACTTAGAAAACTCTAAAAATGAAAAAAAATTGTATTCCCCAATATTTTTCATATAAAAATTTATTGAGCACCATAATCGTGATTTCAGACACGATAACATAAATTTTGAAGATGTTCGAAATACTAACATTATTATAATAGTCTAACTTTGTTTATATTTATATAAAAATATTTATAATCTTTTAAAAATAAAAGTTACAAATATTATTTTTACAACACATATCAATTAAAAATACTAAATAATTTCAAATTTTAGAAAACTATTTAAAAGTAAAATTGTTATTTGGGGTGTTGCCGAAGTAGGGGTCCGTATCTGCTGCCATAAAAAATTATGGCACAATCTTGCTATAGGTAGTACGAACCGTCGAAACACTTTAAACGGTCCAGATTTTTAAAAATAAGGGGTGCTTTTTTATGTAGGTCCCACTTTCATACACACAAAAAAAACTATGGCAAGGTCGTGCCATAAAAACTAGGGCAGCGGATGTGAATCTGCCAAAGTAGCTCCCCAGTTACCCAGTATAGAAATACGAATAGTCGAATACCCAGTTAATGGATCCGGGTTAACAAACAAATCTATCCGTACTCCGTAGAGATAACCCGATAGGCTGGTAGCGACCGCTCGGCCTACTCCCTTGTTCCCATCTTCCCTTCGAGGAAGACAAACCCCGTAAAATAAAGATAACAAATTCAAACCCCTCGTAGAGGAGGGAAACCCTAGAGGTTAAAGACTTGTTACATATCGGGAGTCGCGATGTTGTTCCAGGTCGGTGGTCAGGGCACGCGCCCGACGAGATGGCCGCAGCTCCCCGCCAGCCTCCGCGTCGCCCTCACCTACTCCCTCGGCGTGCGTATTCGTTCCTTCGTTAGCTTGAATACTAAATCATACTACACCTAAAACCATGCGTATCAAATTTGGTATCAAACTCGATATCGATATAGAATTTTCCATTGTATAGTATAAATAGGTTGAATACTTTAATAAGTTCATTTAAATATCAGTACATTATACATTAAACATTAATACTAAGTTAAGTTAATAATACAGTTGGTATCGATTTTATTTTGATCTGTACCGTTGATTAATGAGTATAATGGATATTAAAAAATTTGAAGAAGAAAAGGAAAAAAAAAATGGAGAGTATAATAGTTACGTGCTTTATAATATAGTATAGGTATGTTTACATACTATAAAACTTTTTACTATTTTTTAAAGAGTGATGCTATTGTACAAATTGTCCCGTACTATTAGCCGTATCTCTAATTTAAAAAATTAATAGTCAATCCGAACTGTTCATTATGGTATTTATATCCAATTTAACTTGCAAACCAAATTTTAAAATCAATTAAAAATACTAAATAATTTCAAATTTTAGAAAACTATTTATAAGTAAAATTGTTATTTGGGGTGTTGCCAAAGTAGTTCCCCATAACAGATACACGAATAGAAATAGTCGAGGCTGGTACCGTCCGCTCGGCCCACTCTTTTGTTCACATCCCAATATCCCATCCTTTGCCGAATTCATATCCTCTACTACGCAGTAGTTTACTGTAAAGTACTCTAATCGTCGGATCTGCTTTAACGTTCGTGCAACTCAATCTCAAAGAGCCCACTATAAACCGCATCGTTGATTCGTGTCAATCTCCTTTCCCGAGCTGCTGTTCTATTTCTACCCTCTTCTTCCTCTACCGATGTCGTCCATTGAAGACGACCGAGGAAGACAAACCCCGTCCGTATAGATCAACAAATTCAAACCCCTCGTAGAGGAGGGAAACCCTAGAGGTTAAAGACTGTTACATATCGGGAGTCGAGATGCTGTTCCAGGTCGGCGGTCAGGGCACGCGCCCGACCTTCTTCGAGATCGCCGCGGCACAGTAGCTCCCCACCAGCATCCGTGCCGCCCTCACCTACTCTCTCGGCGTGCTTGTATTATTATTCAATTTCATGTCAGTTTTGTAACTTCAATTTTGTTAAATCATAAATCTATACCGCATTACTGTGTGATTGTTCAACACTTAAAATCCTGATTTTTTGGTTTTTTAACTGGATACAGATATCTTGAATACTACATAGTATAACTTGAATACTGAATCATACTGCACCTAAAACCATGCGTATCAAATTTGGTATCAAACTCGATATCAATATAGAATTTTCCACTGTACAGTATAAATAGGTTCAATACTTTAATGGGTTCATTTAAATATCAGTACATTATACATTAAAAATGAATACTAAGTTAATAATTCAGTTGGTATCGATTTATGTATCTCAGTGTCATGCTATCGTGGGATTGTTCAACATTTAGCTACTACTGATAAAGTGAAGTATTGAAATAGAAATAGTGAAATGGCCAGATATGGTGATACCATTGATAATGTTATTGGGGATACCACATAGGTTAACTTTCAAAAATAATTGATTTACTTAGCATACTAATTGTTCAACTTAACATGCTAATTATTCAACTCAACATCTATTGATATAATTATTCAACTTATAAGTAGATGTTGAGTTGGATAATTAGCATGTTAAGTTGAACAATTAGTATGCTAAGTTAAATAATTATTGATATAATTATTCAACTTAATATATATTATGCTTAAAATGAAAAAAAAAAACTAATTATTCAATTATATATACTGTGCTTAAACTGAAAAAAACTAATTATACAACTTAACATGCTAATTATTCAACTTAACATATGAACTTATAATTAGCCAATTAAGTTTAATAATTATTGATATAATTAACATCCAACTTAACATGCTAATTATGAGTTGATGTTAAGTTAAAAAGTTAGTAAGCTTAGTTAAATAATTAGCACGGTAAGTTGAATAGTTAGTCCAATCCGATTAAATTAAACTATACGCTATCCAATGATATTCAAATGGGATCATCCATTGTAACGTGCATTTTCCTTTCCATAGCCCATAGCAAAGTACATAAACTCGAAACTCCCCAGTCACCTCGTTGACAGACCGGGGTAAACAAACAAACAAATATATCTATAATAACTGACTAATTACTCGATAGCTCATATCAGTCGCTCGAGCAATCCTCGCCGTTCGTTCTTCATCTCTTCTCTTCCTCTCTACAACACGACCGCCTTCTTCTCGAAGTTCTTGTTTTCCCTCCACTGAAGACGATTAAGGAGAAGGAAAACAAACCCTGTAGAGATTGGAGATAACTAAGTCGTGATGATGTTCTAGGTCGGCGGTCAGGGCACACGTTCCACCTTCTTCGAAATGCCACAGTGCAGCAGCTCCCTGCCAGCCTCCGCGCCGCCCTCACCTACTCTCTTGGCGTGCGTATTCGTTCTTTCATTATCTTGATTTATATTATTATTCATTTTCATGTCAGTTTTGTAATTTCAATTTTGTTAAATTGTAAATCTATACCGCATTACCGTGAGATTGTTCAACACTTAACTACCGATAAAGCCAAGTGCTGAATATAAAATAGTAAATAGTGAGGTAAAATAGTACAGAAATAAGTTTGGTGCTCCAAAATTACTTGGCACACCCTTTAAAAAAACAAGTTTATTCCTATTTAATTTACTAACAAGAAATCCGCCCGTTGTTCGGGTGTTTTAAATTTTGATCTCATACCGTATAATACATATAACGTGCTTTTGATTTTTGGCTAATTATTTATCATTTAATTCCATTTTTACACTAAATAAACTCATTCATTGAATGTTAGAATATAAAACGTTAATTTCTCATTAATGTAAATTATGATCAACATTAATGTATTCCATGCCAAGATTAATATCTTTCCATTTTTGTAAAAACCAAAATGAAATAAATGTATTTTGATCTGTATCGTTGATTAAGGGGTATAATAGGTATTAAAAAAATTTGAAGAAGAAAGAAAAAAAATGGAGAGTGTAATTATGGGTGTCAAAAAGTGACCTGACCCGACCCGACCCGATGGTAAATGGGTCGGGTATGGGTCAAGATTTTTTGACTCACCACGGGTCGGGTCGGGTATGGGTCAACCTGACCCAACCCAAATAATTGTGTTGTAATTTTATTTATTTTGACATTAAATATTGATCAAAGCTTATATCTACATTAATTGATATCAATTATTTAAAAATTGACATCAAATTTCAATTCAAAATGCTTATCTTAGTTTCATCCTATTATATTAACATTTGTAAAACAAATGAAATGACGTACTTATAACTAACTATCTTTGATAGGGATTTTAATTATAACATTAATTATACCAAATCAATAAATTTTTGGAACGGTCTATATTCCTTTTGATTTATAGTAAAATTCATCTTGCTATTTTAATCTTGAGTCTAGATTAAATATTATTCATTATAATAGTTTATATCGTAGTGATAACATTTAGAGCTAAACTATTTGTTGAACTATGTTTTCACAATTTCTGAATTTGCCTATTTTGCAAAATCACTTAATTGTGATTCTAACATGTCTTGTGAGATTGTCAATGTAGGGAATATAGGTTGCAAGTTTGAAAGAGCCAATTAGAAGAATTTTATATTGGATGAAAGTATGTGCTATCATATCCATGTTATAGAGCTCGTTTCAACTTTTCAACGAGCCTTGAATCGTCCAATTTGGAGTTAAAATGAGAAAGTTATGGCCAAAACAGTAACATGGACAGAGGATACCGTTCTGCAGCGGTTCAGTGAACCGTTCAAACGGTTCATGAACAGTTCCAACGGTTCAGTGAAGCGTTGAACGGTTCATTGTGCAGTAAGTTTTTGAAAAATCTGTCACAAACAGTTCCAACGCTTCAGTGCGCATAATTTGAAATGGACAGTGTTTGGCAAGCTATAAAAGGGAGGAAACTAGTGACATCCGTTACAGATCGGTTCAATGAACAGTTGAACGGTTCACGAACAGTTCCAACGGTTCAGTGAAGCGTTCCAACGCTTCAGTGCGCAGAATTTGAAATCTAGCCGTTTTTGTACCGTTTTTGAACTGTTATAATAGGTTTCCTTCTTGGCTCTCTGAGAGAGGGCTCCATACTTTCAAAACCTTAGAGCCGCCATTAGAGAAGAAAAATAAGCCAAATCCTTTGACTCAAAAGAGATTGATTCTCAAGCCAAACAAGAGAGATTTAGCTCTCACCCCTTAGATCTAGTTCTTGATCCATTGGATCTCTTTTTCCTCTCACCTGTTGTGGTGATTCTTTCACCGGTGTGTGGTGGTTTTCTTGACCCGTGTGTGGTCTTCTTTTAGTCTTTCTTCTTTCCTAGTCTCCATCTCTTTGTGTGTAAGGAGACTAGAGTATTGTAAGAACTTGGTGTCTAGTAAATCGGCGTGACCCGCTTGGTGGTGGTCACGAGTCCCGGAGAGTAGGCTTTGCTAGCCGAACTCCGTTAAATTGCGGGAGTCTTTCTTTCTCTTCTCTACTTACTTTTAATTGCTTAATTATTGTTTGAGTAGATCTTGTTTCTTGTTGTGTGCCTAAAACAATTTGAATTGCAAAGTTTGTCCAAACGGTCATTGAATTCTAAAATTTAGTATTCTCTTGGTCTTGGACAAACAACACTATTGTGCTAACGTTAGCATTTCGAATCGAAATGCTAATGGCTCAAAAATTGTGTTATCGTATTCGGAATCGTGATTTATGGTGTTCAATAAATCCTTTATATAAAAATACTGAGGAATACAAAAGATAGTAATAGATTATCGGGATATGAGATAAATGGTAAATTACACCTATGTTATATAATGAAATATAGTATCTGGTTACTTTGAGTAGCAAAAGAATGGAAAAAAAAAAAAAAAAGCGAGCTCCCAAATTGAAGCAGAGCCTTTTCATGTGAACCAGCGAAGACATTGAAATATTGAATTAATTGGAAAAAAAAAAAAAGATACGAGTGCCATGCAGGATTCGAACTCGAGTTCTTAAGAATGTACAACATGCAATCAAACAACTATGCCACAATCATTCCATGCAATTTTTAACATACCAAATAACTCATTGAAATAATACGACCCGACCTGTCACGGGTCAAAAAAGTCTAACCCATACCCGACCCAACTCGACCTGACCCATTGACACCCCTAAGTGTAATAGTTACGTGCTTTATAATATAGTATAGATAGTATAATTATATGTTTACATACTATAAAACGTTTTACTATTTTTTAAAGAGTGAGGCTATTGTACAAATTGTCCCGTACTATTGACCGTATTTCCAATTTTAAAAATTAATAGTTGATCCGAACCGTTCATTATGATCTTTATATCTAATTTAACTTGCAAACCAAATTTTAAAAATTTTAATAACTTTTTACTATTTTTAAAGGTCACTTGATTAAAACATTATGAGTCATTTAAATAGGTGACATTTTAAAATATCTAAAAAATATTAAACAAATTTCAAAAATATAAAATCTGGTTTATAAGTAAAATTGTATACGAAGACCATAATGAACGGTTTGGATCGACAATTAATATTTTGAAATTCGAGATATGAGTCAATAGTACGGAGCAATCCATACTATTAATAGTATAATAGCCTTACTCTTGTTTAGAAGTAAAGTTACAAATATTATTTTACAACACGTATCAATTAAAAATACTAAATAATTTCAAATTATAGAAAACTATTTATAAGTAAAATTGTTATTTGGGGTGTTGCTAAAGTAGCTCCCCAGAACTGATATACGAATCAATTAAAAATACTAAATAATTTAAATTAGAAAACTATTTATAAGTAAAATTTCAATTAAAAATACTTAAGATCTACCGTCCATATCATTCAAGGGTCCTGTTCTGAAGAAACTTAATAGAACTTTGTCTGCTGCCCTCAGCCCCTATTACTGATCGTCCCTCTTCTTCTCTCCCGACTCGATCTCAGGAACTCAGACTCATCTCCTCGTTCATCTGATTTCTTTCGGAGGAAAGAAGGGCGAACCGTCAAACAGATCGAGGAAGACAATTACAAACCCCCTCGTAGAGGAGGGAAAGGGAAACCCTAGGGGGCTAGAGGTTCATAGACTGTTACATATCGGGCGGGAGTGCGATGCTGTTCCAGGTCGGCGGTCAGGGCACGCGCCCGACCTTCTTCGAGATGGCCGCGGCGCAGCAGCTCCCCGCCAGCCTCCGCGCCGCGCTCACCTACTCTCTCGGCGTGCGTATTCGTTCTTTCCTTCGCTTGATTTGTAATTTAGTTCAATTTCATCTCAGTTTTGGCCTAATTACTGGCCTAATTGTTGTTAATTTCTGTTGCATTTAAGTTTTGAATTTAGTGTGTGTAATTTGGAACATGATCAAGTCCAATACAGAAAAAGTTGCGGTGAATTTCAGCTACTATGTTAATGAGGCATTGTTGTGATATATTGTACATAATTGCATTAATATATACTGCATTAATATATACTTGTTTTGTTGTTCTGTTACAATGATTAGGTGTTTGCACTGAGGAGGCCGTTCCTTCACAAGATCTTAGATTATGACGACGAGTTCTTTGCTTTGCTAATGATGGTGCTCGAATCTCACAGTCTGCGCACAACAGGTACTATTCCAGCTGCAGAGTGTATTTACAGGTGCAGTATTCGCATCAGATCGATTGGTTATTTGGCCATGTAAAGCCAGCATCACCAACTGCAAGCCACACTTGCATCACTGTTTCGCAACATGCGATGCAGTTGATTCCAAACTAATGGTTGCTTGACAGACATTTGTAAAAGAAGTGCCAAATAAAAAATATATGTGACTACTGGTTGCTTTGCGTCAGCAATTTATAGGTATCTTTCTATTTCAGATGCGTCTTTTGCCGAGTCATTGTATGGTCTGAGACGGAGAGCGGCAAATATTTCCGCCAAGAAAAGCACATTTACTGCTGAGTCGAGTGAGAAAGCCCGTGATTTGGGTTTGAGAAAGCACCAGAAGATCCTCTCTGTAGTATTTTTGGTATGAAATTGTCTTGTCACTCAATGTAAACTATTTTCTGTTAATGTTTCCTTTCATAAAAGGACATCGAAAGCATTTATAGGTCTAGAGGATATGCTTTGGCCACAAGAGAGCTGATTTGTCTATTTAAAAGAAATATATAGCTACAAGGCACTGTGATAATTATTACAACTTTTGTATGTCATGAGATAATATTGCGGTTTATTATTTCTTAGGCATCATACAACGATAGTTACGAAATGACTTGGTTAAAATTCAGGTTGTTTTGCCATATTTCAAGTCAAAGCTTCAATCGGTTTATAATAGAGAAATGGAAGCAAGGCTTCAGGCAAGTCTCTGGGGCACTGATGAGCCAAGGCTTGATGAAGCTGGCTTTCTCCTTGATCAAGGAGAGACATCTGCACATGCAGTGCAGCGTGCCGACAGTGAGGTGTCTAGTGTTGTGACTTTTAGAAAGAAAATCACCGCCCTGGTGGCTCTTTGCTATCCTTGGATCCATGCTACTAGTGAAGGTAGTTGCTCTTTTTATAGTGAAACAGTCATATAACATATCTGTAGCTGTCATTTGATCCATGCTGCCAGCTCATATTTACAGCCATTTAAACTCCAGATCGCTGATTCTTCTGGTTTTACTATAATTTATTGTTAGTATGACGAATATGGTTCGTTATTCTTGGGTCCTGGTTTCCTGCATTCTGTCTTCTGTATGCTGATTATATGTATCAGGTTTATGTGTAAATAACCTCTTTTAATCAATTACTTCCTTTTTTTTTTTTTAATCTAATAGGTCTATCATTTGCTTACCAGCTCCTGTATTTGCTGGATGGTACTGCTTTTTACGGTCCAGGGCTACATGTGCTAGGAATTCAAGTATGTCGTGCCACTGGGCAAGAGTTGGTAAGTTTAGTTGCGCCTCTCTCTCTCTAAAGTGGTAAATCCTAGTACTTTTTAGTTGGTAAGTGGAGCCTACTGATCCCGATTTGTAGTTCAGTATAAGGCTATGCATGCCGTCATTCCCAGATATATCTCTGTGCAAGTCATAGCACACCTTGCGAGTTTTTTTACAAGTTGGAATATAGATAATTGGTAAACTGACTTTACTATTTGACGCAATTGCAGATGGATTCATCTTCTAAAATATCTCGAATTAGAAGCCGTGAACTCGAAAGGCTACGTGGTCCACCATGGCTGAAGGTATGGGATGTTTAGTATAATACCACCACAATACCTCTCAGCTTAATCTTGTCAGAATGTTTCTTTTTAAAGCTAAATTAACCACTAACAAGTCCTGAATAAAAATTGAGACTAAAGAAGCCTAAGGCAGGAAAAAAAAAAAACAAAATCAGTGATCTGGAGTTCCATAAATGTACATATGATCTGATACACACTAATTTTGTACTAGTTGCTTCTATGTGATGATGCTGATGCAGATTCCTTTTTTATTAACTTTGGGGCCTACATCAATTTGACAGGCAGTGCAGAGAGTGCTTCTCAAATGCGTATACACATCTTTAGATTATGCACAAACTGGTCTAATTGCTGCAGTTTTCTTTTTCAAGGTTTGTTCCGCATTTTCTTTGAATCATTGAAATGTGCAGCTTCAGTTTTTTTGTTGATGATAGTATAAGTTCTTGGCAGATGATGGAATGGTGGTACCAATCAGCTGAAGAAAGGATGTCAGCTCCTACTGTGTATCCCCCACCACCTCCTCCGCCACCCCCAAAGGTAATTCTTCCTTGTGCTTTCTTTATGCCGGGATTAGTATGTCAAACTTTTACGGTAATGGAACCAGCTGATATAATAAGTTGCAAATTGGAGCATTGCACAGATATTGAAGGACCCCATATCTATGGGGAGATGCAGGTTAAATTCTTCTAAAGGCATATTAAAGTAACATATACACCTGGGTTAAAGGGAGCCCCTTTTTTTAAAAAAAAAGGAAAAAAAAATGGAGGCAAGATACTATCCCGACTGGTAAAAGCTGTACACTTTGATTAAGCATAAAAACATACATCAAAGCAACACAACATTGGGCTTGACTACATTTTCAGGCAAAAAAATATTTTACTTAAAAATTTGAACTAAATTGTCATTAATTGATAGTGATTCCGGTTTGTGGGGAAAAATATAAGAGGGAATGGTAAGTACTGATTTTGCATCCCCTTAATTGTTTAAGGTTGCTAAAGATGGAGTTCCCTTGCCACGAGACCGGTCCCTCTGCCCCTTGTGCTGTCAGAAAAGGGCCAATCCCTCTGTTCTAACCGTTTCAGGCTTTGTTTTCTGCTATAGTTGTATTTTCAAATCTGTTTCTCAGGTCAGCTTCTCTCTGTGGTCTTCTTTTGTTTCTTGTTTTGAGTACTATGAATACATCTTTTGTTTGAGCACTTGAGTACTATGAACATCAAAATCACATTAGGCTTGTTCGTAGAATTTTATTTGGTTTTCCAAAGTGCACATGATTTGGACAAATTGCTACTTTTAAAAATTTTTTTTTTTATGTGATCTATCCAAATACCAGGCAGTCACCATCCTTCCTTTTGGCCCATGCTCAAAACCTTAACATATGAGAAAAGATTATGATCTTTAAATAATGATGTTGATGCACAAACCTTAGATCACGGTATTCTCATACTTAGGGTCCGAATCTACTGCCATTGTTTTTTGCTGCCATACTCAATACAGACTGCTGGGTTAATTTAAATGGCTGAGATTCTTATGGCTTTGGGTTTTTGTGGGTCCCACTGCCATAGAGACAACAACAGCCGGCTGCGATCACCACTATGGCAGCGGATATGATTCCCTCATTACTTATATGTGCTGATGCACAACATAATCATTACATTTTCCTGCATTTTCTCACTGTCTTTTTTCCCTTTTCTTTTGGTGTCTTTTAATTAAACAGCACAAGAAATGCCCTGTGACTCTAATACCGGCAAATGTTGATCAAATAAGGCGGCTGTTCCATGATTTATAATGAAGTTATGAGGACTGAAGTTCTGCGGCTAAATATATATATTTTACCTTGGTTATTCATGATTTCTCTTCACTCTCACTTAGTAGGAAGTCATCTCAATTGATGATCAGATTTTCTCTGGGTATAGGTTTTTCATTTCTTAATACCAATTAAGCAAGGATTTTAGTTTTTGTATATTGTATAATAACAATGTGCCAATTATTCCCTTTTTTTTTGGGGGCTACCGGGCTAATCTCCAGTAATTGAATAATGGAGATATCTGTAATGCAAATAATATTGCAAACTGGATGTTTCTGGTTTGTATCTGTAATGTGTATCATGATTTTATGACCAGAGCACAAATTTTGTTGAGATGAGCTGCCCAAATTGTCTGTTTATTGAGTTATATTTGCGAAACATTTCTTTCACTGATTCTCTTGGGTTTATTTGGAACGAACGATACATGCCCATTTCATTTCAGAGTTGAATAGTTAAGATCATTTTGCGTTAAGAATCAAATTCACCAATATCATGTCTATTGAAAATTGTTAAGATCATTTTGCGTTTGTTTATTTATTATTTCTTTTGGGGAAAAAAAATTATCTTTATTGTGGTAGAAATATAAGCAGGGTGGATCCCCTATTTTAGGCCCTGTTCGGAGATGGGTAGAACCCACGGAAAGTCACTGTTTGAGTGGGAAAAAAAAAATTCACTCAGTGGATTTTCAGTTTCCCTTCGAAACAGTATCAATCCCATGAAAACATGGGCCGACCGAACACGCCCTTACAGTGCTTGTGTAACAAATACATTTGGTACCACTGCTGTTACTTTTGGTACAAGTATGCTTGTGTTCTTACATGGTCGTGAGATGTTCTCTAACAAGGCGCCTGGTCAAGAACACACAATTCAAATTGCATCATTTTCATCTCAAAAATCCGATAATCAAATGATAAACTGACAGATTTTTTTTTTTTTTTTGATGCACTCGTGTCAATCATCCGTTTTTGATCAAGCTGTTTTCAGCCAACTACAAGCTGCTCTCAGATCACAAATTCAGCCTTTTAAATTTCAATGAAGCTACTGCTACAGTTCTCCCCTTTTTAAGTTTTTGTTCTAACTCTCAAATGCTGGTGATCAACTGATTGATTATTAACGCACAAACTCCACATTTAATTAACAAAAGGTGACACCAAGACTACAGTTCTCCTCCCCTTTTAATAAAAAATGAGAGGACAAATGAAACAGCATGAGATTTATATAGAGAAACATCTTGCGTCCATTGAAAACCCATCCATACATCCATAAACGTGTACGGAATATAACAAATACATTCCGAAATGTAACCTATGGATGCTATGGACACATATTACTCATTTATGTATACTTACAGAAATATCAAAATAGTTAAAAAAAAAATAATGCAAAGAACTGATAGTGTTGGTGCCTCAATTTTTTTAAATAAGCCCGAAAAACTAAGTCCCGTAATACACATTTTTCACATTTGAGCTGAACGCTACGGTACCTAAGCGGCCAGCCGGGCCGCTTAGGTACTTGAACGTCCAGGGTGGCCGCTTAGGTACCGTAGCGTCCGGCTCAAATGTGGAAAATGTGTATTACAGGGCTTAGAGTCGTAAATTTGTATTTTGCAGGGCTTATTTAAAAAAAATTGAGGGTGTTGGTGTCACCTTTAGCTTAAGAAGCACTATTAACAAGCAACAATTGCTGTCGTTGTGCCAGAGTTCAACTGCTTGAATTCCAAGCGAGATCGAGCCCCAACCGCACCAAACTAAACCGCCAAAAAAGACACTATATCAGTAACGTCTCTTCTAATCAAGCAAACACACACACACCCACGACTCCCCAACTCACGGTTGGTGACAGATGCTCCTATGCCACCTCTCCCCTTCTCCATAAGATGAGCTCCTCCTCTCCCTAGCTCCCTACTTCGTCTTCACACTTGTGCCATGGACACGGCGTCTGTCAACAGCCTTGTCGCCGGTTCGCACCAGCGCAACGAGCTGCATGTCATGAGTGCCCATGAAGAGGTTCAAATTTTCTTCCTCCTAAATTTTAAAATTAAATTGAGTTATTCTTTTATGGATCAGCTAAGCAACCTTTCATTTTGAATCGAGCAGTTCTTATCAAACACCTCCGTTTTTAACTGTATCTAAAAACATATCGCGGCCATCCGATTATGAAAAATGAACGGTCCATATTTTATCTGATCCATAGCAGAATTAGCCATTAAGATTATTTAATTTATAGTTTTATTTTATTTACTTTTCAATTTTGGTATTGCATTCTTTTTTTAATTACTATTTTGATATTTCTGCAAGTATATAAATCTCATGCTGTGTTGTTTCATTTATGTTATGACAATTAGCCGAAAGCGAAGACTGCGCACGCAAATGCGAAAGTATGTCGTGTCTGCGGGGACGACATTGGGCTGAGAGACGATGGGACGCTTTTTGTGGCATGCAACGAGTGTGGTTTTCCTGTGTGCCGGCCTTGCTACGAGTACGAGCGTGCGGAAGGGAACCAGTGCTGTCCTCAATGCAACACTCGCTACAAGCGCCACAAAGGTTGTTGCTTTTTAATATTTGAGTTGTTCTGCTATGAATTCGGCCGAGCAACCTTTCATTTTGAATCGAGCTGTTCTTATCAAACATTTCTTTTTTAATTGTATCTAAAAGACATATCGAAACCATCCGATTATAAAAATAATGAACGGGCTATATATATATCATCTGATTCATAACAGAATTAGCCTTAATTATTTTTGTGCACTTTTCAAAGAAGAGATTTTGTCCCAAAATATTTGTCTACCAGAATCTCATAGCATAGATATATCCACAGGGTGTGCGCGAGTACCCGGAGACGAGGAAGATGGAGCCGACATGGATGATTTTGAGGATGAATTCAAAATAAAATCTCCAGAGAAAGCAGAAGAAAACCGTCCCGCTGATCTCAATTCGGTAATGCCAGAAAACAGTCTATTTACTTGACTCCTCATATTTGGATATTTTAGAGGTCTCGTGGGTCTGATCGATATTAACTCCCATTAACTTGCAGGAGAATGGCGAGCGCGTACAACAACAATGGAGGACAGGTGGCCCGACATTCTCTTCCTTCTCTGGCAGCGGTTAGTAGCTTAATTTGAGTTTTTTTTCTTTATCTTTTTACAATAGGTACGTACTCGCGCGATTTGAGTTATGATTATTTTATGTTGAATATTGAATTTAGAAAATAATTTTAGAACAAGGAACTAACCTTATCTTTTACTAATGTGATATTAACTCTGCAGTTGCTGGTAAGGATCTGGAAGCCGAGCGAGAAATGGAAGGAAACATGGAGTGGAAGGATCGGATCGAAAAATGGAAGTTGAGGCAGGAGAAGAGAGGCATGCTCCACAAAGGTGATGGAGGAAGTGATGAAGAAAACGACGACGGAAAAAACATCGACGAAGAATATATGCTGTAAGGATTTACTTATTTTCTGATGTCAAATTGCTTTTTGCAAACAAAAAAGTAAACCAAATTTGTTCACAAATCAATAGTCTAGATTCTAGAAGCCATTAACAAAGAATACTAAATCTAGAACTAGTATGAATATAAATTATATAATATATTCTGTGATTTTGACAAAGTTTAAAACAAAAAAAATTCATACGTGATCGTGAAAAAAAATTACGACAGGATGGCAGAGGCCCGACAACCACTGTGGCGAAAGGTCCCGATATCATCAAGCAAGATCAATCCATATCGCATAGTAATCGTCATGCGCCTTGTGATCCTTTGCTTCTTCTTCCGCTTCCGGCTTACTACGCCAGCAATGGACGCCTTTGGTCTCTGGCTAACATCAGTGATATGCGAGATCTGGTTCGCTCTTTCTTGGATCCTTGACCAGTTTCCAAAATGGTTTCCAATTGAACGTGAGACGTACCTCGATCGCCTCTCTCTTCGGTTCGAGCGTGAAGGCGAGCCAAACCGCCTCTCGCCAGTTGATTTCTTTGTCAGCACGGTCGATCCGTTAAAGGAACCGCCTATCATCACAGCCAACACTGTGCTGTCAATCTTGGCGGTTGATTACCCTGTCGACAAGGTGAGCTGCTATGTGTCCGATGATGGTGCCTCCATGCTGCTGTTCGATACGCTGTCAGAGACTGCGGAGTTTGCTCGGAGGTGGGTGCCGTTTTGCAAGAAGTTCAACATTGAGCCGAGGGCTCCTGAGTTCTATTTCTTGCAGAAGATCGATTATTTGAAGGACAAGGTGCAACCTACTTTTGTCAAAGAACGTCGCGCTATGAAGGTACATTCGCTTATTCGAGTCTCACTGTTTTTCGAAGTACTTATATTTTCAACTTTTTACATTCTTATCTAAATTGTTATTTAATTTCTCCATTCTTATAGAGAGACTATGAGGAGTTCAAGGTGAAGATCAATGCACTGGTAGCAAAAGCACAGAAGAAACCGGAGGAAGGCTGGGTGATGCAAGACGGCACCCCGTGGCCCGGCAACAACACCAGGGATCACCCTGGAATGATTCAAGTACTACTTAATTTCATGTGAGAAAAGTAATTATCCAGTATAAAACATCATTTTTTTACATGTTTTTGTCTTTGCTTAGGTGTATTTGGGTAGTCAAGGTGCACTAGACATCGAAGGGAAGGAGCTACCTCGCCTTGTATATGTCTCCCGTGAGAAGCGTCCTGGTTATCAGCACCACAAGAAAGCCGGTGCCATGAATGCATTGGTGAACATTAGTCCTATGTCAATTACTATTTCTCAAATCTATGATCCAAAATTAATTAGTTTAACTGATTGTAACAATTGAGTTGATCATCGTTTAGGTTCGAGTTTCGGCTGTTCTGACAAATGCGCCGTTCATCCTGAACTTGGACTGTGACCACTACGTCAACAACAGCAAGGCCGTCAGGGAAGCAATGTGCTTTTTGATGGATCCACAACTCGGAAAGAAACTATGTTACGTGCAATTTCCGCAACGATTCGATGGAATCGATGCCCACGATCGATATGCCAACAGGAACATCGTCTTCTTTGATGTAAGTTCATTTAAACTAAATGCTGTTACTCTTGATTTCAGTAATTGGTTGGTAATTAATTTAGCACTATAATCAATGAAAATGCAGATCAATATGAAGGGATTGGATGGAATTCAAGGCCCGGTATACGTCGGAACAGGATGCGTCTTCAACCGACAAGCGCTGTACGGCTACGACCCTCCAAAATCCGAGAAGCGCCCAAAAATGACATGTGACTGCTGGCCATCATGGTGCTGCTGCTGCTGCTGCTCCCGCAAGTCACACAAACACGACGCCAAGAAGCCCGAAAAGGACTCGAAACGCAGCTTCTTCGGTTTCTCGAGAAAGAAGAGCAGGAAAGGAGGCGACCACGAGGCAATGCTGCCGGTGAGCAAGCGAGGAGGGTACAGGAAGAAAGGGTTCGAGCTGGAGGAGATAGAGGAAGGTTTAGAAGGCTACGACGAGCTGGAGAAGTCGTCCCTCATGTCGCAGAAGAACTTTGAGAAGCGGTTCGGACAGTCGCCGGTGTTCATCGCGTCGACGCTGATGGAGGACGGCGGCTTGCCGCAGGGCACAAACACAAATGTGCTTGTCAAGGAGGCCATCCATGTCATCAGCATTGGGTATGAGGAGAAAACTGAATGGGGCAAAGAGGTATGTCAACTCTCAACCATTTTTGTTACCTTTTTTTGACAACATGTCCGTTGGCAATTTGGCATAACCTCGTTGTTGTAACATATAATACGTGCAATTAAGCAGCAGAGGTTCGTTATTGTTTATTGGCACGAATTAATAATAAAAGTAATAACTCAGACTCAGGTATGAAATAGTATTGTGTAGTTAAGAACTAATGTAAGATAATTGAAAAATAGAAGTCACTCGAATGACAGCCACATAAATTTGTAGAAACATAAAATAAGAAAAAGACTATGAACAGGGAAAAAAATAAGAAAAAGAAAACAATGCACCAGCCGGGAATCGAACCCGGGTCTGTACCGTGGCAGGGTACTATTCTACCACTAGACCACTGGTGCCTTTGTGATCTTTCCCCGTTTCTAAACTATTTATCCATCATTGCAGATCGGGTGGATTTACGGATCCGTAACGGAGGACATCTTAACGGGTTTCAAGATGCACTGCAGGGGCTGGAAGTCGGTTTACTGCATGCCGACCCGACCCGCATTCAAGGGATCCGCCCCGATCAATCTCTCCGACCGGCTGCACCAGGTGCTCCGCTGGGCGCTCGGCTCCGTCGAGATCTTCCTCAGCCGTCACTGCCCGCTCTGGTACGGCTACGCCGGCAACCTCAAGTGGCTCGAGAGGCTCGCCTACACCAACACCATTGTCTACCCCTTCACCTCCATCCCCCTCATCGCGTACTGCACCATCCCGGCCGTTTGCCTCCTCACTGGCAAGTTCATCATCCCCACGGTATGCACTTCACAGCTTTTTGCTTACAAGTTACAAATGCAGTGTCATTCATTTGTTTATATTCTGACAATTTTGTACATTTTTTCTTTCTCCATTTTGATAACATGAATTAGTTGCCATTTTTATCCAGAACTGCAGTTACATGTCCAATATTTTATGGCTAATTTGGATCGAACAAAATATGAGCGGTTCATTTTTCATATCGGACGGTCACTATATGTATTTAGATAAAATAAAGGAAATGTTTGATAAGAAATACTCGATTCAAAATGAAAAGTTACTTAGCTGGTCCATAGCAAAATCACTCATATTTTAATTTACAATTTCCTTTTTTTTTCCATTTTAATACTGTCGAAGATATCAAAGCCAATAAACCTATCTTAAATATGACAAGAAATAAATCAATAAAATGACACAATATTAATTGATGAAAAAAAACATATATGTACAATTTAATGGTGAAATGAATGAATGAATGAATGCATATATTGTTTGATTGTTGATCAGCTGAACAACCTGGCAAGCATCTGGTTCCTCGCGCTCTTCCTCTCGATCATTGCGACGGGCGTGCTGGAGCTGCGGTGGAGCCGCGTGAGCATTGAGGACTGGTGGCGCAATGAGCAGTTCTGGGTCATCGGTGGTGTCTCAGCGCACATCTTCGCAGTCTTCCAGGGTCTCCTCAAGGTCCTTGCCGGTGTCGACACCAATTTCACTGTGACATCCAAATCAGCCGGTGATGAGGACGACCAGTACGCTGATCTTTACCTGTTCAAGTGGACCACATTGCTGGTACCACCGACCACACTCATCATAATCAACATGGTCGGCGTTGTTGCCGGTGTATCCGATGCCATCAACAACGGGTATGGCTCATGGGGTCCCCTCTTCGGAAAACTGTTCTTTGCGTTTTGGGTCATTGTGCATTTGTACCCGTTCTTGAAGGGGCTCATGGGCAGGCAGAACAGAACCCCGACTATTGTCGTGCTCTGGTCGATCTTGCTTGCCTCAATTTTCTCGCTTGTTTGGGTCAGGATCGACCCGTTCTTGCCGAAGCCGAAGGGGCCCCTCCTCAAGCCTTGTGGGGTGGAGTGCTAAGCTGCTATGTGTTTATTACTTTCTTCATTGTTTCATCTCTTTAACAGTTTTGGTTGAATGGAGGGGTAACAAATTTAGAATCAGTTTTAAATTTTAATCTTTGTGTATGTGTTTGATCTGGAATTACTGGTTGTAATGTATGCAATCAGCAAATATTGTTACAAAATCAGATTGGAAATATTCTTTCAAAAGTATGTACAATCTCTGTATTGAGAAATGAATGAGTACAGATTATACTTTCTTCCTATTATACAATTGAGTTTCCCCCATTTTATAACATGTAAATCATTTCTGATAACGAGTAAGTTTGCTTGGGCTTCTTTTGTGCACAAAAATGGAAAATCAAGAAAGAATTTATAAAGTTTGAATATAATTTAATCATGATGATATGGTGTTAACTAAAAAATATATGTAACAGTTGAAAAATAATACTATATACAATTCAGTTTATTCGAAAACATGTGAAATTACTTCTGATAATGAGTAAGCTTGCTAATATGAATGGCGCGGAACGGCTCTGACAAGTATGCCTGCGTGTGGGCCGATATCTCCTGTGCCACCGATCGCATCGTAGGTCTTTCTTCAGGCTTTTCCTTTGTGCACGCAATGGCTACCTCGAAGATAAAAACCACTTCTTCAGCCAGTTGGCCAGTTGGAGGTTCCAGTCTCTGATCGATCACATCCTTCAGTAACATGTCGCTTTCTTCAGACGATGCCATGGACTGAAGAGACGAGAGGAGGTCCCTCGGGTGCTTTCCCATCATGATTTCGAGTGCCACGACGCCGAAGCTATACGCATCGCATTTCTCAGTGACCCTCATTGTGTATGCCAGCTCTACCCAAAGTAATAAAAGAAATCAGTCCAAAAGATTTTGTCAAGTTTCAAAAGCTGAGGATTTATTTACCAGTACCTAAATTAACAGTTAGCAGGTAAAACAATAATATTGAAAACCAAAATAAATTCAACTCAATTCTGCCAGAAGCAAATTTTGATGGAGTACTGAAATTATGTAGAGGTTATTAATCTAATTACCTGGTGCCATGTAGCCGTAGGTTCCTGCCACAGACGTCCAGCTGGAAGAGCCCAACCCGAGCAACTTTGCAGTACCGAAGTCCGACAACCTAGGCTCATACTTAGAATCGAGTAATATGTTACTCAACTTGATGTCCCGGTGCAAAATCGGCGGTGTGCAGTCATGATGCAGGTACGCCAAGGCATGCGCAATGCCTTGTATAACCTTGACGCGCATCACCCAGTTCAACTCCTTCTCTCCCTCGGTCCCGTACAGTACATTTCCTAAACTGCCCCTCTCCAAATACTCGTAAATTAAGTACATGTACCCGCCACTTAAGCAGAACCCGTGAAGTTTCACTATGTTTCGGTGTCTCACCTCTGTGAGAGCCCGTATCTCATTTTCGCAGCTCTTTTTGTACATCTCTCGTACCTCCCCGGTATCTTCCACTTGTATACGTTTCACAGCTACAACTTGACCGGCTGCAAGCTCAGCCTTATATACAGTACCAAACCCACCTTGTCCGATACAAAATGCCCCGTTGAAGTTATCGGTTGCATTTGCGATATCTGAGAAACTGAACTTACCGTCTCTCTCCCAAATTAACGAGTCCATCACATCCAGACTTGCGCTTTCGATCTCAATTTTATCTTCCCTTTTCTTTCTTGATAGCACCAAGATTGTGACTATAGTAGCCACTAACAGTACGACGCCAGCAGTTGGTACATATACGGCAATAATCAGCTTTTTTCTATGGTTATGTGAATTATTGTTGGTATTTTCATGACATGAGATCAAGCCTTGAAAATCTCCACACAGGCCCGGGTTTCCGACATAAGCATTCGGTGAACCGTCTCTGAAAGCTTTTCCAGTCGGAACGGAACCAGATAAGTTATTATAGGAGAAATCAACTGATTCTAGACTATACATGCTTGATAATGCTTCCGGAATTCTACCGGTAAGCGAATTGTGCGATAGATTGAGCTTTTGCAATTGTGTCAGCTTGTCTAAATCAGACGGTATCGTACCAGTGAGTGAATTGCTACTCAGATCTAAGAGAATCTGCATCATCAACAAATTGCTAAGCTCATTTGGGATCTTTCCTGATAGATCGTTATGGCTTAAATCGAGCAGCAGTAAATGGTCTAGGTTTTCGAGCTGAGGAGGTATACTTCCAGAAAGGTTATTTCTCGATAGATCGAGGAACTGGAGTTTGGTAAGGTTACCTAGATCAGAAGGAATTTGACTCGATAACGCATTATCACTCAAATTTAACTTGAATAGTGAGCTAAGTTTTCCCAAATCGGGTGGAATCGCACCTGTTAACTTGTTTGATGCCAAGCTGAGATCTTGCAAAGTTTCTATCTCTCCAAATGTAGGTGGAATTTGACCCGATATTTTGTTTCCATCTACACGAAATAATTCGAGACTCTGACACTGACCCCAATTGCTGGAAAGTTTACCAGTCAATGAATTACCCGTCAAATCCAGGTAGGTTAAGTATGGATGCACTGCGAATGCTCCCGATATGTCCCCAGTGAAAGCATTGTGTTCCAACCGAACCCGAGTGAGTCCTGAGCAGTTCTTTAAACAGGAGGGTAGCGTCCCAGTGAAATTGTTGGAGTTTGCAGTTAAGTATTGAAGATTGAATGCTTTACACAGGTCGCGAGGTAATTCCCCGACAAAATTGTTAAAAGAGAAACTAACATTCATGAGCATCCCATTTTGACCCAAGTCGGAAGGGATTGTTCCGGTCAGGTTGTTGTTAAACACAGAGAAGAAATTCAAGTTAGGGAGCCAGGAGATCGAATCTGGCAAGTGCCCTGAAAGTTGGTTCGTATTTAAATCAAGTTCTTGCAGCGCGGTAATGTTACCGATTTCGGGCGGAATTTCACCTGACAGGTTATTGTAGAAAAGATTCAACTGCCAAAGATTTTTGAGGCGACCGATAGAAGATGGTATCGGACCAGTAAGTGAGTTTAGTGACAAGTCAAGTTGGGTCAACAGAACTAAATTTCCGATTTCCGGCGGGATTGACCCGCCCAAACGGTTAGTGTAAAGAAATAAAACAAGGAGGTTCTTGGCCAACCCGACTTCCGACGGAATTTTACCAGTCAGAGAATTATATTGCAGTTGGAAAGAAATGAGCTCCGGCCAACTTTTGAAAAACTCACCAGGAACTTCACCTGACAAGTTATTACTTGATATGCCGAACTGGCTCATCTTTGTGAGGTTTGCGAAAGCATACGGTAATGATCCTGATAGCTGATTGAATGAGAGATCAATGTAATTGAGATTGGTACAGAAGCCGAGCTCGGGTGGTATAGTGGAACTCAATTTGGAATATTTAATATCCAGCTTTTCGAGGAATTTTAGCTGACCAAGCGAAGATGGAAGTGACCCTCCAAGTGAATTATTTCCTATATCAAGTACTCTAAGCCCCGAGATCGAACCAAGCGCCGAGGGGACTCCACCAGTGAAGTTGTTTGTGTGCAGGTGTAGCTCCCTCAACATTGACAGGTTTGCGACGGAGTCCGGTATCGGGCCAGAGAACGCATTTTCAGAGATATCTAGGTAGGTAAGATTAGCACATTTTAAGATGAATCGAGGGAATAGACCGGTGAAACTGTTCAGAAACAGTGACAGGTACGTCACGGTCGGCATGGCCGAGAAATTCGAAAAATCACTGTTGTTAAGGTAATTCGCACCGATGTCAAAATGTTGCACCTTGCTCAACCGACTAATCTGGTCCGGTACCGGCCCGGCTAGATTGTTGTTAAACAAGCTCAAATAAACTAGTTCCCTCAGCTGCCCAATTTCAGGTGGTACATTATTTTCCAGGGAATTTGAACTGAAATCCAGTGAGGTTAATTTGGGCAGGTTTAAAATACCAGAAGGAATGGATCCTTGGAGAATATTATCACTCAGATTGAGTGAAACAAGGTGAGCAAAAGAAGAGAAATTTAAACTGTCCAATGTACCATTGAGGTTGGAACTTGGCAAAGAGATTTGTACCACATTGTTAGAGGAGTCACAGGTTATGCCATACCAAGAACAAGGACCGATACCGGTACCGGTACCATTGGATGTTGACCATGAAGCCAGAGACTCTGACTGGTACAGACTTGATTTCCACTTGAGCAACTCTTCAGCCTCACTCTCTGCTGAACTTGCCACCAAAAGTGCACAGAAAACTATCACAATAACAAAGTTCATATCTTCCTTCATTTTGGGTTTGAATTAGTTGAATTTGTGAGTATGGTTTCCTTAAAATGGAATTGCTGGTATGCAGAGGGGTGAAGAAACTGAGAAGTAACACAAATTATGGAGCAAGTTTGAGGTTTTCAGTGGGAAACCCACCAAAATGAAGGCCAAATAATGGGACAAATACCAGCTGGTAGTTGACTGAATTTGTTTCATTTCTCTGCAATTGTGTTTGGATAATTGGAGATCAATATATACATCAACCCACTCAGTATAAATCAGACGGTTAGATTAAATTGTAGATTGATAAATTGTCAAATTAAATAGAATTTTTTTGTTTTGTTTTGTTTTGTATTGCCTATCGCTATCAAGTGGTGGCATATCAGTTGACTAATTAGATTTCAAAGTTTGACGAAATGATATTATGATATCAAATTATCAGTTGTTTGTCTTGTTGAATATTGGTGCTACATACAAATTAAGCCTACAATAAAAAGTCTTCTAGAGGATACTTTGAATGTACCTTTTCTTCTTGCTTTCCCTGGCTGTCTTATGTGTTTATCCAATAGCAATAGGCAATAGGTCAATGTTCTTCGGGTCCTCTAATGTCAAAAAGTCAAAACAAATTAATGCGTTTTTAATTGGGTTTTTGGGTAGATGAAAAATAAGATAAGAGCTGATAAATTGTATCATACTCGTAACTGTTCTCCACGTGCTTTGTAAAGTCACATTCACAACGCTTCGTAGTTTGTACTATATATGAAGGAAATAGTCAATTTAATAATTATCATTACGTGATTTATTAATGACATTGATCGAAACGCATTAGCGTCTCAATTAAAAGTACGTAGATTATTTTATTAATATTCTATACACACTTTTTAAAAATCCTAAATAAGTACTATTAAATATTTTTAAAATGAAAATCTACTGTATTCTATTGAGTAATAAGTACTTAAATATTTTTAAAATAAAAATCTACTGCATTTTATTGAGTCATATAAATCAAAATTCAGATGGCAATTTGATAAGTTTTGGAGGTACTCACAGAAGGATCCCGTAGGTTTAAACTCACGGTACATTTTTCATTTGACCTTCTGAAGATAAAATGCATTTCTTTACAACATTCACTTTCGTTTTAATTTTAATACGCAACTGTAGCATTGGGCCCAATTTAAGTTGGGTTGGAGGGTCAAAAGGGCTTCAATTACCATTTCAAACATTTAATCAATTTTCAACCCATCCTGAGTTCTCCTCGTTAAACAATATATTCGTTAAAGCCTGTAATATATTGAGACACAACTTAATTTAATTTCAGCCCAAATTTCTTAAATTTGGCCCAATGCTAGGAGCTTCTGTACAGCTTGTATTAGATTTGGAACTAAACTTTGCTTAGCATCTAATTGCTCCTGGCCTAATATTCACAAATTTGAATCATGTGAAATATTAGTATATTACTGTCAGCTGGATATATTATATTGGAAAATATGTAGAGCCTACATATAAAGTAAGCCACCCATCCACCTTTGCCTCAACAATCTGATACATTCACGTACATTCATGAGCTTGTCACAGTTGCATAAATGTTTACTGAAAACCGTAGTGTATATGGTTAGTAAAAAATGATATATGTTGATCGGAAAGATATAAATGTTTACTGAAAAATGATATCTGTTCATTAAAAATACAATGAACCGGTGGATAGATAAAATGGGTGGCATCTACTTACGACTCTTTTATTAGTATTTATTAGTATAATATAAATCCTGAAGCAGGTTTTCAACAGTAAAATGAACACTAGGTCTGATGAATCCAGGACGTCCATTCATCTTTGACCGCAGATCTGGGCCGTTCATTAATTGACCTTTACTGTATATCTACAGTTATAAACAGTAACTAAATACGAACCGTTGATCTTGTATGATTGGTCTAATCCTGACCGCTCATCCTTTATTCTAGAAAACTCTACACTCGTCTCTTCCAGTTGTCTCCCCGTCTCCAGAGAAGTCCAAGCTCGACGCATTTCCTTCTCTCTGTGAAGTCCGAGCGCACCTCCATCGCCAGCGAAGTTCTCAGCTTTCCGAGCATGCCGCCATCGCCGCCGCCCAAGTTGTCACGTTTCCGATCTCTCCTCGCCGTCGTTTCCAAGCAAGTCGCCGTCGCCCAACTTCTCTTTGTGAGCTCCGAGGACGCCTCCTTCGCCCGCCACCGACGTTGTTGCCTTTCAATCCATCGTCGTCATCGAAGTTTCTCCATAACTCATCCTTGTCGCCTCGCCCAAAATTCTTCCTCTTCCAAAGGTTCTCGTTGCCTCCTCTTTATTTAATCATTCAATTTCACAACAGTCAGAAACTGAAATGTACTAGGCTCACTTGATTCAAAAATACTGCACAGTAACTTTTCCTCTTGGCCAAAGAACTGAAATTTTAGATTGCAATTTTGTAGTTTCATAACATAATTAATTCAATCCATTGTTGGTAAATGTCAAACCCTACCTAAATGACATTGGGTTATTCTACTCATGCTTTAATTCCTCTTCATTTTTTTCTTTGGAGGTGCCCGGCGGATGCGCGAGTCCTTTCATCTCTACCAGAGGCGTTGTGGCCGCCTACTTCCTCAACATTGCAAAACCATGATTTGGCTTCTCACCGACAACACGTTGTCTTGCAACGTGAAGCCCATTAACATCAGCTTCCCTCTGAGAAGCGAGTCGCCGGGCAGGTTCACTCAATGCAGGTATCATCCTCAACATCTTCTCCAAGATGGAGTGTCGGTGCTGGTAGAGGCGGCGCAAGTGCTTGATGCTCAGACCTTATGGATCAGTTAGAAGACAAAGGCAATTTGGCATGGGCAAAGGCTGAATAAGAACATTGGCATGGGGGAGGCTAATCGGAAGTTTGGATTGCTGCCATCAGATATGAGTTGGGTTTGTGCTTGCGTTGTGGATATAGACTGCCATTGGGAGAAATCTCTTCCATCCTCATTAAACTGTAAGAATTCCTTTCATATAACAAAAAATAGTAACTAATATAATGGATAAGTCTTGTCCGGTTGATATAATCCTTAGAATAATATCCAAATCATAACAACTTTGTTGTAAATAGTTGGTATGACCTAAAAGATTTTACCCAACTGGATAAGTATAACCTCACTTGGCTTGGAATCATGTCAGTGCATTAACAAAAACTGCTCCCAAAACCTTGCGTAACTTGTCAAAAGGGTTTCTCAATTCATCTCACCTAAGTACAAATGTGGCATGTTTGAAACTATTTCCAGCAGCTCCACTCTTGAGCATAATTCAATAAAGAAAAATAAAAGGGAAGTTCTGCTTGTCCAAATGTCTCAAAATTTTCAGGAAAGGTAAATAATAACCAGATAAAGGTTTTGGTCCGAATTTCACATTTTTCTGAATTTTCTGTGATTTACTGTGATTTTTCAAAGTTAAGACAGAAAATGAAGAACTGATTCAGAAAACAGTTAATGGACTGGTACACCAAAAATAAAAAAAAACTGCTTTGTTCTGAGAATTGGACCACATGATTTTATTTTATATCCTTGTAATACACATTTAGTTGTACTTGCACACAAATTTTCATGAACAAATTCCAAGTTTAAGGCCCCCAAAAATAAATATTCTAATAAAATAGCAGCACTGATGTCAGAAGTAACCCTCTTATGAAACTGGCCTGAAAACACATTAAAACAACACCAAAATGAAAAGTGTTCAACATGAAAAGTGTACTTAAAACATCTCTCTAAGTGTTTGTGAAATAAAAATGATGCATCTTTAACAGAATTTTCAAATGGGCTGCAATTGGATGTGGTATTATCTCCTTCACCATGCAATTGCCTCCGCCCAAATGTACCAACAAACATAATAGGATTGAGAAAAAATAAAAGAAGGTTGAGCATGCTATGGTAGAATAGAGCACAGGATTGAGAAATCCTGTTCTCGCCGCATCTTCATTTGCTCCGTCAAGTTCTCGACAATCAATTGAAGTGCTTCCAACAGTCTTCGGTGAGTTATGTAAATAAAATTGAAGGGTGTTGTGTAAATTATATGGATAATTTAATTATGTTCCTTCAAATCAGGCTGAGAAAACTATATTTGTCAGATTGAGCTGGAAAATTAATGGTTCATGAACTAATTATTTCCACTAGAAAGTGGTGCTTCCATTTCATGATTAATGAACAGGTACCTGTTTGAGGATTCTGTTCTACAAACATTCAATCAAAGTACAAAAATAATCTCAAGTACAAAGACATCATCTGAATGTCCCTACGATTTGAAACGCACAAATGAATCCTTATTATGTCCAATGCTTCATTTATTTGTCTTTTCCTGTCTGTCTTTTGAGGTTGTGTTTGTTCGTTTCCTGTAACACCCATAGAAAATTATGGCATAAAAGCTCTTTAAGTTTGACACAACCCTTTTAACTTTGTTTTGTTGTGGAGGATGCAGCGTGGGCTGAAGCGAGTGCGGTGTTAAGTGCGATAGAGGCAAGATTGATCCGTGATGAAGGCAGGCATCAGGTCCTTATACTCACTGGTTGCAAAAAATGCTGGTTCAGACGATTCAAGGAGGTGATGTGGTGCTATGGTCATCTTGGGAATTGGCTGAGTTGGTACAAAAGATCATTCGGCTGCTGAGGGAAGGGATGGGTTTGATGCATGTTTAGTACGTGCAGAGAAGGGTGCTAAGGGGTCCCCATGAACTGGCTAACATGGCACGGAGGACTGGAGGCTGCTTCAGGGCCATTCCACAAGAGGATTTTTGAAGAGAGCATGGTGTTCAATTGGAGCTATGCACACAAACATTTCAACACATAGTCTCGGATGATCAAAGCCATTAAATTGGCATTTTATTTTCAATGTCAAAGTAGTGATTAGCATAACTTAAGAGTAATGTCTTTTCTTTAAGCTGTTTTTTATTTTTCTTTTAGTAGTGATGGACTTCTTGTCAGTAATATCATATTACTGATTTGGTAGCTTAGTGCTAATGTAATTAAGGTAGCATGTTAACTCCTAACTTTCAATGAAAAGCACTTACTGGTTATTCCTCAAAAAAAAAAAAAAAATGTTTGTTGATGTTGCGATACGTGAAATTTAATTCTTTTGATCTGTGAATCAGTAAAGATCTTATATCTTTTTGTCAAGAAAAATAGTTACTATCAGAGGAACACAAAAATTTTGATACTTGGCTTGCCTATAGAGGAAACAGGCGCTTCAAAGCTTGGATTTTTGTACTGTAATGTTTGGAAAAAGAAAAAAAAAATGAGTGTTGTAATCCAATCGGTCATGTAACTATGTAACCAAAAATAAAAATGCTGTATGCTTTTTCTGTCCTTTTATGTTGCAACTGAGAACACAGTATGCTTCCCTATTCTTTTAATTAATATTGTAATGTAGAAAATAGAAAAATCATGTGATCATTAAAAAAAAAATACTCCTTATATATACTAGTAAAAAGCCCACTCTTTATTTTGGGCTGAAATTATTATTTCTTATAATAAACTTTTAAGATAATATGTAATGGACCTTAATTTGAGATAATTTATATGGACCTTAATTTTAATGGGCTGAGAACGTTAACGGTCATGATCTATCAAAAAAAATGTTCAACGGCTCAGATGTGAGAGATAAAAAAAATGATCAATAATTCAGATGTGAAGATAGCCCTTTCATATTATTTTTTTCAATATGTTTTTATTATTAGTAAGGATATATATATTAAAAAAAGTTGCGGCAAAGCCGCAACGCAACATCTAAGTTATATTAGAGCCTAGACCTACAAGATTCGTATCTTACTAGACTATGAAATTTGATATTTTAAACATGATTCATTCATATATTCAAAACATCTTACTATCACTTTGACTCGTTGACATGATGACATCCCTCATAATGACATGATAGATTGATGGGGGATTCACATCCGCTGCCATAGTTTTTCTATGGCAGCAAAGTGCCATAGATTTTTGTTTGTATGATACTGAGGCCCACAAAAAAAAGTACCCCTATTTATTATAATCGGATCTGTTCAAATCAAATCAATGGTCCGGATGTACTACGTCGTTTTGCTGCCATAGTTTTTCATGGCAGCAGATTGGATTGATGGGTACCCACAATATATACTTGGAAGATCAAACACAAAAGCAAGTCAAATTGTGGGTTGATTAAATTAATTATGCTTTAAATACGACTGAGACTTCCATTATTTGAGGCCATAGAAGGATACTAGTACAGTGCCCTGTGCGTTGCTACGGTGATTTTATAAAATAACTCAATTAAATAATATATCGTAAAAGTTAGTGAAATACATAAAAAGAAAATAATATTTATGAAATACACCACCTTATTTTTATTATGAAAATTTCAATTCACAAATCAAATCTCAAACCGATGATAATTGGTAGTGAACATTAAGAAATAGATAACACCAACTCAAATAATAGACACCGTCTGGTCCGTCCATATGCAAGTAATCAGTACAACTTCAATCAGCATATTCAAAATTCCCAATATAAGTGCTTGCAGTAATTAGAGAATTTAATTCTAGGAAATAACCCATAGTTAGCTAATAAAAAGTACTTCCTCCGTACACAATTAAATGAATTTATACCCTTTACAACTTGTCCACAATTAAATAAATTTATACCCATTGTTTGAATCCACTTTCTTCCTAAAAAAAAAAAAAATATATATATATATATATATATATATATATATATATATATATATATATATATATATATTACGAAATTCCCAAAATGCCCCTCGTCTCCTTCCAAGAATGTTCACTTTTCTACTAATTGAGGGCATAAAAGCAATTTTACTCTTCCACTATTTTCTTTGACTTTTGTTACAAATTCATTCTTTTGTGGACAGAAGAAGTAGCACATAATACAATAAATCACTAAAAGGTCACACATCTTTAGTATTTATAACGCTTACACATAATTGAACAATTATTTGATAGCCTTGACACTTGAAGCATCTCTGCCCTGCATCAATGATTTTATAGAAAGCAACAAAACAACTGTGTCAATATGAAGTATAAAAGTTCCCAAATTTTTTTAAAAAGAAGTTTATAACTCAAATAGGACTTATCGTGTATCATTTTCTGTTGATTAGTAGCATTATAATTTTAAAGCAGTACAAAAAAGTAATAGTCATCTTATAAGATTATAATTGCCAAAATAATATAGTATGAAACACTATATTAAGAGATAATAAATTAAAAACGGAGGTGGGGTTGAATATATAATCTCTTGAAATATGTCAATATTAAGAGTTGTTTTGACTTGTTCAGCTACGGAACGGTTAAGCAACTTTTCATTTTAAATTGAGCGACTCTTGTCAAATATTTCTCTTTGATCCTAATTAGAAGACATCTATGACCGTTCGATTCTAAAAAATGGACAGCTCATATTTCATCCGACCATATAACAAAATCAACCAAATTTTTAATCCCATAATTTGAATTGGGGTTTTAAACTTTTAATGCAACAAATTTGGTATCAAGCTAAGGTGCCACATAACTCAAAACTTTTTCAAATATAAATTGGTATCCAAATTTCAAAATCCAAATAAATAAATAACTGATCTTGCTTAGTCAAGTTAATCAATAAATTTAGTCAAAGACCCAAAGGTGATTTGGTATAAATATATTGCTATCAAGTCTGTCCTCTCTCGGTGCTCCATATATATCCTCTCAAAATGAAATGTGCTCATTTGCTTATTGGTCACATATATACTCACATTTATATATGGTGCTATTGTTTGCTTCCGTAAGGCTATTAACCATCTTAAAATCCATTCAGTTAGAATATATAAATTATATTGTTGAAACGTAATTGACGAATAAAAAAAGTGTTTTACAATTTTGATTAATACGCACATGATAATTAAAATTAAGATCCTACTAGTAACCGAACTATTTGTAATCAATATAATATATAAAATACAAAACATTTTATTAATTATATAATTATATCCTAATTATGCTTATAAAATTACTTCTTGAACTTGATAACTAATTATTGTGGTCTAAATTACCCTTTATAATTGCTTCTTGAGCTAGACACCCTTTTATCATGTGTAAATGTTAAATCATACACAGAAAAAAAAAAAAAAAAAACAAAAAAAAACAAAAAAATTCAAGTACCACTTACTAAGAATCGTTGCTTTTTAAAGCACCCATCTTCATCTGTTCATAACCATTTCTGGAAGCATTAGAAACCTATTAAGTCTGGGAATTAATGTTGGTTGGTTGGTTCCATATGCATATTCAGGGATCCTAATTTGGTTTTGACCTTCTTTTTGGGTTCAAAATTCTCCCAAATTTAAAAGGGGTTTGGTTTGGAGATAAGATAAGGATTGCATTGCATCAAAGGTGGTTGTTTGGTGAGTGCAATAATAATAATCACCATCCTTTTAAAGATTGGAGTTTCAGGATTTTGCGGGAAAGGTGGAAACTTTTTTTGTTGGTAGTGCTGGTGCAAGCCATTTTTTGTTTTCTATTGAAGATGGAAGTTTTTAGAAAGGAAAAGTTTGAAATCTGGTTGAGTTTTTATGCGTCATCATGGGCTATTTTTGGGCTGTTCGGCGAAGGCACAATGAAATTTTTTCACACAATAAAATGGGTGTAATTAGAGGTGGCAGAACCCGACCCGACCCGAGAAACCCGTCCAATCCGACCCTACTCGAATCCGACCCGGAATTATTCAGATAGTCAAACTGACCCGACTTGACCCGACCTGATCCGAACCCGATCCGACCCGAGATCAAATAGCATCCAATTCAACTCAAATCAACATACGATAAAAAAAAATAGATATTTAAATTAACCCGACCTGACCCGACCGGCCCATCACCCGACCCGACCTGACCCGAGATATTCTAGAAAGTCAAACTGACCCGACCCGTCCGATTTGCCACCTCTAGGTGTAATAATGTAAAAAAGATAATTTTTGTTAGATAAAATAAAAAAGATCTAATTTTTTACTATCAAATATTTAATTAAATTGGACATGTAAGAAACTGATAGTCGTATAAATAACTATATTTTTGTATCATTAACAATGTTAACAATTATTCTTCACTTGCTTTCATATCATCTTTGATCTTTCATTGCAATCTAATTTTATTCTTTTAGCTAGATTATATAGAGGTAGACTATTATACTAATGTTAGCATTTCAGTTCGAAATGCTAACGTTAGTATAATAGTCTAACTCAGATTATATATATTTCGATATATATATATATATATATATATATATGATAATTTTTAACAATTATTAAATTTGTACAAAAGTTACAAATTTGTGATGTAATACTTCCAAAAATAAATTATGAAAATGCTTTCCCTTTATATAAAATAAATTAATTTAAATTTTCACATTAGTGTTCTTCTTTTTTTTTTTTTTTTTAATTATATAACTTTTGTCTACATTGCTGGTACACTGATGCGACTACTGTTCACTAACTAAGGGATATTCAAAATTCAAATAAAATTATGTGCTAGCTAACTCAGTTCACACTGTTCGCTAGATATGTCATATGTCATGTATACATGTCCATTCCTTAAAAGTGACATTATCGCAACATATAAGAGGGGTCTTATATAATAAAGATCATTTCATTTCATATCATTTCAGAATTCAGATGGACACAAGAAGGACCACACCAGTCACCAGTACTGCTTTATCTTATTCTTAATCAATTTCATATTCAGGCATATTCGGTTTTCCTTTGAATTCCTCGGAAAATATAAGAAAGGATGTAACAGTCTAACAGAACTGAAACAACTTGATGGGTATTGGGCAATTCCTATCCTCTGCTGCGCAGTAAATTACTGCACAGTACTCTGACTGTTGGATTTGCTTTAAGATTCGTGCAGCTCAATCTCAAGAAA
The DNA here is from genome assembly GCA_030179965.1 of Cyperus esculentus. Taxonomy (NCBI): domain Eukaryota; kingdom Viridiplantae; phylum Streptophyta; class Magnoliopsida; order Poales; family Cyperaceae; genus Cyperus; species Cyperus esculentus. The sequence continues at coordinate 5,267,773 of JASGLE010000012.1, forward strand.
TCCCCTATAAGCCACATCGTTGATTCGTTGCAATACTGCGCAGAGGATAATTAAGCACTTGGTATTGGGTGGAACGATATAATTAATCGGTTAGCTAAGTTACAAACTATATATACTGCGTTATATACAGAGTAAAACTACGGTATTCTTAAGCTTACGGAGGCCTTCTGTGAGCTTAACATTAAAAAACATATTAAATTAAAATCGAATTTTGATTTATATGGCTCAATAAATTCTTAATATCAAAAACACATGACATACAAAAATTTTCTATTTTTAGAGGTTTTTAAGTATTTATTTAGGATTTTTTAAATGTAACATGTGAAACATTAATTATTTTATTAATATTGTATAGTTGTTATTAAAAAATTCAAAATAAATACTTTAAAATATTCAAAAAGTAAAATTTTTTTTGCATGCTATAAGATTTTGATATAAAGAACTTATTGAGCCATATAAATCAAAATTTGGATATGTTTTGATTTGTTTTTGGTGTTAAGCTCAAGGAAAGCTTCCGTGAGCTTAAGAACACCGTAGTTTTACTCGAGTTATATATATCAACTTATCATATAATTATATGGTGTTACCAGAATTTAATTTGTCACATAAATATTGATTAATTTACCATGGTAAATCGACAGTTTTTTTTGTGTTATATTTTATGGGTTTTTCAAATTACAATTTGTACTGAAATTAATTTGACATGTATATGATATTAATTTAGATTTATGTCAGTGATCTGTATTAATTAGCGATTATATAAGAAAGCACGTGAATGAAAAAGACAATTAATTTGTCCAGAAAACGATCGTTCAAAATTCAAATCGTCCCTTAATTCAAATGTCAACCATTGATTAATTATTCAAATACGATTGTACATTAAATATTGTTTTTGTACATGTATTATATATACCATTATGTGCCAGTAAATAGAGTCCGGGTACGGTGCTTCCGTAATTATTTCGGACCGAAACGCTTATAGTCCGAATTCAAAAATCCGTCGTCCGAAACTTTAATGCAAATAGCTCATAATAATCTTGACATATTAAGTTGGATGATTCCAATTTTTATCATTTTAGAAATTTTATTACTATTTTTAATGATTTTTTGAAATATGACTCTTAAAATAATTCAAAATAAATCAATTTTGTATGCCAATCTTAAAAAATCATTAAAAATAGCTAAAATTTTCTAAAAATAGAAAATTTTGGGATTCTATAAGTTAATTATGTCAAGATTATTATGAGCTATTTGGATTAAAATTTTGGACGACGGATTTTCGAATTCGGAGCGTAAGCATTTCGGAGCACCGTAGCCGGACTCCAGTTAAATATTGTTTTTGTTTGTGTGTTCTTTAATTTTATGCCCCTTTTCATTGAAGGGAAAAAAAAAAAGAAAAATGTTATATTCTTTTTATCACTGAATTCAAATATCTCATTCCACTTTGAGCTTTTACTTAATTTACATGGAAAGTTCAACAAAAAGCTCATCTTTTCTTCCAATTAATTAATGTGGTCCTTTCTTCATCAGATGGATGTCTCTTTTTTCTACTACCCTGTAATTGGGGATAATATTAAAAAATCAACAAAGTTGCTAACTTGCTATAAAACACCTCTCCAGCTATTAAATTCAGAAATTGAATTTTCAAACCCTCAAGAGCTATCAATAAATGTAACATTTGAATGTTAAAAATGTTCTTCTTCTTCTTCTTTTTTTTCTTTTTAATTAACAACTCATTTTTCCTCCATACATTGAATGCATTGTAAAATATTTATTACTTCCTGAGATAAAAAAAAAATACTGTCCAACCATTTAAAATCAAATATTAATAAAACACATCATGTTCATGCCATATTCAGGTTTAAAACCTACAAATCAAAATTTTTTCCAAAAAAAGCAAAAGTGAGATCATTTGTATCTTTGTTAGTTGTTATAAACGTTATTCTCAACTTGAAACACATCCTTACAGAATACATATATATTGTGCCCACAACCATAGAAAAACTACTCACATAAACACATATATTTGGGACAAGATTACAAGCAACTAAGTTAACAAACTCAAGTTATTGTGAAGGGTTTACAACCTCCCTGAAGTTAGCATGTCAGAAAGGTCAGGCAATGGAGGCCAAGTTGACTTCGCAACAGATGGCTCGGTCGATCTTAAAGGGAACCCAGTTCGCCGGTCGGAAAGAGGCGGATGGAAGGCTTGTTCTTTTCTTCTTGGTACTGTTTCATGCCTCAAATTATAACATGTATCAGTGTGTGTATCAGTGATTAATGTTTGTTTCTTATATGTTACAGCGTACGAGCTGATCGAGAGGATGGCTTACTACTCGATACAGTCGAATCTGGTGTCATACTTGACCAACAAGCTCCATCAAGGAACTGTGGAGGCAGCAAATAACGTTACAAATTGGGTCGGAACGGCGTACTTGACACCTATTTTAGGAGCATACATCGCCGATGCATACCTTGGCCAGTACTGGACATTTGTGATCGGTTCTGCCATATATCTGCTGGTAACAGATTGAGTGATATAAATGATTTTATAAACTTGTTTGAAATCAGTTTGGTATGACATCGATCAGCAGTCGAATAGAATTCTCTTTTATCGAGTTATTTGGATTATTACCGGCATAGCAGAGCTCCGTAATTGCTAATTTTGATTTTTTCCATTGATTCAGGGCATGACCATGCTGACAGTGGCTGTTTCGATACCAAAGTTGCGACCACCACCTTGCACCGATACATGCCAAAAAGCATCGACTCAACAACTGGCGGTCTTTTTCATAGGCTTGTACACCATTGCACTAGCAAACGGCGGTACCAAGCCCAACGTCACTACGTTTGGAGCCAACCAATTCGACGAAACCAGTGTCAAGGAAAAGGCGCAGAAGCACTCTTTCTTCAACTGGTGGATGGTTAGCATCTTCCTCGGGACCTTGTTTTCACCTACGGTGCTTGTCTATTTGCAAGATAACATCAGTTTCAGTATCGGCTACGGCGTTCCAACAATCGCATTGCTTGTATCAGTAGTGATTTTTTTGGCTGGTACGCCGTTTTATCGGCATAAACTGTCACAAGGCAGTCCTATAAAAAAGATGGCGCGAGTGATCATAGGTTCCATGAGAAATTGGCAGCTTTCGGTGCCTGGTGACGCCGACTTGTTCCAGAGAGACGGAGGATTTTTAGAGAGGAATTCTACTATTCAGCCAACAAAATCAATGAGGTTAGTAATTGCTTGCCGATAGTTTTGTTGTTCTAATTGTCACAAGTTACCATTACTAAATTAAGATATACCAACAATTCATGAATTGCAAGTTCCTGATTAAAATTCTAACTTTGCAATCTGTTGCAGGTTCTTAGATAAAGCAGCGATCGCAAGCAATTCCATCGCAAACGGGACGTCATGTTCCTCGATCGATATCGAAGAGACAAAACAAATGATAAGCATGCTCCCGGTACTCGTAACTCTTATCCTCCCTTGTACCATGATAGCTCAAGTCAACACACTCTTCGTCAAGCAGGGCGCTACGCTAGACCGACACATGGGACCCCATTTTCAGATCCCACCAGCGAGTCTAGGTGTTTTCGTCACCATCACAATGCTCATCGCAGTAGTTATCTACGATCGCTACTTCATCAAGGTACTTACAAAGTGGACCAACAATCCTAGAGGCATCACCATCCTGCAACGAATCGGCACGGGGCTGTTCTTGCAAGTCGTGACAATGCTGTTTGCATCCATAATCGAAAACAAACGGTTAAGTATAGTTAACAAAGAAGCTGACCATCATACGTCGCTCAGTATCTTCTTCCTCCTGCCCCAATTTGTGTTCATGGGCTTCGCCGACTCGTTTCTCGTCGTGGGTCAAACAGAATTCTTCTATGATCAAGCACCTGACAGCATGAAGAGCTTAGGCTCATCTTACACCCTGACAGCCTATGGAATTGGGAATTTTCTGAGCTCCTTTCTGCTCAAACTGGTATCTGACATTACCAAGAAAAGAGGAAAAGGATGGGTGCTAAATGACCTGAATTCGTCGAGATTGGATTATTACTATGCATTCCTGACAGTTCTTAATGCTCTGAATTTTCTGTTCTTTCTGTTTGTTTGTAAAATGTACAAGTATAGAGTCGAGTTTTTTTCGTTGACCAAGAGGAAAGACGAAGCAGAGAAGGATGGCAACTTGGATTTTACAGTGTGAATTTGTTGTTAAATTCCTGATAAAGCAAACAACAAACTTAAAAAGTTTAAAGGTTATTATATATTTCTTTTCTAATTTCTCATTTATTACCTTTTGCTTCTTTCTTGTGAATTTACATCTTTCTTCACTGTTTTATCTGTTTGCTGTTTAAATTTACTTTTTCTGCCTCCTGTGCTGGTAATTTGTGTCAAAATTAGTATCTGTGGTATCTGAATTTATGTTGTAAACAGAAATAAGTAGTAACTAGTAACTATAACCCTCTAATTTACAAATAGAGAAACATCTTGCGTCCATTGAAAAATTGTCCATACGTCCATAGACGTACAAAGAATGTAACAGATATATCCTGAAATATAACAGATACATTCCAAAATGTAACATATGAATGCTATGGACAGTTTTTCTGTGGACGCTAGGTATCAATCTTATAAATAACAATTGAAGTGACATTACATATTTACATGTCTAGATTTATCAGAAAAGCTGCTAAAACATTCTCTATGTTCTTTTCTTCTTTTTTTTTCCTCTTTTTTGGGGGGTTAAAATATCCGAATGGTTCTAAGTCAGACCGAATCAGATAGAGGCAAGCTCAAGAATTGATCAGAATAATAATGGGCTGAAACCTTATTGAAAATTTGCTATCAATCACTTTTGTAAAATTGGCCCACTCTAAGTCCAACTTTTTCATTTTTTTTGTTTTTCTTCTTTCTTTCTGAAGAAAAGGTATCCTCCTTTTAATCGTGTGATTTTTAAGCTCATTGCTCAATTCATGACTCTATAGAGCAAGATTGAAATATCTAGTTAACTTTGAACTGAAAGAAAATGTTTGTAAACAAATGGTCCGTTTTAATTATATCTTATCATTGGCCTCGTTAGACAACCCAAACAAAGATTAAATATACTTTTTATTTTTTATTCGTGCTAAAATATGGTTCTAGGTTTCTAGCTCTAATATACCAAAGTTTTATTTAAAAAAAAATAATCGATTTGAAATTTTCAATCATATGATGAGGAGATACTTCGCAACAATGCAATAAACTAATTGTGTTAAAAAATTTTATGTCCTCTCTAACATTTTTCAGTTGAAAGTTGAAACACCATTAACTCAACCATTCAGTTTCATCAAAACTCTTTTTGATGTACTGTAGTAATTCTCAATAAAGTGTACTTACAGTTAAAAAAATAATTGTATGATTATGCATGTCCTACCTGATTCTTTTTTTTTTTTTTTAATTCCGCTCTTATATAATTTATGAATTATGATTTTGTCCTACCTGATTATAATTGTATGATTTTGTCACCACATGGGACCATCGACGGAATATATATTTTATATATCATGATCCCTAATTAAGCAAATTTTTTATCAAGTGTCAATTCCCACGTTTCAGGGTACACTAAATAATTTGTTATTTAATATTAATTATTTTTTCAAAAGCTAATTAAGTGCCTAACTTGTAGCCTAAATTGTGTGGCATATTTAGTAACGAGTTAATCTGCATAATGACAACGATTTCAATTATGTGGCATATTTAATAACAAATTATTTAGTGTAATCTTCTGCGTATAATGACAATTAGTGATAGTCTTCAGTCTTGTCACCTTAATTTAGGACCTAATCCTTTTGTTAAACTAACATATTTCTTCTACTAAATTAAAAAAAGTTGCATACTTAATTAGTCAGCTAATGGAAACAAAAATAGAGATTAAGGAATAAGAATATCCTTGACGGAGGCCAGATTTGCTTGTTGGTTTTCAATTATTATTGGTACAATTATTTGAGCTTTGTAATAAAAACATTATCATGGTACTACTTAATGTGCTTCCAAACGACTCAATTAATTTATATATCATGCTCATAAGACTAATTTTTCTTATCATATAATTTTTTCAAAGTCTATCTTAATAGTTACGCCTGGGACCAGACTATAAACAGAGGTGACAAAACCTGACTCAACTCAGGAAACCCTATAAACACGATCCGACCCAACCCGACCCGACCCGACCCGACTTTTTCAAAAAGTCAAATTGACCAAAGCCGATCCAAACTCGATCCAATTCGAAATCAAATAGCGTGCAATCCAATCTGAATCAACCTGAGATACAAATAAAGTCAACATGGAATTTGATCCGACCTGAACCTAACCTGACTTCTTCAAGAGTGAAATTGATTCGACCGACTCGGACTCCACCGGAACCCGACCCTCTAGACCCGATTGCCACCTCTAGCTGCAGGACCCTATGATTTTCAGGAGATCTTCCGAGGTTACAATTTCTATCTTGACTTACTCCTAAACTGGGGCTATGCTATGGGCTTTGCCCTGTATAAGAAAGAAAATCATAAAAGCAAAAATATACATGTAATAATAATGTACATCTACAATATATGAGTATATATAAAACAAAAGTATTTAAATTCATGTAGTGAAATTATTATATAATAAATATTCACATTAATAAATGATAATATAGGATACTAGATTAAAAGCATTTAATATTGTGTTTGTTATAATTTCCATTATTTAATGTCAAAAAATAATATGAAAGTTCGAGTTATAGTATCCATTGAATTAAAACAAATCAATAGAAATAAAAAATGATCAAATGGATGTCAATACAAGTTGTATATGTGAAATCAACAGTCCTGTTTAGAGATTAAACTGGAATGGTGTAATGAGAAGTATTATTTTGAATTTCAAACATTTAAGAGGCTATTTGAAATTTTGGATATATGTCATACATCATGAATTTAATACTATATAAATATGAGAGTTCCGACCATTTGAAAAGATAAACATGAGAATTCTGATAGCTTTCAAACTTCAATACAAAATAGTAAATTCTAGAGTGAGAAACATAATTTCGATGTTAAAAGGGATATGTAAATTATGCCTTATATCTTAACAAAATATCGATACACGGATCTCTATAAATCATTCCCTATCATCCTAAAAAACAAACATACATACATAAACACATACATACTGTTGTGAAGAAGAGTTCATACATACATACATACAACAACAAGAAGTTTATTGTGTGAAGACTGAAGACTTGACAAACACCTTAATTAAATTATCATGTCAGATCAGAAGTCAGGCAATGGAGGCCAAGAAGACTTTGCAACAGATGGCTCCGTTGATCTTAAAGGAAACCCAGTTCGCCGGTCTGAGAGAGGCCAATGGAAGGCTTGCTATTTTCTTCTTGGTAAATGCTCATTTAATTCTCAAATAACACAGTCAAATGAACTCACACACACACACACACATAGAGAGAGTTGGCATGGTAAATATATGTACCAGTCCAATTATAAATGGCTCATAAATATGATTTTCTGTATTTGAAATTTGATTTTTAAGTATCTCATAGGATTTATTAAAAAGAAATTTATAAAAATTTAGAATTATTATTTTTAAGAGATTTTCGTATACACTTTTTTTTTTTAATGTCATATCAACTTTTTAAATAAGAAAAGTAGTTAAAAAAAAATTGTATTAGAAAAGTTTTTGATATAAAGATTACATTTGATGCACATAAAATAAAAAATTTCCAATACGAGAGTATATATATTCTTTGAGCCTTATTGTACCATGATATGTATCTGATTATTTTCTCTTTTAAATACATACTTATTGTTTTTTTTTTTTTTCCTTTTTTGTGTACCGATAGTCCATACAACTCATGGTTATAAATTATAATGCCTTGTGATTTGTTATCTTATATGCTCTAGCATATGAGCTGATTGAGAGGATGGCATACTTTGCAATACAATCAAATCTGGTATCGTACCTGACCAACAAGCTCCATCAAGGAACTGTGGAGGCAGCAAACAATGTCACAAATTGGGTCGGAACGGCATACTTGACGCCCATTTTAGGAGCATACATAGCTGATGCATATCTCGGCCAGTACTGGACATTTGTGGTTGGATCTGCCATATATCTACTGGTAATTAACTGGTAGATTAATTAATATGGAGAAATATTTAATTTGCGTTCACCGGAAACCCGTCCATACGTCCGTAGATGTACATTTCAAAATATAACAGATACATCCCGAAATGTAACCTATTGACGGTATGGATGGCTTTTCTATGGACTCTAGGTATTACTCATTAATATGCATCATTTTATAAAATAAAACTAGTTTTAATTTTATTTAAGTGAATTAGCTTATATACTACCAGTCATGAAGAGCTGTGTTATTACTAACGATAAAGAATAAGGATCAAGCCACTTAAATTTAAATATTATGAGGATCAGCAATTCAGGCTTTGAATCTACTATGACTAAAACAATCTAACCTTTTTCGTTGTATTACTTCTCGGTTTTACCGATTCAGGGCATGATCATACTGACAGTGGCAGTTTCTGTACCGAAATTGGTTCCCCCGCCTTGCGAAGAAACATGCCAGAAGGCTTCCTCTCTGCAACTGGCAGTTTTCTTCATCGGCTTGTACACCATTGCAATAGCGAACGGTGGTGCCAAACCAAACGTCACAACCCTCGGCGCCAATCAATTTGACGAGACAAATCCCGATGAACAGAACCAGAAGCAATTCTTCTTCAACCGGTGGTTGGTTAGCATCTTTCTCGGGACCTTATTTTCGCCTACCGTACTGGTTTATTTGCAGGACAATATCAGTTTCAGCATCGGCTACGGTGTTCCAACAGCTGCATTGCTTGTATCAGTAGTGATATTTTTGGCTGGTACACCTTTCTATCGGCATAAACTGCCACAGGGCAGCCCTTTTACTAAGATGGCACGAGTAATCGTAGCTTCTATCAGAAACTGGCGGCTTTCGGTGAATAGTGATCCAGAGGACCCATTTCAGAGAGAGGCGGGAACTTTCGGGAGTAATTCTAGTACTCAATCAACCAAGTCAATGAGGTAAGCAACGGTGTCAAACTGTCAATAGTTTACTGTTCTTTTACAAATTTTGAAGGAACAAATTTCAAATGGCAACGCGAAACTGGTAATCAAAAAATCAATGTTCTTCACAAATAATGCGAGTTCATAAAATATAAATGATCCATTTTTTTTACTAAGAAAAACACTATCAGACCTGTTACTGAAATATTGAAATCTCCCAATGTCAAAGTTATATCATAGATCTCACCACCATATCATCAAATGTAGGTTCTTAGACAAAGCAGGCATCGAAAGCGATCCAGGATCCAAATGGACCTTGTGCCCCTTAACTGAGATCGAAGAAACCAAACAAATGATAAGCATGCTACCGTACTGGTAACTCTGATCTTACCTTGTACCATCAATGCCCAAATCATAACCCTCTTCATCAAGCAGGGCACTACACTAGACCGACACATGGGGCCACATTTCCAGATCCCACCAGCAAGTTTGGTTGTTTTCGTCATCATAACTATGCTCATCTTTGTGGTTCTCTACGACCGGTGTTTAATCAGGGTCCTGAGAAAATGGACCAGTAATCCTCGAGGAATCACCATCTTGCAGCGAATTGGTACCGGTCTGATTCTGCAAGTCATAGCAATTTCAATCGCATCTGTAACAGAAAACAGACGCCTGAGCATCGTTAAAACAGAAGCACACACGTCGCTCAGTATTTTCTTCCTCCTGCCCCAGTTTATGTTCATGGGTTTCGCCGATTCGTTTCTCGTCATGGGGCAAACAGAGTTCTTCTACGATCAAGCACCTGATAGCATGAAGAGCTTGGGCTCCTCTTACACTCTGACAGCCTCTGGTATTGGGAATTTTCTGAGCTCTTTTCTGCTCAAACTGGTTTCTGACATTACTACGAAACGAGGAAAAGGATGGGTGCTAAATGACTTGAATTCGCCGAGATTGGATTATTACTATGCATTTCTGACAGTGCTTAATGCACTGAATTTTCTTTTCTTTTTGTATGTTAGTAAAATGTACAAGTATAGAGCAGCGCCTATTTTGTCAGCGCAGAGGAAAGATCAAGAACAATAGGATGATCAATTGGAGTTCACAATGTAATGCAGTGTTTGTTATATCAAATAAAGCACACAGCAGATTGTTTTTGTTAGCTTCTCCTCCGTGAATTTACAACATCTTTCTTCGCACTTGTCCTATGTTTCCAGTTTTGGTGTTAAATTTTTGTCTTGCTTTCTTTTTCTCCACTTGTGCTAATAGATTGCGTCAATATTACCATATGCAATATCTGGATTTGCATGCTAACTAAGAAGAAAAGTGTGTGATACTCTCAATTCATGGAGAGAGATACATATCTATTAAGAAACACACTTAGTTTTATTTTTGAGTAACAACAAAGCCCGTAGGATAGAAAAAAGAGAGCTATATTAGCTTGTACCCCAGTCAGTTTGGGCCTAACCCAACAACTTATCAAACTGATATCATTGGGTTATAAGTTAAAACCGAGTGAGTAGTGTAAGCGCAATGCATCATTTGATAAATGGACCTTATTCTGTACAATGTTACAAGGCTCGTTAAAGATGAGACTTTAACCCCAGTGGACAAGATTACAAGAGAGCCGAGAGCCAGTGAGAGCGATGAAGAAATCTGTTTGCCAGCCTCCGCAAGATTTTCATAAATACAAAATCAGCAACAACAGTATATCACTATATCCATTAAAATAGGTCAATCCAGAACATAAATATAACCAATACCAAATTCTTCAGAAATCAATTTCTTTCTGAAGCAGAATTGAAAATATATTGCAACGCTGCTACACACCATCAGGAAGAAACAGTTAACCCGAGAGAACTTCTGAGGAATCAGTTCAGTGTTAGATGTGGGAAAAAGAAAAAAAAAAAAAAGACTTGTCAAGAACTTCTTATGTCCATTACACAGTTAATTTTCCAACATTCGCTTTCTGTAGCCACCCCTCAACAAATTAAGTTTCATTTAATGGCAGGTCTTTGCAGCCTTCATAATAAACTTTCTGGTTTATTCTGATTTAAAATTTTTCAAGTAATACCAGCAAAGATATATTGAGAAGACTGAAGAAGACACAGATCAGATCAGAATGTCAGATAAGTGAACTATTATAGATCAGTATATCAGTTATCCACCGAACACGAGAATCCATGGGTTTGGATTTCACTAACTCATCATAGAAGCATATATAGAGATCAAAATGGGGACAAGTCATCTGCACATGAAACATTCTGCTACGAAGCACTTACAAAGTCAGATTAAAAACCTATATAAGAAGAAATCACTGGTATCAAACTCTAGAACCTATCAAAATTACGTCGATTTATTCTGATTTACAATTTTTCAAGTATTACCAGCAAAGAAATATTGAGATGACTGAAGAAGACACAGATCGGATCAGAATATCAGATAAGTGAACAATTATAGATCATGTACATCTAGTTATCCACAGAATATGAGAATCCAAGAATTCGGATTTTAAACGGGGGCAAGTCATCTGCATGAAACGTTCTGCTACGAAGCACTTACAAAGTCACATTGAAACCTATAAGAAGACATCACCGGCATCAAACTCTAGAACCTATCATACTTTGATACCGACATGCAAAAGAAGAATAAAAAAAGGTATTCGTCAAGATAGAAAGTTAGAAATGAAGCACCAGCAATTCAGTTAAACCTGGCGCGGAGGACGGTATTCATGAACTCGGGTTAACCTTACTACCTGAATTGGGCACAGCCGTACCGGATTTAAGCGGCGTTACCTTATCCTTGGTGTCTTCCTGCTCGAACTTGGCGGCAGGGAGGGGATGGGGATGAGATGAAGCAATAGGAAGAGGCTTCTCGCCGTCACGGTACGGAGTTGGCATCTCATACAGGCGCATCCATTTCTCGCGCTCCCTGCTTCCCCCCGACCCAGCCACGGTTAACCCTCCTTTGGGCTTCGCCTTCTCCTTCTCCTTCTCCACACGGTCGTGCTCAGGTTTGTGATCATCGACTTCTTTCTTCTCCTTGACTTTCTCCTTCTGCTTCCTGGCAACTTCCGCCACCCGCTCGATCGACTCCCGGGCACGCTTGCGGGCAGCTGCGGCCTCCTTGGCCTTGCGATCCGCGTCGGCACGGGCGGCGGCCACGGCACGGGACATGGAGTGGGCGGCAATGCGGGCGGCGCAGAGGAGAGCCTTGGCAGCTTTGAGATCCAACGTGCGGCGGCGGGAGGAGAGGAGCGCATCAGCGGTTGCGGTGGCAGAGGAAGAGCACGACGGGCAGAGGAAGAAATCGGCGGAGGCGGAGGAGGATGATGGCGGGAGGCAGGAGGCGTGGCAGACATTGGGGCAGCTGGAGCAGTGGATGATGGTGTTGTTGTTACCGGGAGCTGCGGCGGGAGGAGGAGGGGGAGGGGGAGAGGGATCGGAGGAGGAGGAGGAGGTGTCGATGAGGAGATCGTGGCAGAGGGAGCAGAAGGAGGTGGGATGGTACTTGAGGACGCAGGCCGTGCAGAGGCGGACGAAGACGCCGCGGTGCTTCACGTGGTGGAGCGGCCACGCCTCCCTCGTCCGGCACGTCTCGCCCGTGCACCCCGCCGTCGCCGTCGCCGCTCGAATCCCCTGCGATGCCATTAGGGTTAGGGTTAGGGTTTGATTGCGGTACAAGGAAAAACGATAAGTCGATAAGTCTTCCTTTTTAGCTTTTTAGGGTTTATTTCTTTCTGGCGAACGGGCGAAGGGGCGAACGGCTCTTTCGTCTCCGTTTGCCGATTAGGGTTTGGATCTGAGAGGATTTCCGTCCGTCCGTCACCGTCAAGTGCCAGAACCCGGTCGAGCCGGTTCGGACCGGACTGGTTCGGTTGGGCCGTCTGGGCTGGGGGAATTCATTTTGAGATCAATTGTAACTTTTAGTGTGCAGTCACTCTTATTGGGTTTGGGCCCAAATGAGTCGGCCCATCGAGTACAGATTCACAATAGTCCGTGCGGTTTTTTTTTTTTTAAATTTAAGTGGATATTTTCTATCATCTTCCATTTTCTTTTTAGAAGATATTTGTACACACAGAGGATTGAACCTATGACCTCCTGAAAGTCATCATAGTTAGCTACCACTTGAGCTACTAGTCCTGCGGTTGTCAAGGTGGAACAGAGAACTTAAGAGACTTTGAGAGTGTAAGGGATAAAACTTGTCTATATAAATTGAATTTGTAAAAGATTTTTTTTATTTTTAAGTGTTCTATAAATTTATTTGAGAGTGATTGTCAAGATTGTTAATCTATACTCCATAAAGAGGAGTAGATTTCCAAGTACCTCAACTATGCCACATCATCACTATTATTAGCCATTGATTTTGTTTGAAACTCTTCATCTACTTTGATCCAATGGCTTGTATCTTTTTTTCTCTCCTCATTAAATAAAATGAATGTGACATGTCTAAAACAAATTTTAACTCTTAAAATGGTTAAACATTATATATGTTCTTATTTATAAATTATTGTATTATTATTATTTTGGTTATTTACTTACATAAAAAATTTATAAATTTTTTAAAGTTTTATTTAATATAAATATTTAAAATTTTATAAAATTCTTAGTTATTTATTTGATATCACTTTTTCAGCGCTACAGCTCTAGTATAAATAGTTAGTGAAGGATCCTTTCAGATTTTATGTGTTAGTTAGTGTCATGATTAATTGGAACAATTTATTATGTGTTAAAGGAAAAATAATTATATCACGTTGAAATGTACTCCTTTAGTTGTGCCTTTTCTAGAACATTTTGATTGATCTCAGACCTTTCTGTAGTGTGAACTTTCTGCTCGGTCACCGTCTGTCTAGCTGAATAGAAAAGGAACAAATATATAATACTACATTGCATACGCAAGATAGATTGCAAGAATGACAACAGGTAGCTAGCCGAAATACGGTCAAAAGATTACCCAACAAATATCTATACTAGAAGGACATATATATATATCGTCAGTTGGCTCAATTTGCAAAAGTATTGTTTCTTCTTCCCCACCAACACCAGCTCAATTTGCAAGTAGTCAAATATAGTCCACTACTCTTAAGAAACCTAGTTTACGATCGAGATCAATATTTGCCGTAATATATAACTTCAGACTATTAGTTTTAGTACATTGATGATGGGGTGGTTACACTGGCATGTATGTATGTATGCATTTATGTATGTATATATGTATGTATGTATGTATAAGAGAAAATAATTCGGTCCATTACTCAAATAAGATTGAATATGTGTATAGCAATACGGATGGGCTCTCTTGACAAATAATTATTTGTCACAATGGAACAACAGATTTAGAAAAATAGATAAAAGAATATATTGCAAGTGGATTTTCTTTTTGTTGCAAAAGTGCTTGTTATTCAATTTGTAATTCAGATTTCATACAAATTTTAGAGCCACTTGATATTTCATCAAATGTCATGCAATTTTGATAACTTTGATAACATATTATTTATTTGATTTTTTTTGCCGAATCTCAACCTTATTAAACATATTCAACGAATATGCTACCTACGTGCAACATCCGTCCACAATTAAATGAATTTATATCCTTTATAACTTGTCCCCAATTAAATGAACTTTACCGATTCGATATTATTTTTCTATTCGTCTCTTGTTTCTCCAATGTTATGATTATCATTTTATCTATATTATTTAATTGGAACATTTATTATATAATTATTACAAATTGAGGGCATAAAAGTAATTTCACTTTTTCTACTAATTCCTTTGACTTTTCCTAAAAATTCATTTATTCAAGGAGAGAGGTTGTAGTATATATTGGGATAATTTTGCTTGCTACACTCAATCCAAATTACTTTAAGATAACCCAATAAAACTGGCTCTACCAAGTTGCATTTACGCAAATTGCAGATAAATAATTGCTGAAATTTCTTCCATTCGCCTCCTAATTAGAAAATTCTCCATCCATTTTTCTCAAAAACGACGAATTAGGGAGCGATCAGTGATGAGAGATATTCTAGAAGAGTAGAAGAGGTTCGACTGAGAGCAGCAATAATTGTGGTAACTGGTAAACGGTAGACCATTCTTGCGGCAGCAAGTAGTCCAAATAATTCACCAGTGGCCGTACGTACCAGTTCACTGTAGTCCGGTACTTTTTTTTTTTTGAACTGAAGTCCAGTACTTAAAATTAGATTCCAAATATATATAAAGTCCAAACCATATGAATCATCGAACAGGGTTAACAGAACCCTGTTATTCTAATTTGGATCGTTGGATCAAAATCAACGGATCTGATCTATCTGAAAAAGACTACCTAAAATCTAAAGTGGACCGATCGGATATGTCTGTTTCGATCTAACGGATCAAATTGGAATAGTAGGGTCATGTTTTTCTTTGAGAAAAACAGTAGATACGGACTCATGGATCATGGATCATCAGATAAGAATGGTGGCAAAATCTGACCCGATCCGAAAAACCTGACCCGAAACCCGATCCGACCCGACCCGACCCGAGTTTCAGAGAAAGTCGAACTGACCCGAACCCGATCCGACCCGACCTGACTCAAGCTCGTCCCGACCGTGTTTCAGGGAAAGTCATGATGACTCGAACCCGACCCAACGCGTGTTTCAAGTAAAGTCAGACTGACCCGAACCTGACCCGACCCAAAACCTGAGATAACCCGGAGATAGAAGTGCAAAATCTGACCCGATCCGAATCCAACCTAGAAAAAAGCCGGCTGACTTCAACCTGTTGCCCGACCCAACCCACCCGACCTGAACCCGATCCGACCCGACCCGACCAGACAATATGCGGCCTCTAGATAAGATCATAATAAGATGTTACTTGGGTGACGACAAAGGTGTGTGCCGAATTTATGTGTGAGGGTCAAAGACTCAAAGCCTTTATTGTTTGAGAACAACGTATGTTGACTTCATATATACTACTTGTCGTTTTTATTATTTGCATATATGAAAGTCCAAAAATTTATTTTCATGAAATATGTAAACATCGTTTTGTAGTTAAGAAATGTATAATCAATGGATTAAGATGAAGGGAAATTAATTAGATGACACTGGATGCTCACAATTAATCAAATATTCTTTTGTAGTAGAGAGGGATTCTTGTTTTGTTTCTGTTCTTTTCGTATTTATTTATGTAAGTGTTAATTCTCTTCTTATTCTTCTTAATATTACCATTGTTCATATTTATGAATAGAGTTTTTTTTTTTTTTTTGTGTTCCAAATGGGTTAATTAAACCAACACCTCTTATAAAAAAATATTAAAAAATAAGTTTTGTTCTGAAATAAATATTTATTGAGAAAGAAACACTAAATAAATCAACCCATTTCTCCCTCACTATAAAATAATCCTTCAATTTACAGATTGCACTTTTCTTAATTAGTAGATCTTTATCTACTTCAACAGATCACCTCTATCTCACTCAGGTATTGATTCTCAACTCATGTATCACATCTTTTTTTTTTATTATTGTTTTCTTTTCATGGTTCAAACTTCAAACTTCAAACAGATGCGAATATATATATGGCGTGAGGCACGTGACTGGAATTTAAACAGTCAAACTTGAGTCAGTCATTGCTTGAACAGCTTTACATCTCAATCAGGGTCAGAAAATTTGGTCAGGTTGGTTAGTTTATTCGATACTCTGTCTACTTCACCATCAAACGGGGAACCGTCAAACTCCCCGTTTAATAGTAAAGTAAAGAGTGTATCTAGCTGGGAGGAGAATAAGGTGGTGATAAACTTATTACTACTCTCATATGAGATAAGTTATCTTTTAATTTATCTTTAAGTTATTCCTTATACCAAAACGGAGCCTAAAAGTATAGTAAAGTGATTTAAGGTATTTTTTTTTTGTTGTTTGTTTGAACAAAACCTGTAGGCAAGCCCCAATTATCCCTGCCCAGTCCCTGCTGGGACTTGATCCCAGGTCTCCACAGTGGGAGCCCATATCACTACCACTAGGTCGTAGCCTGGGTGACAGGGTGCTTTAAATCATCAAACGGAAGTGATTTAATTAAGGTGTAGTAAGTTAACGCAGCTATATAGGTGTAGTAAGCCAAATCATTAATATTTCATATCTTTTACAAATTTTATCCAATTTACTTCATTTATTTACTAATTCCCTGCTGCCAAGTACCACTGCTTTAAAGTGATTTAGTGTATGTTTTACTCTCCTTTAACTTACTAAACCTGCCAAAACGGAGCGCAGGTTCATAATCGTGCGATCAAATAATGCTATCTCATCAAGAACCGGTCTTTCGTCTAGTGGCTAAGGGCAACACTTTCTGTATGGGAGGTCGTGGATTCAAAACCCAGATGTGACCCTCATTGTTATCTCAAAAAAAATAATAAATAATACTATCTCATCGTTCATTCTACAAGAAGTCTATGCAAAATTGAAAGGCACTTTTGTTTTAACTATTTCGTTCAGATTATATATACTTTTGTTGTAGACTTATTGCCATTTATACGAATCTCTCAAGGTGGAAGGATTCTTCCACCTACCGGATGACCACAATCCACATAAATATCCTCTGCATAACCTTACAATTCAAGATATCTTAAAAGACTTTTCAACCACATGCAGTCGAGGAAATCCCAAATTTTGTTTTTGTTTTTCCTTTTTTGGAATAAAAAAAAAAATTCAAGCTTAATTGCTAAATAAAAAATTTGAAATTTCAGACATGTAGCTAGAACAGAACACTGTGGTTAAACATAAATTAAGAAACTTCATTATATATATCTTGGTCTATTATTCATTTTGTTTTTTTTGGAATATTTAATGCTTATTTGTAAGAAATAAAATCATATATATCTGGTATTTCCAGACACC
Organism: Cyperus esculentus; assembly: GCA_030179965.1. Classification (NCBI taxonomy): domain Eukaryota; kingdom Viridiplantae; phylum Streptophyta; class Magnoliopsida; order Poales; family Cyperaceae; genus Cyperus; species Cyperus esculentus. Next base: position 5,285,711 of record JASGLE010000012.1, read on the forward strand.
AAAGTTTAATTATATCAAGGAGTTTCTATCAAGAGAGGAAAAGGGCTATATATATATTAATTAATTAAGATATTTGCTTCAATACGCTACGTAAATTTAGTAAAAAAATGTTACAGAGATACCGAAATCGATACCATCTAATTAAGTATTCATATTCATATTTGATGTGTGACAGATGAATATCAATTCATCTAATATGAATTTTATGCAGTATGTTTTTCCATACTAACACAGATTGTATCGATTTTGATATATTTTGTAACTACATATCAGCTCCCAATTTAATAATAAAGAAGTTTAATGATTAAGATCCTCCGATATGAAAAGATGAAATATTAATATACGAGTCAATTCATGCTTTATGAATCAATAGAATTTAATTGAAAGATTAATATAAAAAAACAATGGACCCCCCCCCCCCCCCCCCCCCCCCCCCAAGGAAAAAAAATTTCAATAAAATCAGCTAAAATTTGAAATGAAATGCCTTATTCTGTATAATAGGTTGTCATAATATTTTTTTTTTTTTGAGATAAAGCTGAGGGTTAAGCCACTCAACTTTAAATGTCTATAATTCGGGTTTCGAACCCTCAACCTCCCACCGAGAGAGCATTGCCCGTAGCCAGTACACCAAAGACTGGTTCTTGTCATAATTAATTTGCATTGCCTTGCCGTACCCAACTCTAATTTTCTAATACTGATATTTGTTCATTATTTATAGCATTTATACGGATAAAAATGACGTGAGGCAATTAGTTTGATGTTTCATCTTTTTTAGTTTGTTACTGACTTTTAATTTGGGCAGTAGAAATTAATTTGGCGCGATTGCAATGTGGATAGAATATAACTTCTCATCTTGCATTATTATCTGTTAAGTTCATGATGTGTAGTCCACATTGCCCCAGTGACTGTCAAATGTCAATATCAATACGAATAATCAATATTGACTATATATGAGATTAAGAATCGCTTTGAGACTTGAGTTATTATACTGATAATTTTGACAATACATTTTTTTTTATATATAAAAGATAACAGTGAGTCCGTGGTACTATTAATAGTACAAATTGTGTTGTACTATTGACTTATATATCTAATTTCAAAATATTAATAGTCGATCCAAACTGCTCATTATGATCTTCATATGTAATATTACTTGTAAACCAAATTTTATATTTTTTAGAATTTTTTTACTATTTTTAAGATATTTTGAAATGTCACTTATTTAGAGGACTCATAATATTTTAAGCAAGTGGCATTCAAAATATCTTAAAAAACAATAAAAAAATTCTAAAAAATATAAAATTTGGTTTACAAGTAACATTGCACATGAAGATCATAATGAATGGTATGGATCGACTATTAATATTTTAAAATTAGAGATATGAGCCAATAGTACAACACAATTTGTACTATTAATAGTACCATAGACTCACTCAAAAGACAATACAAAATTAACAGTATATAAATTTTTAGTGTATTGTTGGACATATACACTTCATAAAAGTAAAATTTCATGAAATTTTATATTTATTTGAGTTTTTTTTTTAATTGAGAATTATTTTGGACTCGTGAAGTTTAGATTCTGTATTTTTAGATTGTAAAATCTATAGGCTGTCCTCTCAATTATATGTGACTTGGAGAATTAACTTTGATTATAAAGATATATAAATCTAATTTATCGGTAATACTTAATATTACTGTATATTACTTCTATTTGACTAATTTATACATTTTGTAATAATAATTCATGTTACATGATATAAATTAAGTCTGAAAGTCATAGTGTCAGAGACTAGAGAGCTAGATACTGATTTTTTTTTTTTTTTGAGATAAAGATGGATTAGAGAGATATTAATTAACCGGTCTCTAATTTTTTTTTCACTGGCAAGTCGCTTTGTCAGGTCGTTGAGCCGATCTAGTGGTAGTGATATGGACTCCTACCGTAGAGATCCGGAATCAAGTCCCAACAGGAGCTGAACAGGGATAAGAATTCGTTGTTTTTCTAAAAAGGAAAACCAGAATTTGCTTCTCTGATCGGATAGTCGGGATTGATTGCCGCACCAATCTCAACCTATTTCGATGTTTTCTATACGGATCTCAACGTATTTCGGTGCTTCTCAACCATCAGATCAAGAAAAACAAGCTGGGCAGGGGATAATTGGAATTCACATCCCCTGGAATACTCCACGGGGTGGAGTACTGCCCAAAACAAAAAAACCCCCTATAAATCCACTTGACACGGGAATCGAGGCTGCCCTTATTTCTTTTTTATGTGTGATATCTGACCACTCCATGATATGGAGTGACTGACCATTTCAGAGGATATGGATCCGGATAATTGGGAGTTTGCCTACGGGCTTTGTTCAAAAAAAAAAAAAACCTTTGTCATTGTCCTGTACTCCTGTCGGCGTAGGCATTAAATGCCACACGTTTGGCTCAATCATTGCTTCCTTTCCTCCCCGGTGCACGCATTAAATACATAGGAGCTGACTACTCATCAACCAACCCTGTGTGTGTCTATAAATGCAAACAAACAAATCATTCATTCATTCATTATTTCATTCAGTGACAAGACTACAATTCTACAAACAAGAGAGTACTCACTCACTCAACCACACTCCTAGTTATAACTTCTTATTATTATTATTGTCCTTTTATATATGCTCCTTTAGTTAAGCTTGTGAGTACCTCAAGGAGACAGCAATGGCTCCTAAGCTTGGTTTGGAAACAACAGCCAAAGAGGAGTACACTAAGGATGGCACGGTCGACTTGCGAGGCAACCCCGTTCTCCGGTCGAAACGGGGCGGCTGGACCGCTTGCTCCTTCGTCGTGGGTACGTAATTAATCAATTTAGATTTGTGTTTTTGTTCTTGAATATGCCATTTTTGAGACATGCAATCAATTTGTAAGCTTTTAAGCTATGAAAATCACATGTTCAAATTTTTTTTTAAAAAAAAAAAAATTTACTTTGACAGTTTACATCTCAATGTACTCCATTACCCATTCTACCATTACTTTAGAGGAAAAGGTTAAAGGTGTATCAATGGCTTTTCAAAGTTTGCTCCACTCCATTAATGTTGGGCAAGAAAGTTTGCATATAAAAGTAGAATATATACTACATGACACGACACAGCAAAAAGATAATTAATTGATGGTACTTATATGACAATAACATTACAAATGTTATGGTGGTACTGAACCCTCATATATTCAAGCCAAATAAAAAGACAAAAACATATGATTAAAAGCTTAAAATACTAGAAGTACTTGGATTGGAGGAGAGAAGATGCTTGAAAAGCAAAATAAAAAGGACCTACAAGTCCAATAACTGCGGTAGTTCATTTTGTTTTGTGTGTCCAATTTGCTAAAATCAAGTACAAGCTCTGTTCATGAATAAATGAATTTAAAAAAAAAATCATAGGAATTAGTAGAAAAGTGAAATTATTTTTATGTCCTCAATTTATAATCATTACATAATAAATATTTTAATTAAATAATATAAATAAAAGGGTAATCATAATATTGGAGAAATAAGTGACGAATAGAAAAATAATATCGAATCGGTAAAGTTCATTTAATTGGGACAAGTTGTAAAGGGTATAAATTCATTTAATTGTGGACGGAGGTTGCACATCACAATTCTGCCCTACAAATCCTCTGACTTACTGCATTTTGCAGTTCATGATGTGAGCCGTTGGATCGTTTCGAGATCTAAACTAGCATGAATCTCGAGATAATCCAACGGTTCATGTCATAAACAACAAAATGCAGTACAACAGAGGATATGAAATGAGGAAAATCAAGTGTCCACACAATGGACGTCCGTAGGTTACTTTTTTGTGAGTGCAGTGGTTACAAATGGGATCTATTAGATCACAATTTATAAGGCTATTTGTTATATTTGTGGACGTACGTGGTATGAACGCTAGGCAGTGCTCATATCAAATCCTATAGGAAGAACAGCACACAACACAACTCACACAAAAGTCCAACATACATGCACATGCGTATTCGGTTTGAATAATGTAATTACTATGTACTACATCTGTCCACAATTAAATGAATTTATACCTTTAGAACTTGTTCATAATTAAATAAACTTTACCGATTTAAATTTATTTTTCTATTCACTTGTTTGAATCTACTTGTTTCTCCAATGTTATGATTACCCTTTTATCTATATTATTTTAATTGGAACAATTATTATGTAATTTCATTTTTCCACTAATTCATTTGATTTTTCCTAAAAATTCATTTATTCATGGACGGAGGTTGTATTTGTTAAGAACTCATACGTCGCATTCACTTTTCAAATTTTCTGTTTCTCTAATGTTATGATTACCCTTTTATCTATATTATTTAGTTGGAACAATTATTATGTAATTTCATTTTTTCACTAATTCATTTGACTTTTTCTAAAAATTCGTTTATTCATGGATGGAGGTAATATATATTAATTGCGTATTTGATAGCATCCACTTTCTTTCATTATCCATCTAATTAATTATTTGTAAAATTGTGTTTGTACTTAATTAGTGGAAACATGAATATCAATCACGAAATAGATGCGAATAATTTGTAATTAATTACTAATTAAAAAAACGTATAGGATACGCAGCTGAATTTTTACCACATGCGTCCATGTCAATTTTAATTATCTGAAGTTACAATTAATTTGTCTCGTTCTGTTTTCAGGCTCACATTATTTACTAAACGCTTATTATCTAATGGATATTTAATTAAAGAGGAGGGATCCATTGACAATGCTTATAATGACAATCTTGATAATGGGGATTTTGAAAATTTGTAAAAATAGTTAAAAATTCTAAAAAATAGAAAAAAGTTTATAGAGATATTGTTTAACTTATAGATTGATTATGTTTCAAATTATATCCAATTTAAGTGGTGTTTAATAGCTCTTTAAAGCTCGTTAAATTTCAACCGTTAAAAAATGTGTAAAATTTTGATAAACTATCAAACAATGTTCAAATTGATTGAAATTTGAAACACTATTAATCTATAAATTAAAGAATGCATCTATAAATTTTTTTTTCATTTTTAAGATTTTTTATGAATTACTATAAAATTTTCAAAATCTCAATTGTCAAAATTGTTATTATAAGCATTGTCAATGGATCCCTCCTCTTAATTAGATACAGCAACCTTTTGCTTTAACTATTTATTTTGATTTCATATTTACGTGTAATTTTAATTTTTATAAATTTACATGTGTATTAATTAATTAGTAGAAGTTCCATCAGCTACATATTATAAATTTATAACAACTAAGTACCGTTTATTGGTTCTTAATCAATCATTTCGTGTTAAGCAAATTTATAATTAAGTTCCCATTCGAGTTTTGTTTGATACATTATCGATGAAGAATCATTAAATTTAGACCGTTCTAATTACCATGTAAACTCGATGGTCGTTGATAGAGTATCAAGTGACACTCAAATTGAATGAAATTTAAAACACAATTGACCTATAAGTAAATGAATATGTTTATATATATAAGATTTTCCATTCTTAATATTTTTTTATAAATTTATATGCTTTAGCATAAGAGCTGTATCAAATTTTGTTGTGTCATTTTGATCCTCCTCTATATATGTTTATATGCATCAGTAATTAATGCCAAATAATATAACTTAATTAATTTGCTGCATATATATATATTTATTCAGTTTATGAAGTATTTGAGAGGATGGCATACTACGGAATATCATCAAACCTGGTGGTGTACCTGACGACGAAGCTCCACCAGGGCACGGTGGCGTCGGCCAACAACGTCACGAACTGGGTCGGCACGATCTGGATGACGCCCATCATCGGCGCCTACATCGCCGACGCGCACCTCGGCCGCTACTGGACCTTCGTCATCTCCGGTGTCATCTACATCTGTGTATGTTATATATCTTAATTTCCATTTTTTTTTTTGAGAAAGCGGAATACTCCACCAGTTTTATTGAAACTTTTTATTTTGTGCCCATCATGAATGAATGAAAATGAAGGGATATATATTAATAGAAATATTAATTCCATTAATATATATTCCTTCATTTTTCATTCAAATATTCATCTCTGCCTTTCATTTTTGTTGCTAATAACTTGTGGTAAATAATATATATATTGACGCCTATATATATATATACTCTTGTGGTGTAATGCTTAATGAACATATACATAGATATATATAAAAAATGAGACTGACTGTGGTAGTATTTAATTATATTGTATAAGTTTATATTTATTTTAACTTATTTAATTAGTATTTAAGTTATTCGTATTATATGTATAATTCACTATATAAAATAAGTAGCATATTAAAACCATTAATTTGAATATATAGTTTCTTAATTAATATGATTATTAATTCTATCAATTTTGATATCAACTTTTTTTATCCCTATAACACTTTCCATGCTTTAATTACTGTTTTAGATCACTTTTACACTAACGTCCTTTCTAATAACAAAAAACGGCTAATTAATTTCTTCCTTTTTTCCTCAATTTTTCTATACTTCTGATCTTCATAAATTACATATATCCAAGCATGCACAAAAATATTTTCCATAAGATCCTTTTCTATATAGCCGACTACTTTGAACTAGTCAATGAGAAAAGACAAGCCGGTATATAATTCATGGACCCCTCAACCCACATCGTCCCCATAAAAGTTTTTAGTTTAAATTTCTCTTTTTGTTTTTGGTGCCCCCAAAAAAAAACATAAGTTATTATATATTCAACTATTCTGGGATATCCAAACATAGATTCAAGTTGTAAGTTTGTAACATGCACTTGCAGAGGAATTTTTCAACGTGATGGGACCTTTTCTGAAGATTAGTCAAAGAGAAGTAATCAATAACGAGGAATTGTAAGATGGGTCTTGCATATATATTATACTGAGTAACAGCAAGTGACCACCTTTTATCTATCTATCAGTCCATCGCATTTGTAATAAGCAAATATAATTTTTTAGTGAACATTTGTAACTTTCCGATCAGAGCATATATATATATCATTTGCTAGTAACAGATACATTACAGTTTCCGGTGAACATTTATGCAACTGTGATAAGTACATGAGTGCATATGAGTGTGTCAGATTGTAAATGGGAGTTGATAGATAACCTACTTTATAAGGTGTACTTTACATGTTTTTCTATTATAAATAACATCACAAGTGTTCAAGTGGGTCACATAAATTATCCAATTTATTATAAGTACCAAATATATAAATATATAATCCTTATTTTCATATCCTCTTCTTGTCTTGGGCGTATTTATCTATCTATCTATCTATCTATCTTTGCCCCACTTCCACCACTTGTCTATCTTAAATTCTGATTTTGGGGAAAAACAAATTCAACTTTGGGGAAGATATTGAGGACTGTTGACTGGTCTAACTACCAACTGTTGACTTCATGCATCCATCAAATTCAAACCTATCTATCAACTTGTACTCTTTTAGTGCTTGTTAATTTGAACATGTATTTCGTTTTCAATTAATTATTCGTGTACTTTCCTTAATTTTTTTTGTTCCGTTGGTGACTTTAATTAGTAGTATTTCCTTGTCATGGAATTGTGGGGATCGTTGTAGAAAAATAATACAATATCGTGTAGGTGTAGCATGCTTAATAAATTGAGTAAGCTTAAAATTGTTGTAACTTAAAAGCCCATTGGTTTATTTTGATATTTTCTATACACTCAATCTATAATTCTAAAAACTCGTTTAAAAGTTTTTTTCTAAGTTTAAACATTTTCGTATATCCATTTAAAATTTATTATCAAATTGTCAAGATACTTTATTAAATTAAAAAAAAATACCCCCTCCCCATCTTAGGTGACTCGCTTATAAATAAACCCCCCGTTTGGCAAGTGTAGTAAGTTAAAGCGGAGTAAAACGTTAAATCACTTTAAATCAGTGGTGTTTGGTGGTAGTGAAGTAAATAGATGAAGTAAAGTTGATGTCATGTGTAAAAGATATGAAATGTTGGTGATTTAGTTTACCACACCTATATAGCTGTGTTAACTTATTACACTTTATATAGCTCTTAAATCAATTTTACTACGGCCATCAAACGCAGAGAAAGTTACTAAGTCATCAAACTCTTCAAAGTAGTCACTTTTCGTTGACGGTCCTCTGACTCTGGGCCCTTTTTCTAAGATAGCATTTTCACCGAGACATACAAGCCTATAAACATTTCCGTTCCACTTGATAAAATATTACAGTGAAACATATGGGGCCGTTCGGCAACTCCTCCTTAGGCCTCTTTAGATTTTTTTTAGCTTTCTTAGTCTCTTAATCCTTCCGAACACAAGCTCCTTAGCACGGATTAAAAGTTTCTCCTTAAGCCTCCTTTTGACCGGGGCTTAAGCCTTGCCTGGATTCCTAAGGAAGCAATACTTATGACTTAAGGCTTAAGCTTTCTTAAGTCCTTTTTTTTGCCGAACGAGTGTGGCTTAGTGAAGTTTAAACATTTAAGCCAACTATCTTGCCGAACGACCCCATAGTATTTATATATGCATACATGATACATACTTGATACTCCATTTACTTTCTCTTAGAAGAATTATTGCAAATTTTTATTACAAATATTTTGGTCAACAAATTAATGAGGCTAAAAAATGAATAATTGAAAATAGAAAAATGATGTCACTATTATAACTGAAAAATGACAACAATTCTTTTATCATGTACAGGGAATGTGTCTGCTTACACTATCAGTATCCTTACCATCCCTGAAACCCCCGGAGTGTGGCGGGGCCAACACGGTCGACCCGACCTGCAGTCAGAAGGCGTCACCAGCGCAGCTCGGCATTTTCTTTCTCGCTCTGTACATCCTGGCTGTCGGCACGGGAGGCACCAAGCCCAACATCTCCACGATTGGCGCAGACCAGTTCGACGTGTTCGATCCTAAAGAGCGGTACCAGAAGCTGTCCTTCTTCAACTGGTGGATGTTCAGCATATTCTTCGGTACGCTGTTCGCCAACTATGTGCTGGTGTACATCCAGGACAACGTCGGGTGGACCTTAGGCTATGCGTTACCGACACTCGGTCTTGTGATATCTGTTGCCATATTTCTGGCCGGTACGAAGTTTTACCGTCACAAGTTGCCGTCCGGTAGCCCCTTCACCAAGATGACGAGGGTCTTCGTGGCGTCGTTTCGGAAACGGCGGGTCTCGGTGCCTGATGATCCTAAGGAGTTGCATGAGTTAGAACCGATTGATTACAAGAAGAAAAATCAGTTCATGATGGAATCCACAACTGCTCTCAGGTTTGGACTAAACTTTTTTTTTGTTTTCTACAATTCTGAAAAGAGTGAGGCTACAGTACTATTAATAGTACAGATTAACCGTACTGCAACTCTCATGTTATAATTTTTGAAGTCCAAATGGTTAATCCAAACTGCTCAAAATGATGAAAAACATACAGATATTATTGTAGACAAAGTTTTATATTTTTTGGTACATTTTTAATTACTATTTTTTTAGATAATTAGAAAATGACTTGATTTAAAAATTATAAACCATTCAAAAATATAGTTTTTTTATATATCTATAATAAATAGTTTAAAAATTTATAGAAAATAGAAAATTTGGTCTATACTAACATTAACATACGGAGATCATATTAAACGGCTTGGATCAACCATTTTAACTTCAAAAATAATAATATGAAGTCTGTACTATTAATAGTACCATAGTCTCATCTTTCTGAAAACTTTACTTAGACATTATTCTGATAACCACAAATTGAAATTCAGGTTTTTGAACAAAGCAGCAGTGAAAGCTCCAGGCTTGGATACTCCATGGACACTGTGCACAGTAACTGAAGTAGAGGAAACAAAGACAATGCTCAAGATGTTGCCGGTTCTTCTGGTCACGTTCGTGCCGAGCACGATGGTTGCTCAGATCAACACTCTTTTCGTCAAGCAGGGCACGACTCTGGACCGCCACATCGGACCCAACTTCCAGATCCCACCGGCTAGTCTCCAGGGCTTCGTCACGCTCTCAATGCTCATCTGTGTGGTGTTGTACGATCGCGTCTTCGTACCAATAACCCGAAAGTTCACCAAGAACCCGAGGGGGATCACCCTTTTGCAACGAATGGGAATCGGGCTCATAATCCACATCGTGATCATGTCGATTGCTTCAGGTACAGAGCACTACCGACTAACCGTTGCAAGGGAACACGGCGTAACGGAAAGCGGCGGTAAAGTGCCCATAACCATCTTCGTTCTTCTTCCGCAATTCGTCTTGATGGGTCTGGCTGATTCCTTCCTAGAAGTCGCAAAACTCGAGTTCTTCTACGATCAGGCGCCAGAAGGGATGAAGAGTCTCGGCACTTCGTACTCCTCGACGACTCTGGGCATCGGGAATTTCCTGAGCAGCGTCCTGTTAACAACGGTGTCGGATCTGACGCGAAGAAACGGGCACAAGGGATGGATAACCAACAACCTGAATGAATCACACCTTGACTATTACTATGCATTCTTTGTTGTGCTGAATTGCATAAACTTCTTGGTGTTCTTGGTTGTTAGCCGGTTGTATGTGTACAAGCCAGAGATTGAGTTCCATGATCATGAATCTTCTCAAGAGCTACCAGAAGACAGGTTATGAAATGAGCTCAAGATATATATATTCAGTAAAACCTATCGTCCATTGATGGACAGTCCATAAAAGTAACAAATAGTATGACAAATAGGCCTCATATGGGTCCAGATGTTATAATAGTTACGCTCACAGTGTAACTTCTATGGATCGTCTATCAATAGACGCATGAAGTTTCTGATATATATTCAATGAATTTCAAATTGTTATAGAACATGAGGTATATGCCATTAAGAAGATTTTAGACTTAGTTGTACCAAGGAAATTAAATGTGTACCAAAGTTAATTTCTGACTTTAACTTGTATTTGAACATTGCTATGCTCATGGTAGTTGTAACTTTTATAACTTAAATCTAATCTTATTTGATATTGAAGGGATGATGTTTTTATTATTTTTTTCTTGAGATAAAATGAGGGTCAAGCCACTCAAATTTAAATCTCTCTATATTAAAAAGCATGCAAGGAATGGAGATCTCCATTGTAGTCTCATGAAAAATTGTTAGATGGAACTGCAATGGAGGGTCCAGATTGTATCTTGCAGTCACATCTGCGGTGCATGATGATCTAATATTAAATCAACGGTTGGATGGTTTTGAGGGCCATAATTAATCTCATTTTGGATCCAAAATAGATATCCATGATCCATAATTAATCTTATTTTGGATATTGAATATATTTGATATATGGATATCTATTTTGGATCCAAATATCTCTCTTTTTAAAAAGCACCTAAAGGACTGGATATCTTCAGGCAGTCTCATGAAAAATGGTTAGATAATACAAATATCAAACTTTCATAATACTCCATCTTTCTGCAATTAGCATTATATAAGTAATATATTTTTTGTGAGATCATTATATTGTTCATTTGAATGAAAATGGAAATTACATGATATATATAAAAGTTATCCGCCGCATCGCGCGGGTACGCTGCTAGTGTCTATAAAATACCTCTATACGGGTTGAATTCATATCCCTAACTTACTGCATTATGCAATTCACAACGTCAGCCGTTGGATTGTCTTAAGTCCGCAATAGCACGAATCTCAAGACAATCCATTGGCTAATGTTGTGAACTGCACAATGCAGTAAGTTAGGGGATAAGCACTCCATCCGGGTTTCGAACCCGCAACCTTCCACGCAAAGAGCGTTACCAACGGTGGATTGTACTTTTGTCGAATCATGATGGATGATCCGGTCCTAATTCAATTTGATCCCACGATGACCATGACTCGACGTTCTTTGTAGTCGAACTGATGACTGACTCAACCTAACTGAACAACTGATGGTCGATCGATATCTAGATTGAGAAAACGACACCTTAACTAATTTTATAATTATACATGTCGTGTTTGCATAGTTTATGAAAAAGCAACTTTCTTAAGAGACACCTGTTGAACGTACGAAATTAACAATTCGAGTTTTTAAATCTTAATTGGTTCGGAATTATATATTATGAGTAAATATACCGTGAAATTTCGATTCATATGGCTAGATAGATTTGTTATATCAAAATTTTATAGGATATAAAACAATTTTATTTATAAAAATTATAAATATTTGTTTGAGATTTTTTAACAGAGCTAGAGAGGGTACCCTGAATATCCTCCATATGCAATAAATAATTTTATTGTCCCTGTAACGTTGAACAAGTGTCTTTACTTCTTAATTAACCACCAAATTATTAAAACTAGAGCTATAACTTGGGCTTTCACTCCGAAATATGATAACAAAAAAAAATAAAGCTTATAAAATAAAAAATATTTATTTTAAAAAGATTAAACATAATTTTAATTTTTGATGTGAGTAATGATGATGATGATGTATAATTTATAAATAATAGACTTCTTAATTAACCACGAAATTATTAAAATTCCGTCAATAGTAATTGTAAAAGTGATTATTTTTATGGAATATGGGCCATATAATTAAAAGGAAAATTAATGTTACGGCGTCTTAGGAAGTACAAAATCGAACAATAATTAATCTTATACATACGAGTATTCATACATAAAGAAAAATTATATTCGAACAATAATTAATAATTATGTAGATCCAATTTTATGGGTCCGTTATTTTTCTTTTATAAAAGAAGGTCTGTTTTTCCTGATCAGACGGCCGGGAACGATTCCATGCTACAATCTTAATTCCTAATGCACTTTGATGAATATCTATCATCCGATCGGAAAAATGTAGACCCCCGATCTCATTTCCAATTTTATAATAGACTAGGCTGTGAATCGGGGCTTCGCCCCGAAAAAATAATATTACATAAATTAACAAATATAAAAAATAATATATATTTTTCATAAATATATTTTATTAGATAAACTTAATATATTTTTAGCTACATCTCAATTTATATAAAAGAATAGAAAGAGTTGCAAATATTTTGAGTCTTAAATTGTTCTTTAGGCACATCATGATATTAACTCTTTAAAAAAATATTAAATTGAGTCATTTGGTTAAAATAAATGAAGAGAGAGAAACAAAATAAATGGTTGAGATGAATGATGATATGACATAACTAAAAAAATTGAAAGCTTACCCTTTTGAGAGTATGAATTATATCAGAAATTATAAATGTCATCAATAAATAGAAATTTTGCCTCTTCTTTAAATATATTTTAAACTTTGCTACAACAAAACCCCAACTACGATTTCCTCCCCTTTGAAAAACTTTAAAAAGCGACAACCATGGTAGCAACGGCGACTTCTCAGCCACCATCGCAACCCGCTTGTGACTACGGGCTGCGACGACGGCGATAACAACATTTCCATCATTAACTCTTCTTGTTATCATTTTTCCCTTTTTTCTTTCTAATTTAAAGCTTCTATGTCCTCTGATATAATGTACTCTTTCTTTTGTAATTTTTTTTGGATTAATGAAATAAGTAGGTATAGGACTGCTTTTTTCAAAAACTAATATATATAAAAAATAAAGGTAGTTCATATTATCTGATGGGGATTTGGAAAATCTTTTTCACAAAAAGAAAAAAAAAATGATTTGGAAAATCTGAAACCCAAAATACTACCTGCTGCGTCCAGGTTCATTTGGACGACCAGCAGTCTAGCATACTCTCACTATCATATCAGTCTATCACTATTATGCTACGACTCGTTCAGACTCGGCTGAAGCACGGGAGCCGCACTCGTACACTGTACTATAGTACCCCGAGTCCACGACGAAATCCTCTCAGGCCTCACTAGACCCAACCGCACCGTAAACTAACCTTCTTCCGAGACCCTCATCTCTACATCTTCCTTGTCACGAGTCACTGACAGCTATCTCTGTACAGTACATCCACTCGCCGCACGGAAGCTTGTAAAGGGAGCGGAACAGAGAATCGTGGACCGAGTCCTGGCAGAAAGGGCCCGAGATCCATCGGCCAGACCCAACAAACCCTACGCGCAATCGGGGCCGTCCGATTCGCGCCGAATCTAGATCTCGCCCGATCGAATCCATCCTTCCGCAGTTCCGCAGCAGCAGCCCATCTCCCCTCCCAAATCATATCCTCTGCTGCGCAGTAGATTACCACGCAGCGTTTCGACCATTAGATCCACTTTGAGATTCGTGCAACTCAATCTCAAGGAAACCTCCTATAATCCACATCGTTGATTCTCTGCGAAGTAGAATACCGCGCAGCAGAGGATGAGCACGCCATCTCCTCTCCTCTCCTCATCCTTCCTTCCTCCCTTCCCTCCTCACTGCGCTACTCTCAGACCCGAAACGAAACCCTCGCTCCCGAAACCCTCGCTCCGAGAGAGAGAGAGAGCAGGTTAACGGCGGAAGGGATCTAATTATGGATTCGGACGAGGGGAAGCTGTTCATCGGCGGGATCTCGTGGGAGACGACGGAGGACAAGCTCAAGGACCACTTCGGCCAGTACGGGGGTGTCTCGCAGGCCGTCATCATGCGCGACAAGGCCACCGGCAGGCCGCGCGGCTTCGGCTTCGTCGTCTTCTCCGATCCCTCCGTCCTCGATCGCGTCCTGCAAGATCGCCACACAATTGACGGCCGAACGGTGAGCTCTCTCTCTCTCTCTCTCTCTCGGTAGTTAGATTCGGCGGCTTGGTTCGACGGGGGTTGCTGCTTGTTGGTAGTACTAGTATCTGATTTGGCAGTTGTGGAAAATTCTGAGATTTGAGTGGGAATTCGCACTCTGTTGGCATGGAAAATTATGATCTGCGGTGGATTTAGTTGGAAAATTGAAACTTGTTGCGGCACCTCGTATAGGATCTCTTGTAACTGTGTTGATTTATTGATCCGAACTAGTAGAGATGGTCGAAAGTGTGGCATAGTTGATTAAGTTGTATAAATGACAGCCATATTTTATTGAAATTAATTGTGAGGTTGGCTATAAAGTACAATTTTGCATATAATTTCTGTGGGACAGATTGTGCAAAAAACCTTGAATAACTTGCAGTGAAAAACAGCTGTGGAGTGGTTCCACATAAAATTTTTTATGCCAGTTATTTAGGAAAACAACTAAAATGTATGCCAGTTATTTAGGAAAACAAAATCTTGTAGGATCTGATGCGATCATGTTTTTATAAGGTCCATTGTGTAATTACTTTCTTTAATTAAACCAAGTTACGTCTATCCTTATTTGCAGTATATTAATATTAGTTTAATTAGTACAAGTCATATTTACCGTTATCTAAGGTTGCGAGCTGTCAGAAAAGTTTATTTTGTGGACATAGACAGGCCATTAGTCATGGATCATCCCCCTTCATACAGATATCTCCTTTCTTATTAATTAGTAGACAGTAATGTTTTTTTTTTCTTTTTTTTTTATGGGTATTCGCAGGTAGAAGCTAAACGGGCCATGTCAAGAGAGGAGCAACAAGCATCAAAGACATCAAACCCTAACTCAACTGGCCGCAATGGTGGGGGTGGGGGTGGCAGTGGCAACATTCGCACTAAGAAAATCTTTGTTGGTGGGCTCCCACCAACTATTACTGAGGACAGCTTCCGTAACTATTTCTGCACTTATGGTGATGTCACTGACATTGTCATCATGATAGATCAGAATACTGGCCGCCCCCGTGGCTTTGGTTTTGTCACTTTTGACACTGAAGAAGCTGTTGATCGTGTTCTTCACAAGAATTTCCATGATTTGAATGGCAAGTCAGTTGAGGTTAAGCGTGCTTTGCCAAGAGAATCAAATTCTAATAATGCTGGTGGTGGAGGTGGTGGTGGCCGGTCGATGGGTGGTGGTGGTGGAGGGGGGTTATACCAGGGTAGCGGGAATACTGGTTCCAACATGGGTGGTTATGACACCAGGGGCGATGGTAATAGGTACATGTCAGCTCAACAGGGCGGCAGCGGTGGATACCCATCCTATGGAGCAGCGGGTTATGGTACTGCTGGTTATGGGTATGGAGGTGGGAATGCTGGTTCAGGATATGGAGGATACGGCTATGGTGGAATGGCTGCTGGTGCTCCACGTGGCGGCTGGAATGGCCAGTCTCAACCGAATTATGGATCTGGTGCCTATAATGCAAATTCAGCTTATGGTACAAGTGCTGGTTGGAGTACTCCATCAGGTGGTGCTGGTCCCACTGGTCAGCCAGCTGCTGCAAGTACTGGATATGCTGGTCAGGGATATGCGTATGGTGGGTATGGTGGTGAGCAGACAACTGGTAGTTATGGAGGTGGATATGGTGGTGCAGGTGTGAATACAGCTTATGCAAACTGGAAACCAGACCCATCCCAAGGTGCAGGGTATGGAGCTGGACAGGTTAATGGGCCCCATGGCGGATCTGCTGCCTATGGTGGAGGATATGGTGTACCCCAGCAAAGGCCGGCTCAGTAGGTAAGAGGCTGTGTTGAATTTGAAGGATGAATTGCAATACATAGGCAAATACAGGCTTGAGGAGATCTTCTCTGTTTACTAGTAGAGCTATCTGGTTAAGTAATTTAAAGTAGCTGTTATTTGGTTTAAGTACCTTGAACGTTTTGTTTTTTTTTTTTTTTTCTTAAATGGTGTGCTTTAGGTGTGCTTTGGTTCTCGCAACACTTGGCTCGAATTAGAATATTTATTATGGGTATGATTGGAAATGAATTATTACATTGCGATAACTCTAGTCTTGTCAATCTAGAGAAGCTATGTTATGTTCCTTTCCGTTTTGGCTTCTTGTTTTTCCATTTGGATTATGTCTAATCGGCCAACTCTGAAAAAGGTTCCAATACTTAATCCCTAAGGAACCATGAAATTTATCTTCAGTGACAGTTGCTTCTTCGACGTATTCTCATGACCTAGATACTAGGTGGTTGAAAAATCTATTTTAATATATTGTAATGGACAAATGTTTTTGGGAGATGATAATTTAATGGGAGGAATATATTGCTGCATTTTCATTTTACATCATAACTATCAATTAGTGCAACTTCCGTTCTGTTCACCAATTGTTCAGTTGTCAAGATAGTTCAGCTCATCAGTAGCATTGTTACAATAGATTATGGGTTAGGCTAATTACTAGGAGTAAGGAGTAAGAACGTAAGCAGTAGGCATATATTTCTGTGGCTTAATCCTTTGCTTGGTCCTGGATTTGACCTTTTATACAGGGGATGCTGGTCTTAATCTCTACCCATATGGGTTGAAGCATCTCAAAAAGGAAACAGACAACATGGGCAATTCAACTGGATTTTTCTCTGGTATGTTGCTTCATTTCCCAGTCAAGTGCATATGTAGTGCATATCTGGTGGTCTCATAAGTATGTTGAATAGCTTGCACTATTTTGATTGATAAAGCAGCTTCATATTCAGTATTAAGATATCTTGGCAATTAAAGTAACTTGTGTGTTAAGCCTATTGTTGTCACTATTTAAATAATTTAGATGTCCTGAATTTTCTTTTTGGAACTGAAGTATCGTTACTGACTGGGAAGTGTACTTTTAGCCTTACTATGAAGTGCTACAAAACTATGTTTTGTTGCCATCACATGGTAGTTCAATTTGGTTTTGGCAATATATATCAGATAGGAGATATATGTGACAATAGTAAAAAATAAACTTTTGTTTTGAAGTTTGATATTACAAATGTTTATACTCTTTCCTGATCATAGCATGCACTATTAGCTATAGCCTGTACTTCTATGGCCTGTGCTATTAATGCTTACATCAAATACCTTTAAAATTATCTTTCATTCTATTCTCTCTCCGTTTTATGAGTTGCTTGTTATTGATCTAGGCATCTCCATTCCAGTAGTCTTAACCTCTTAACTAAGATTATAGTATGGTAAAAGTATTGGATTGAGTAAACATTTTGCAGTACCATTTCCCTCTTTTCATTGACCTTCTATACAGGAAATTCTGATTTTGTCTTCCCTGGTTGGACCTCAAGCATGCAGTAGAGTGGAAGTGAGTTTATTTGTGCATTGTTTTCTACATAGTGTGTGGATGCCTGATATTTATAATAATTTTTCTCTTCATCTTCTTTACCATTTGTAAATTGGAATGTTAATTCTGGGCTTCCAATCAATTTATAACTGAGTTGGTTGTTTCGTACTAATTGCTGCATCATTACCAATATTTCTAGCTAACAAAATTAAGCGTGAGTTCATAGCTTCGTTTTAAATATTTGGTGACACTTTGGGATATCTTTTTTCGTTTTTTATTTATTTTGGCAAAAAAAGATGGTAGCCAGCTTTATAAATTTTATTCCCTTTTCTTAATTGATTTTATAACTAATTGATCTTAATTTGTTCCGATGTCAGCCTATTATTTCTTTTGTTCTTCCTGAATGGCTCTGAAGTCGGGAAATGGAGGTGGCGAAAAACCTGATATGTGATTAACTTGGGAATTTATACATAATTTTTATTTCGGAACCAGTCAAAGATGCATTTGTGTTGTGTTGCTTGTCGAACTGATGGTCGGATTATATTGGTTTTTGATACGACATTTCCATATTATGCTGGTATTATTGATATCCATGTTTGTTCAACTAGATTGCGGTAGATTATCGATCGCTACAATTTGATTCTTCAATTGCAAAAGCATTTCACCAGAGATTGGAAACCTGTACATGAACAACTGAAAGACGCACAAATCTTCAGGATTTTTGTAATCATCCGGGTCGTCAGTTATCAAGCGTAGTTAAGGAATATACTGCAACGACAGTCCTAGACATGTTACAAGTTGGGTAGGCTATAAAAGTCGTGATAGAAATGAAGAGAAACATATATAAAGCCTTAGCTCCTAATGTAATAAAGATATCAGTTGTCATCCCAAAGGAAACCAAATACGTCAAGAAACTAGTTCAGAAAGATATGAAACGAATAGAAAAATATCTGCTTTCAATTATGTCTTCACTCTTCACTAAAGATAAATATGATAATTTTTTTTTTTTGAGATAAAGATAAATATATGATAATTAAACTACTTGTTAATGTCTCTTCACCCAGTCTGTCGTGTTGGCGTTGAACCAATTGCAGCCATGGCAGCCCAAGCCGAGGGGCTCGATATATTTCAGGACATTATTTTCAGTATCTGGTGGTGGTGGTGGTTCTCTTTTTCTGACTTGAATGTTTTTTAATACATTCAGAAATGTAAAATTAAAATATATCTTAAATTTCGAGAATTATAGACAATATATTCTTGTATTATATTTTGGGGATACGAACTTAGAGCAGCTCCAGACGTCGTAAAACACTTCTAAAACTAAAAATTGAAAATGAAGGAGAGAAAATCATCTCTAAGAGATATCCAAACAACTATCCCTATTTTTAGTACTCCCAAAATCAGAGCCAAATCGAGCTATTTTGACCTAGTTTTTAGCACTCCAAATATGACTTTCCATAACCAGAGCCAAATCCAGACCGTTCAAACGTATTGGGGATCCATATTTTGGCTCAGTTTAAATTTATTGGGATCCCTATTTTGAGAATCTGTTGGAGATTGAAGTGAATTTGCTCTCAAAAAATTTAACATGATACCCAATATAAGTATATTGGGATTTATTTTTACGACATCTGTTGGAGATGCTCTCACGGAAAAGGGGGTTTCCTTCTCTTCAATAGAAGACACGAAGGAATTTGCTTGAACGATTAAAAAAAAAAAAGTGAAAACGATAGGAATAAAAATTCTACACCTCGTTTTATTTTTATTTTTTTTAACTTCAAGCGCCAGTAGGCAAATTTTATTAATAGAGCCTGTTTGGCAGACACAAATCCTATAGGTTTTTGTAGAAAATAATTTTGACTGTTCGGCAAACTATACTATCAATTCCTAATAGGAATTCATTCCTCTAAGATGCTTGTTTTTAGAGGAAAATATTAATTAGATTGGATTAGATTATTTTTTTCTTATTAATGATGGGCTATTCGTAGGTTTTCACCAAATGCAATCTGAAATCCTATCCTAATAAAAAATATTTTCTGTAGGATCAGTGACTACCAATAGGCTGACATGTTGAAATATGTATAAGTATTTACACCTAACGTTTCAAGAAAACAGGATATAGACAAAGATTAGTGGATTGCAATCATCAAACCTGAAATATGTATTAAGTATATTTTTTTTTTTTGATAAAAGAAATATGTATAAGTATTTACACCTAACGTTTCAAAATTTAGTCTCTAACCACAAAATTGAAATTTATATTTAGTATAAGTACCTAAAACTAGATGCAAATTAAGGGTAAAGATAAGGATTACAATCATCACCCCACAATAAACAGATCAAAAAAAACAAAGAAAAAAACCAAATAAAATTATAAAAACCAAACATCTATTTAATCTGTTCCTGGACAGCTGCTGTTGTTGCCTCACTGCAGTACCAATTCAATTCCAAAGAATCTGACAACTGGTATGATGAATTCAACTCTTCATTGATCACAGAGGAAGAACTGTGATGCTTGGAGGAAATGCTTACCAGTGTGTTCAGTACCCTTTCCTGCATTATATCAATTTTATGGAAATACCAGAATCTCAGATCATTTTTCAGGAGTAGAACACCGAAAAAGGTCCAGAATCCCGAACAGAAACCGAGCATCAGGAATCCGAATAACCCCACAATTTCTTTTGTGTTGCTGTCCTCGTTGTTATCTGTTACGCTTCCGTTTCGATCTGTCGAGTCGTCTTTTTCGCATGTTTTGGCTAATGGAAATCCACAGAGGCCGTCATTACCAGAATAAATTTGTGGGTTATCGAATGTTTGCATTTGGCTTCCCTCAGGGATCTCTCCGGAAAGATGGTTGTTCGATAGATTCAAGAAACTGAGAGATGTTATGCTAGCTATGCTTTGTGGGATTCGACCTGACAGTTCGTTATCCGATAAATCTAAAAACTCCAATGCTTGCAGATCTCCAATCCTTTCTGGAATAGTACTGGTTAAATGATTGTTCGATAAGTTGAGAAATAGGAGCCCGAGAAGATTTGTTAACTCGGCAGGAATTTCACCGGTCAAAGAATTTCTCGAAAGGTCGATACCATTAACAAGCGCAAGGTTCTGCTGAAACGACAGTTCGCTCCCTTTCCATGTAATTGAGATGCTCTCCATGTATGTAAATTTCGAACTGTCGAGCTTATCCAATGTTTGTCTTACAGTCATGGAAGTAAGGTTGCCGATGCTTCGAGGTATACTTCCAGAAAAATTGTTGTTGAAAAGATCCATCAGTTGAAGTTTACCGAGGTTTTCTAGTGCGGGAATAGTCCCGTTAAACATGTTTTCTCTTAGGCTAAGAATTTTAAGTGAAGGAAAACTAGATCCTAACCATTCTGGTATTTCACCGTGTAAACTGTTCTTTCCAAGATCGAGAACAACCAAATCGCGGCAATTTCTTAGCGCAGAGGGAAACTGCCCAACCAATGAATTGTTTGCCAGGTGAATCGATAAAAGGGGTGGCACATGTCCTCTGGAAATTGGAATTTCTCCAGAAAACTTGTTGCTTTCCAAGATCATCATTTCGAGGTTCCGAATCTCCCACCAGCACTGCGGAAGTTCACCTGACAATTGATTTCTTGAAAGATCAAGAGCTATTAAAGAGTCCAATTCGCAAAAGAACAACGGTAAGCTACCGTTCAAGAAATTATCTCTGATGAACAAGTATTGCAAATTAGGCAATGATGAGAAATTCCATGTGCGAGAGCCGTCGCTGCCAACGAACAAACCTTGCATTGGACCATGAAGGTTGAGCCCCGACAAATCAAGAGATTGTAATCCGGAAAAATTAGCTATATAAGAAGGGATAGGAACAAATAAAGCATTTGTGCTCAAATTTAGGACCATTAAGGAACCCAAATTGGCCAGTTCGGATGGAATTCTGCCGGTCAGGTTGTTCGAACCGAGATGCAAAACATTCAGTTCTGTCAAATTCCCGATAGCTTCCGGAATTGGACCGTCAAAATGGTTGTACATCAGATTAAGCTCTACCAAGTTTACCAAATTCCCGATTTCCTCCGGTATTGTACCAGTGATACCGTTCATTCCGAGATTCAGGTACTTCAGTCGGGTAATGTTCCCTACGCTATGCGGAATAGAGCCCGTCAACCCGTTACCAGAAAGATCTAATGAAACCAAATTAGAGAGGTATGAAACAGACTCAGGAATTCCTCCATGGAGCAAATGGTTACCACTGAAATTGAGATTAGTGAGGTTTGGCAAAGACCCAAAATCAAGTTTGTCGATTGTCCCATTGAGGCCGGCGTATGGCAAATTAAGCTCGGTAACGGTGTTGGTTGCGTCGCATATAACACCGTACCAGTGACAACGTTCGGTGGCATTGGAGGGCGACCATGAGCTGAGAGCAACAGGATCATACAGGGAGGATTTCCACGTGAGGAGCGCCTCTGCTGCTGCTGTTTCGGCGTCGCCTCTGGCTCGGAAACAGCAGAGGTTCAAGAGGAGAAACAGGTATAGATAGTGTGTTCTCATCTGCAGCTTTGTTTGAAAAACTTGAACTGCAGTTAGACAAATTTCAAATTTATGTTGGCTTCCTGGGTTGCTATAGTTTGTTTGAAAAAAAGCAATTATATATGCTACTTTTCAAATGGTTGCGCCTACCAAGATTAGTGCCATCTTGAAAATTTGTGATAACCGCGACAACTGATCCTTAAATAAATATAAGTAAAATCTATAAAAAAAAGAAGATTTTGTACAAACATATTATGAAGCTTATAGATTAATTGTATTTCAAATTTCAACTAATTTGAGTGTCGTTTGATTCTTCATCAGGACCCATCAGAATTTCTTAATATTTACAACGGTTTAAAAAATTATGAGTTTTGATATAGTATCAAACGACACTCAAATTAGTTAAAATTTGAAACACAATAAATTGTAACTTTCATAATATGTATAATATGTATGTACAAAATTTTCTATTTTATAGATTTTATTTATATTTATTTGAGGATCCGTTGTCACGTTGTCGCAATCCCCTTACTTTTGACAAGTCGTGTTACAGTTCTTTGACTAATTCGGTACGTTCAATTGGAAGAAGCTGGGCAAATTTGACTTTGAACGGTAGGATATCAATATCAATGATACAATTCCCTTATGGCTGTCATTTTCAATACCAACTAAATCAATATAGTTTTGCATATAATAACATCATTGCATCACACACAAGTTTTCAAACCGTTAGGAAATTTATTTTGCCTTTTCAACTTATGTCACTCCGAGTTAAAAATTGAGTTGGGATTTTTGACGATGTTTATATTGACAATATTGATAATAAGAATTTTTAAAAATTTAAATAAAATTATTAAAAATCTCAAAAATGGGGAAAGAAAATATGGATGTATTATTTACATTATAGAGGATAGTGTTTTAAATTTCAATCAATTTGGACATTATTTCATGGCTTATCAAAAATTGATCTTTTTTTAACAGTTGCAATTTAAAAGATCTTAGAAGAGATATCCAATATCATTTAAATTGAATATAATCAGAAACATAATCAATCTATAAGTTAAACAATACTTCCATAAACTTTTTTCTTTTAAGAATTTTGAATGATTTTTTTTTTTTTTCAAATTTTTGAAAATTGTAATTGTCAATATAAGCAATTAAGCATTGTGAATCGATCCCTCTTAAAAATTAAAGCAAAAGATAGATGCTTCTGCAAGTTATCAACATATTTATAAGAAAGTTACGTTAACTTCTCTATATTATTTGCCGAAGGAAAAAAAAAAAAAAAAAAAAAAAAAAACTTCACTGAGATTATATAATTAACTCTGACAAAAAAAAAAAAAAGGCTATGAATTATGATGTTTGTGAGGAATTAAGCTTCCAAACTCAAAAGAAGGAATTAACTTAACAAATTAATCTCACCTTTTTCCTTTTCAGCAAAAACAATCATACCCATAATTAACATAACAACTTAATCAATGTTGGTCTACACCTTAATTACAATTACATGTGATAATACATATATAATCAGCATACCCACAAACCAAACAGTGCAAAAAAATCAGAGCTCCTTGAATTAATTTCCTGTTCCTTTTTTTTGTAATTCAGATGATGATCATACATGGATTATTATTATCTCCTCTTTGCTAGCTGGAAATTCCGTTTCAAGAACTGGTTCGCCACGTCGTCGTTCCGATGGCACAACACCCGGAGTATCGTGTTCGGGTCGGCGCGGTTCCATTTGCCGGTGGTTGGCGGCATCGGGACGACGGTTGCAGGGCTGTTTTTCTGCCCATTAGGTCCGACCGTAACTCCGACAGCCAGTCCGCCCAATCCGCTCGCCTCGCATGCTGCGATGCTGAACTCCTCTATCAACCTGTCAGTGCTGTGACCCATCAAATTTATTATACCTTCGACCACCTCGGCTTCCCGGTCGACCGTCTCCTCAGCCACGAGCCCCTCCCCGCACGTGCAAAATGCCTTCTTCAAGCTCTTAAGATCTTCCTCAATTAACTCGTAGTCGACAAGGGTGAAAGACCGCTCGCTGCCTCCGGCTAGGAGCACAAGGAGGAACGCCTCGTAGGAGGCCTTCATCACCTCCTTGACAGCAAGCGGCTGCGCACGGTCTACGAGGAGGGTGGTAAGGAGGGTCAAGTTTTGCTTCAGGATGCGAAGGCTCGGTCGGATGCGGGTGCTTTCCACATTGCCAACGTAGAGACCGTCGTAGAAGGAATTGTGAGAGTCGAGGAAGATGAGGCGGTACGCAGCCACCTCTGAAACCTGTTGGATCGCATTCTGCACGGTGTTTCGAGCAATCTCGAACCGATGTGAGAACGGTGCAAGTCGCCGGTTCGGGAGGTGGGTAGCCGCACCGGTGTTCGACGAAGAGAAGAAGGTGAGCGACTTGTCGAGTGTGCTCAAGTAGTTGATGATGTAGTGGAGCGTGTTGAGGCGGATGTAAAGGCGTTGCGTGCCCCGACTAGTTGATGGCCGCGGGTTTTGCCCATCCGACCCGTTTGAGGACTTTCCTTGGAGGGACCCGGAGCCGTTCTTGCACGGGCTAGCGGCTTTTCTCCACAGTTTAACGATTTTTGAATCCTGGTTGCACCTCGTTAACGGGGGCAACGTCGGGATATAACTCTGCCTAGTACCTGTACATTTTTGACAAATTAAACAATGACTTGTGCGGGAGAAAGTATCAGTAACAGGTTTTTTTGCCGTATACACGGAAAAACGATGTTAACGTTATGTATAAAAAGCCGAGAGAATAAACATGAGCTACGAATGTTTATGTCGATCATACCGCAAGATGCAACGAAGGAAGTGTAGTCCTGGATGAGAGCACCTAAACCGTCGGCGAGTTCCTGGACCATTTCGTCCCTCGCCCCCACCGGGATCTCGAAGAACTCATCTACTGTCACTTTTGCCAGCTTCATTAAGTCGACTGCCGACTGCGCAATCGGTTCCGTCTTCGCCTTCGGTATCCAGCTCTACAACATCGAACGATATATCACCGATCGAGCAATAACGGTATTAGTATGCTTGTAGAGATTTAGATTTTGTTTGTTTGTTTAATACCTCGGTTTCTTTAGCTCGGTTGAGGCATTCCCTTCCGATCCTGAGCCGTTCCTCGATCCAACTCTTGAGCAATCCGACGACGATCGACTCAACGTCATAGGGTACCATTTCCTTCACAACACCCTTGCCGCCATCCTCGCTCTCAGAAGAATCCTCGACGACCATCTGTACCAGCATCTTCTCCATCCTGCCAGCCGAGTGCAGCACCCGAACAAGCTCATTCGTCAAGCTCGTGACCTTGGCGAGGTACTGCTTCAGCACCACGCCGAAGCAGTTGTGGAGAGTGATCACGGCTATGGCGTGCGGGGCCGGATGCCATCGCCTTAAAAGCGGGCTGTAGGTTTCTTTCTCGAATACAGCCAGTTGCTCGGTGTCTTTCGCCAGTTGCGTGAGGATCGTGCTGGGGTCTTGCTCTTCCACTTCCACCATCACGCCGTCGTTGTGGCTGACTTCAATTCCGGTCTCTAATATCTGTATCAGCGCTTCCGGTGTCAGCAATAATTCAAAAAAAAAATAGGATAATAAATCAGTAAAGGAAAAACTGCGTACCTTCGTGAATGCACTCCGCATGGAAGACCGAATGTAGTAATCCACGCGGTTGCTCGCGACGCAAGACATCAACCCGTTGGTGTCGATCAACCCGCTGGTCAAGCTACTGGCTGCGCTCGGTACGTCTTCGGATATGATCTTGCAAGCTGTCAGGGCCAAGGAGAGAATGTACTCCATCGAGTAAACCGAGCCCCTCTCGAAACTGTCGTGGTACTCCATGAGCCGCTTCTCTAGCCACCCCTGCATCGTCCCCATCACACTCGAGAGAACCTTCATGTAGCAGCTGTCCCGCTCCCCTTTCTTCGCGTCAACCGCCACTTCCGTCAGCATCGTTTGAGTCGCACTGATCAGGTCCGGCTCCACCTGAATATATTTTTTTTTTCATAATTAAATTCATATATATTATTTGCTTTTTTAATATTCAGTGTTTTGGAATATTATTTAGATTTTGACAATAAAACTAATTAATTACACATGAAATCAAATGTCACCTGGCCAGTGATGACATATTGTTGGAAGAGAACCCAAGCAAAGCAAATGTTGTGAATCATCCTATTTATGCCCAAAATTGGCCATGTCCTCTTCATCAGCTCGACCAATTCGTCGACCTCGTCGAGCACCACGGTTTCCTCCCGGAGGTCGAATATCGTCTGGAGGAGCGCTACATACAAATGGATGTTCAACGGGTAACCATCTGCCCAGTGGCATGAGTCGCCTTGGCCTCCTCCCAGGGCACGCCATGCCAGAGCAAGAACGGCACTTTGTAGGTGGCGTATCGGTTCGAGCACTTTGTTGGTCATGTCCAGGGGCCTAACTTCTATCGCACGGCTGACCTCCTTGATCCTCTGTGCATGTGGATTGGGCCGTTCGAGAGGATAGAACGGGTAATGGATAAGAGCGGCTTCTAGGATCTTCATCTGGCGACGCTGCCAGAGGTGGTACTCATGCAAGTCATTGAACTCGGTTGATTTGAGATGTCGAAGGAGCTCCAGCGGCAGAACTATGATGTCGGCTCTTTTGTTCACCTGTTAACAGCCAAGCATTATTGTATTTAAATTGTAATCTATGTTTGTAAAGACTAAACACAATCATTTGTGCATCAATTGTTTGATAAATTTACTTTTAGAAATTTAAAAAATCATTTTTAAAAGAAATTCCATTAATGAAAAGGCACATAAATAGAATAAAATGTTTTATTTATGCATAAGCATTCAGTTATACATACAATGAATGAATTCACTGACCTGGCCGACCATGGTGCGCATGAGAGTCTTCCTGAGCCGAGCATCGCTCAGCTCCGTGACGCGCATCTGCTGCCGCATGATCTCAGCAGAAGTCATCGGTCTCCTGCCCTTCCCAGGCGACGAACCGGGCACGCTATTTGCTGCCACTGCAGCCCCCACGAGCCCTACCGAACCGACCATCCCTGAGCTCGCCGAGGATTGGCTCATCGTCCTTGTCATTGGCTGCGACGCCCTCCTCGCCTTCAGCCCCAGCACCTTCTTTATCTTACTATTCACCATGTTCATCCCGGTGCCACCCCTTGGCCCCACCCCTCCCATCGGGCCTCCACTGCTCGGCGAAACCTCTCCATTCGAATCCCCTGAAGAGCTTGAATAGTACGTTAAAGGCCCGCTTCGGGTCTGGTTGAAGCTGGGGGAAGAGCGGCATGACATGAAGAATATCTCATAGGCAGTTTCGCGCAGGTCAGAGCGTGATAAGGACTCGATGCGTCCGAAAGGGCAGTCAAGCTCAACCGTGGCCACATCAGGGAAGGAGTCCGGCTCGGTGTCTGATCGCGAGACCGATGAGACCGAGCGACGGCGACCCATGACTCTACGTTATCTGCGCGGGCCTACGCAGGAGGAGGAGGACGGATGGGGATACACAGAACGAAAAGGATTTTCGAGATAATGAGACCAACAAAAAAATTTCCGGGGCCGGTTTCGATTTTGTGCATCTGTATTTTTAGCAAATACTGGTAAGTTAGTTTGGATGCCAGCTCCCTATTGCCATGCAATGAGTTAAGCAAGGGAATTCAATGTTTGGATGAAATTAAACCTGTCAGTAACAAATCTTTTTTTGTGAAATTTGGTTCTGTTAGAATTGCTTCAGGGGTGTAATTTCATGTACAGTGAAAATGGTTTTAGCCAGGATTGCCAATTTGCTGTTTTTAGTATCATCTTTCCTGAAATGTGGCAGTTGTTTGTTTACAGATTTGAGCATGAGAATGGTCAGATGCTGAGTGGAATAAACTGGCAAACTCTGTTTCCAACAAGTAAAATCCTGTACAAAATGGGATAAGAATAAGATATTTCGAATTAATTTCTGCGGTTTTGAGAACGTTGTTATATTGTAAATCCAAATCTTTATGTTTTTGTGGAACTTCAGTTAACATTGCACTTTGCACATTACGACTTCACGTATCAAAGCGCAGATTATATAAAGCACCAAAAGAATAACTGGAAATTATTTAAATTTTGTTCTTAATTTGAGAAGAATTGGCCTATATAGATGACAGTAAACCCTCATTTGTAAACAAGAATCTATCACAAGTTTATGACAACATGAACCTGAAGAGAAGCTAATGAATATCATCAGAGTTGCTATTTATAATCAAGCAAAACCACAAGTACATCAGAAGCATTTAGGGCATAATACAAACAAATGAAAGAATAACCAACCCAATAAGCAAGCCTATTATAACACTCACCACCTATTATACCACTCACCAATTATACCACTCATACTCTACAGGATAACAAAAGCAACAAAAGTACCCTAGCAGCAATCGCACCGAACAAACAAATCAGACACGAACTTAGCGGCACTTCCCCATCTTCTCCTACGATATTAAAGAAAGGTGTAAGCGAGTTCAACCAAGTTCTAACACCAATAACATCAATAAAACAAAATAAAACTGTGGAGACCATGACTATGTTCTTTAAATGTTTTTACAGTAGTTGCCAGTTCTCAGAGTTGTTCTACTATTGTAAAGTGTAAACAATCCCTAGCCACATCATATCATCTGTCTGCAAATAATAGCAGCTATTTTGGTAAACAATTGCATTTTCCTAGAAACTCATTGCAACTATTTTGGTATATTAACATAGGCTTATATGATTTTGCCCGCTGTAATTTTTCTTTGGTCATGTTATTTGCTGTCAGTGGCCTTTAATATCCATCAGTGATATGTTTTTCCACTTTGCTATTATTGGAACGTGTATCAAAATCAAGATTCAAAAATAAGCTAAACATACAGTTCACATAAAGCATACCTCTCTAAACCTTGATGAGTGACTGCAGCTCCAGTAGCTTCCCACTGTACCAATAATTGGTACATCATCATGGCTTGGACTTCTGCTTGGCGACCTCCTTGGTGAAGAGTTCACTGATGTTTCTTTGATATCCGCCACAGTTAGTGCACCCAAAATGGGTCTGTCCTCCCGATTAAACAACAAGCTGGTAGCTTGTGCTTTCTCCACCTGTGAATTATCTGTCGACACCAACCATGTAGAAAGACTTGTATCGACTGACACCTCGTCTTTCTTATTTTCTTTGTAGAGATTAGAATTTACTGTTTTGTCTTTGTTTGTTGATTTCTCAGAAAGGTTGACCTTGGCTTGTTTCCATTGAGATAAATTCTCTACGGGGTTCAAAACCGAGTGCACAAACTGACTACGATCTCGGGTGTGGAGGCCTGGTATATCAGTGGGAACGGGGTTAGTTTTGCTAATCAAGCTGCTTACTTCTCCATTGGTATTGTCATTAGATGACTCTCTCTCTTTATCTATTGATAAGGAAAAAAATGACTCGTATGATTCCTCATCATTTCCCTCAATTCGGATTCCAATCTCATCTAATTCTATGCCCTCATCTAATTCATCTAATCCTTCCTCTTCGTCACTATCAGAATAGTAATAATCCTCCTCTTCCTCTTCTTCTTCCAATTCTTCTGCTTCATCATCGCTGTCACAATTTTGGTAGCGGTGGTTTGAGGGGAAGGTGATTGGGCTCAGTGGAAGCTGTGATTTTGCATCTGTTTGTTCTTCTATCTCATCGTCTGAAGGGTAGCATCTTTCTTCAACTGGTTCATATGTCTTTACATTTAAATCAAACGTTACTTTCTTCCGAGCGAGACTACTGCTCTTCTTCTCATTGGTCCTACAAACAAAAAGTATTAAACTATGTTAACAGTGGAAGTTTTCACACAATTTGTTAGATCTATTTTAGCACGGCATCCAGATCGATACCCTTTGATGCAACTTCCTAACCAAACACATTTTTCTCTTGATTGGTCTAGCAAACCAGTTGCATGACACTCAACAGTAATGTTATAGCAGATATTACACACAAGCACAAGTCTTTGATAAATATACAGTCGTACACAACAATATGAATATAATATATCGAACAACTCTATTCCACAGAACATAGAATATAAAAGAAAAAGAAAAAAAAGGACCTTATCTCAGAGATTTCGGCTTTAGCAGTGTCTACTGGAGTGTGCAACGGAGGATTCTCCTGATCAGTAGCACAAACTGGAGGCTCCTTTTGCAGGTTCTGTTCCCCAGAAACCGACTCAACTGCTGATTCTTGTGGAAGGATCTTTTCAGAAGATAATTCAACTGATTGGTCCAGTGGAAAGGTCAGTTCGCAAAAGGCAGACTCTACTGCTGGGTCCAGTGGCAGCTTTTCAGGAGATAGTCTTGGTGTGACCTGTGTCATGGATGGTTGTCTCGTTCCTCTCGGCCGACCGGCAACCAATTCAGAAGGCCTTGAGCTTTCATTTCTCTGATTTGACCGTAATGTACAAAAAAAAAAAAACATTAAAATTTGCACAGCTTACACAGCTAAGGTCTTAATTTTTCTGATTAACTTAAAAGAGGACATTTCTAGCCTTACTTTAGGGAACTTTCTATTAAGAAGGTACCAATCTACTGACATTCACTAAGGAAATTGGATGTTGTTTAAATCCAAACAATCCGACTTGTATTTGGATATATTCTTGTCTGACCTAAACAGTCCAATTTCAGCCACATTTATCACAGCTGATGTGCATTGTAGAGGTACTTACTAAAAATTTGAAAAAATTACAAGTTAATAACAAAATGAACTTTACAATTTTAATTTAGGAGTGAAGTTATTACGATTTCACTGACATCTAACCAGTCAATCCTAATTTTCACTAAGACACTACAAATTCTGGTTTGCCTGCACATACAAACCTCCAATTCAACAGTACCTAATACCTAAGCAGAAAAAGAAAAGGATCTATCTGATAGAGCATTTACGCAACAGTTCAAGTTCAACTTCCGGGCAATTCAACCGCAAACATCTAACACCTCCACATTACAAGGGTTTAACTAACAGAATACACAAACTCGGCCGTACCCGCTCAGTGCGCGGCAGTCTCTTGGCGGACCTCCGCCGCCGCCTCTCCCTCCTCTCATCCCCGCGCTCCCCACCGAAGCATCCAAGAAAGCAGCCCATGGTGACAGATCGAGCGCGCCGCTACTCGCTACTAGGGTTTCGTTCCGCTCAGATCTAAGCAACTCCCGCGAGAGAGGTACTCAATTTCAGATTCTTGCCATACGTCAAGAGAGAGAAGAGAAGAACAACCAGCTCTTCCTTCCTTCCTTCCTCTCTTTGAAGTAGTAATGGCGATTGATTGCAGAGATTTTAACGAAGAGTTTTTGTGGGAGTGTGAGTTGCGGGGTAAAACGGTCAAGAAAGAAAGGGGGAGAGAGGGGTTTTGTTTTTCTTTCCTTTTGTTTTGTTTTGTTAACTTTTTAAGTATCGAATTCTGGGGAATATGACCGTTGGAGCCTGATGTTGACAGGGAGCCTCCGTCTAGACCCCGGATTCTTTATGTTTGTATAACAGTCTTTTCAGTGTGGTATTTCGCTGACAATACACACTCTTTGCGTCTTTGACTCTTTTCTGTGTTGTTCAAGACCACACACGAAGGGTAGATATAGTGGTTGCCGCATGAAGTAGGGATGTTGCATAAATGAGATGGCGTACGTACGGCGTTCTTCTCTTCATAGTTCATAGGCTTTTACTTTTGCAAACCCCAAACTTGTAGCTAATTAATTAGGCTGAATTAAATTAATTAATTAGAAAATTTGGGGCTGTTTTAATCAAATCAATGATACTTTGATGATGTGACTTATAATTGGGTAACAGCTAAGTGGTAAGGGGGAATCCAATGTTTGTAGAGTTTGGTCTGCAAATGTTTGGGCCTTCATAAAAATAATGGCCCATTTATATCTACCTGTTGTGAACTCAATTGACACTTCTTGTGAAAAAAAACCACCAATTATGTTTCCTAATAAAACAATCAATTAATTAGGATTTGACAAAAAAGAGAAAAAAAAAAAAAAAAAACATATCCGAGCATATTTTTATAAGTACCTTTAATAAGATAGAATATAAAGTTATAATGAAGCACACAGAATCAGTTCATAACTTCATATACATACAAATATCATAGCAAAAGTAGGTACCATTATAGTGAAAGATAATAACATAGATCCTTTGCTTCATCTGACATATTTATGCAGCTAGCTATGTAACAAAAGCCAAACATTTCATACACCAAAAGCAACTCTGCATAGTTGCATTTTATGCTTGTTGAAGAGGAACAAATCCATGGCGAATTGCAGCCGATAACGTCTTCTCCATGTCGAAAACCTTGTCGCCGCACTCGTGCATGCCCCATCCCTCTAATGCATGCACTATCCCCGCAATGCGCCATGCACTCATGACCCGTCTCGGCAGCCAGTTCTGAATAGAGAAGATCATGTTGTTAATGTCAAATTTATAATAATCGTGCTAATGTGCATATAATAATACTTATTAACTAAAACCGAATTACCTCGCACGAGTGCATGTTTTGTAGCGATTTTGGGATCGCCATGGCGGGTGTGGTGTAGTAACTGCAATCCTTGCGTGTCTTCTTAATCGGGAATTGCGAAAATGGGATAAATTTTGTTCCTTTTTGTGCTTTTCTTTGTTCTTTAGCTTCAAATCCATCCCCAACTAGCCACACCTATGTATTGTTCGAATTCGAAGGTCATCGGCAATAGCCAAGAAGTGAAAATTACAAACAAATTCAAGCAAGGACAAAGTTGGGATCGGGATATTAAGAAATAGAGTTTAGTGAATAAGAGAATGTAATAAACAAAAACTTTATAATTAAGGAAAGAAGTTTGTTTTAATTACCTCCGGAGTTGAGGTTCTCGAAAACAGAAGACTCGAAGCTATATCATCCGACAACTGCGGCTTCAGGATATGATACTCTTGTTTTTGATTCATGATCACCTATACAATAAACTTTTTTCGTTTATTCTGTTAAAAAAAGTAACATCAATTGCAGTCAGTTTAGTGATTTTACCTTGACACCCCTCTGGCACAAGGATGTGGCAACAGTACAGGCGACTTTCGACAGATGCCCCACGAGGAGAACCTGGCCGACATCCTGAGGAATGGTTCTGACAACCAAGGCTGCAGCTAAGCTACTTCCATCCACAATCTTCACTTTCAAATTTGGATGTTTTTGTTCGTATAGCTCACCACTTCCATTAAGTTCTTTCGCCTGGAGCAAGAAAAATATTGTCACAAATGTCGCAAAAACATTGCTAAACACAATTTCATGAAACAAGTTACATATTAATGATACTTGAAAACATCGGTTTATGGAATTTCAGCTTCAAAAGACAAAGTTTACACTATTAATTTGGGCATTGTAAATGAACCGGGCATCTGATATTGACTACTTTTCTCATAGCAAGGGTATCGCTTACGATTACCAGTAAAAATGTACAAGGAAGAAAGTTACCTGGTTCAGGAGGCCTAGACTGAGAACTTTTACACCCTTTTTATCAGCCTCCAATATCGCCTTTTCAATCAAGTCGTTGATCGCTTCCCTTTCCCAAGTCAAGCCATACTTCGATGCAATCGTAATATTTATAGTCAGTATATAGTTTTGATAAGTAAAACTTCAGATGGTACAATGAAAAGGAGAAGGAAAAAACTATGTACCTGAAAAGTAAATCTCGGTATTGCCCAAGTCTGCATCTTCATGTTGTATATAGTATTTCTCTCAACAGTAAATGTCGACCCATAAATCCATGTCAACATCATCGATATCCACGATACCGGTGACATTATGATCATGTACCACTTTGAGTGGTAAGGCTTGGAGGCAAAAGATGCAAAACCCAGTCTGAGATGGAAAATTGACTGCAACATCGTAGGATGTGTGAGGTGCACCACATCTACAGTTTCATCTTTGCCCTCGAGGGTTCTCTGATAGAGATCGTCGGATGACTTGTCCCAAGTATTGTACACGTAGTCGTAGAAAGGCATGAACAGGGAATAATTTGTTCTGAATTGTGTGTGGTGAAGGGAATGGAACCTAGTGGTACAACTTCATGTGTCAGATTTTTCATGGTAAACGACTAAACGTTCTATTTACGATTGCGCGCGGAGATTGCAAAATAACATTCTAAACATTTAAACATTTTGAATGTCTGAGCAAATTCAACGGATACAAGAGCACTTACGACGGCGTGTACATGAGATACTTGAGAGGCGGGAAGGCATTGAAAAGCCAGTTAGGTACAAGCTCGAAGTTGCAATGCCCCATGTTGTTCATGAAATCGATATATGCGATATAGAGCAGAAAACTGAGAATAGACGCGGTGCCAATGTAGAGCGTCGTCACCATAGGGATCGCAAAGAGAGCGAAGTAGACTATGTGCTCGGCAAATGGGTGAATTACAGCTGCAAAGATAAATTCAAAATTGAAATCAAGAAGAAAATGTATCGACAGGTAACGTATTTGGCATACGAAATGTCGAGAAGATAGGAACAGAACTTAACTTACAGGTGATAGGTTCGGTGACGATGGAGGAGTGGTGGTGCGAATGGTACCGTGAATAGAGGAAGTGATGGTGCAGGGCGCGGTGGAACCAGTAGTACAGGAACTCGACCGGACCCGCGTGCAGCAGCGCGATCAGTACGGCTCCATTAGTGCTCCACCATGGTATGTTTCTCGCACATTCGATGTACATCCGAGCCACATACATCAGGAGCATATTAAAGAGTATGTTATCATCCCTGCATTTATTGTTAATCCACTCTCATTAGAGTTCTATATATATTTTTATAAATTATGATTGTATAATGCTGAAAAATAAACCAGAGTTGTGTGAACAAGGAAATAAATTAATCAGCAGGAGTTTCCTGAATCCTAACAAGTTTTGGCTATTGCATATATTTTTTTAGGCATTTTTTTTTTTTTTGGATAGAAAGATAGAAATCTAGTTCCTCAAATTTTAATCGGTGCTCACTAAGGTTTGAACATAACTTCTTAGAAGTTATCCTAATTAGTTACCACATGAACTATCGGCCATTTGCATTTACTGCAGTTATTATTATTTATGCCAGTTGAACCAGTATTAATTTTTTATTTAGTTCCAAAAAATATCATAGGAGATGACAACTCACTTGCATTTTAGAAATTTAGGATAAAAGTTTTTCCTCCTTCTGGTCTAAATATAATCAATGCATAGGATTTTTCTATTTAATTGTAACTCTATATGTGCTTCTGAAGTCTGTACTGTTCACTACTTCACATGGATGATAAATATGGAAATCTGTTGCTGACTATACAACCAAATGGTACTTTCACTGACATGGGACCTCAAAAAAGTACCAATTTCCTTCTTTCTGCAACTTATGTAACTTCTTTCCATAATTTGGTAGTGTTTACTTTGGAAGTATGTATTAAGGATTAACCTTAATCTGAACTTTATTTATTATATTAATGCTTGCAAGTTCTATCACAATCAGTGGCATTTATTCATTCCCTACCAGTTTCTTCACTGGTACAGTGAAACCAACCAAAAACAAACATGATCTTTTCTATTCTAGTCTAGTCTTCTCTTTTCTGTTCTGTTCTTTACTAGGGTGTCACTTTCTGGCAAAACATGTTGTGCCTAGCTAATTAAGCATGTCTAATTACTGATACTACTCTTGATAACTCAATTAATCCGGTACCGTTCGGTTACATGGAGCCGACGTGTCCGGTCGATTATATTTCAAAAGGTTATCATGATCTTAATTTAACTAAAATGGAAGGTCCCAATTCTACTAATAGCATGCTGATCAAATGCCGGCATTTTTTTGCTTTTTTTTTTCGTTTAGTCGCTGCTGATTTTGAATGTTTTATAATGAAAGAGGAAGTTCTGATGAAAATAAAAGCGAATTCGATAAGTGTATACAGCGGTACGTACCAGTTACGCTCCCGGTCGACCTGCTCGAAGTCGATGCTCTTGTCTACAATCCTATGCCTGCTCCTCGCGGTCTGGAACCGCGACAAGCTGATCCATATCTGGTCATGGAGCATCCTGAACAACATTCCCGGGAAGATCATCAGGTACGAAATGTCGACCCCGTGCCATCCTTTCGTTACCAGCTCGTAGAGACTGTGTACCACCCAAGGCGCCACTACAACATACTACATCCAAAAAAAAGTATGTTAACATGTTTATGCCACAAAATGTATACTTCTATATATATATATATTCCATACAATCATGTTGTGAAGTAGATTGAAGAATACTGCAAATGCATATATGATTTGAATGTATTTGAGCAAATTAAGATTGCTGATAAAACTATATTAATAAGTGTTGTGTGTATATATATATATATATATACCTTGAAGTTGCCAAGTCTTTGCCATGGCCATTCAGTGAGCAGACCAGGATTGGAAGCCATTTCAATTTTTCAGTTTTTCAATTATATTGTTGCCTCTCTGTATTATATTATCTCTGCTAAGTTGCATATATATAGCTGCCTGCAAGCTTGAAGGAGCTTTGAAATAGACTCGGTGTATATAATATAGTGTAGTTAATTAGTGTACGTTTATTTATTTTTTGAAATAGGTTATGTATCCGTAGCCTGACACGTTTGATCATTTTTTCTTCAGATATGCACAGCTACCTTCTGGCAAGTACAATATAATATATTGCAGTCAGTTATATCAGTTCTCGTTTATTTTAAGTCTGAAAAAATATTACAAGTTTAATTGAAATTGAATGACTTAGAAGACCATTATTTCTTTTACTATATGCTACAGTAACTTTTTTTTCTCAAAAAAATTGATAAAGTCAAATTCACGCCCTATTCTACTACTAATTATTTTAATATGAATAAATATACGGTGAGCTTAAGCTCGCGGAAGACCTCCGTGATTTTAAACTCAAGACCATATAAAAACATCGATCTTCAAAATTTCTCTATATCAAAATCTTTTGGAATACAAAAATCTCCTCCTTTTAAAACTTTTTAAGTATTTGTTTTGAAATTTATAAAATCAATGCATAAAATATTAAATATTTATTACTATTGTATGCTTATTTTTGAAAAATTCTTAGAAATTTTCAAAGATGAAAAATTTGTGCATCCCAGATGATTTGACGTAAAGAATATAATGAGTCGTATAAGAAACTTAAAGTTGGGAGTCATTTGATATGATTTTAAAGTTTAATCTGTGAGCTTAAGTTCACCATATATTTATTATTTTTTTTTTTGAATTTTACTATACATTAACTACAGTCCATTGCCAAAAAGAAATATATGGCAAAATCTTAAACTTATATAAGAGATAGGAGCTAATAAAATAAAAGAAAACAAGACACAAGTCTCACTCTGTCACTCATCACAACACATTGCTAGCAAGTACTATATATCACACCCAAAGTCCCAAACCCTGCTCATAGCTCACATTACGTGGCACTTACCCAAAAATGGAAAAATCAAGAACTATAATATGGTTAATTAGTTAGCTATAATTATGAACCTCTGCTTCCCCCACCTAATTATTTACAATTCAACTATATGTGGTTGAATCATTGCATGTATACGTGTTGATAGGGCAATTGGTTCATTTTGGTTATTTTTTGCGGGGGCGGAGCGAGACTCCGATGCGGGGTCTAACTTTTTCGATGAAACACAGTTTTGTAACTATGGGTATATTCTTATACAATTTTAAGGTACATTTGTGTAAATATTTTTCAGGGTATGACCAAGTTTGTAAATTTTCTTAGAAATTATGTATATTTTTGTAATTTTTTCTCAAAAAGGGATATTTTTGAAATTTTTTCAAGACTGTCCACCTCTATATCATGCTGCATCCGCCCCTGATTTTTTGTAGGTTGATTATTAAATAAGGTGTTTATCAATTAAAAACCTGTATTCATTTTTGTAATAAGAAATCACCGAAGCCATTGATTAAATAACTTTTGAAAATTAGTTCTATTTTTAGAATAATTTTTTTTTTAGGATTTGTGATAACAATTTTGAATTATAATTCATTTTGTGGTCTGAAAAGTAAATGGATTGTGAAAAAAAAAAAAAGATTGGGAGAAATGGATTGGAAGCGAAAAAGTAAGAAATAGATGGGGAGGAATAAATTAAGACATAAAAGAATGGGATAAAAATATGAAGGTCGGGATCGGTTGTCGCACCGATCTCAAAGTACTTCGTTAACTTCGGTGTTTTTCTGCACGACTCTCAATAAACTTCAGTGTTTCTCAATCGTCGGATCAAAAAAAGTAGGACCTGCTTTTCTTTTGAGAAAAGCAGGTGATCCCAATCCAAAAGAATGCACTGGGAGGGAAAAAGTGCAGAAGATGGAAAAGACAGCAGCCAAAAACTTTCTCCGTTGTGAGAGTAGACTGAACAAATTGAAATCTCTAATCCTTAAATCTTCTTAAAGGAGTATAGATATAGATATTCTTAAAAGTATGATAGCAATATTTATACTTCTTTGCAGTTGCAACATATACCGAATAAAAATATTTTGTTGTTCGCATCTATAATTTTCGAAACATATTACAAAATATTTATTTAATATATTTCTAGATAAATTTGGGAGTCCAGCTACAAATTTTTCAATGTTCATAAAAAACGGCATCCGGGTTTAGAATCTACGAGTTAATTTAAAATAAAAATTGTGTTTAATATATTACTGAAAGAAAATCAATTTTTAACTGAATTACTTTGCAGATTTTCTATTCATTTATACTTTTTACTCGGATCAATATATATATATATCCACATCCACACATATATTCCTGGTGAACATTAATCACGACTGAAGATATGGACGGTCCATAAAAGTAACAAATCGTATGACAAATGGATTTCATATGGGTAACAAATCGTATGAGAAATTGACTTCATATGGGTCCAGATGTAACAGTTATACTTATAATGTAACTTCTATGGACCGTCCATCAATATACGCACGAAGTTTTGATAAATTTATAAGCATGAACAATTTAGGAAAGTAGAACTGATTTGGTGCCATTGGTATGGATCTCTGCCTCTGGCGTACCGCAAAGGGAATTCTGTACCCAACAATCACATGGGTGACGAGAGTTGTTGGTACATATACTTTTACGAAAATATTTGTTGGTTGCATGAATATATTGCACTCGATCGTTCCTCAATTTTAGCAATGTATTATTTTTGCTTTCAGGACACGATTTATTTGAGTGAAGATATCTACATATCATGGTATTGATATGGTTTCATGAGAGAGGTTAGTTCATCTCTTATTTTTGTTGTTGTCACCAAACAAATATTCTTTTTTTATTATTCATTAAGAAGTACTTGTATATTTAAGGTGTATATATATATACACTAGCAGCGTACCCGCGCGATGCGGCGGATAACTTTTATATTTATTATGTAATTTCCATTTTCATTCAAATGAACAATATAATGATCTCACAAAAAATATATTACTTATATAATGCGAATTGCAGAGAGAGAGAGTATTATGAAAGTTTGATATTTGTATTATCTAACCATTTTTCATGAGACCGCCTGGAGATATCCAGTCCTTAGGTGTTTTTTAAAATAGAGAGATATTTGGATCCAAAATAGATATCCATATTTGAAAATGTTCAATATCCAAAATAGATATCCAAAATAAGATTAATTATGGATCATGGATATATATTTTGGATCCAAAATAAGATTAATTATGGATAATGGATATCCAACCGTTGGTTTGATATCAAATTCATCATGCACCGTATCTGACGGCAAAATACAATCTGGACCCTCCATTGCAGTCTCATCTAACCATTTTTCATGAGACCGCAATGGAGATCTCC
The DNA here is from genome assembly GCA_030179965.1 of Cyperus esculentus. NCBI lineage: Eukaryota > Viridiplantae > Streptophyta > Magnoliopsida > Poales > Cyperaceae > Cyperus > Cyperus esculentus. Next base: position 5,326,011 of record JASGLE010000012.1, read on the forward strand.
ATTCATTGCGTGCTTTTTAATATAAAGAGGAGAGATATATGGGTGAGGTTATTGCGCTTTGCAAAGCACAGTGACTGGTGCGCTTCGGCCTTATAACTCCTCAACCGTAGCTCGAATGACCAATCTAAATTGCTCACCATAATCTTGATATTGAAACCTAGTTGCATACCAAAATTTTATATTTTTAAAGTTTTCTAACTATTTTTTTGAATTTTTGAAAAATGACCCATTTTCTATACAATTTTTAAAAATCCAAAAAAATAGTTAGAAAACTCTAAAAAGGAAAAAATTCGGTAATCTACAAGATTTCAATATACAGATTGTGTTGGGCAACTTAGATTGCCCATTTGAACTATGATTTTGAAATAAAAGGCCGAAGCGCACTACCTCACTGCGTTTTGCAAAGTATAATAGCCTCACTCTATATATATATATATATCCGATCAATAAACCGTTGCCATTTATTTTTCCTGAATTAATCAGTGCCTGCCCAGAATGATACAACAAACATTGTATTTATGATCCTTAATTGGTCCCCAGATTCCAGTAGCTTAATTAATTTATTATTATACAAGGTGGCAACCTAGTGTGATATGATATCTACCTAATGCCAAATACCTATATATTAATTATCGACAAATTAATTAAATGAGGAAGAAAATCTGAAGAATTAAGTTCTAGATTTTTATTCATAAAAAATAATCAAGATGTACTTCACATCTGAAGTTCTATATTTAATTGGCTGCATAAATACTTGAATTTTTGCAACTAAGTTGTTTATACTGTAATCTGCTCCCCATAATTAATTAATATATATAATAAGTCGAGCTTTTTTTATATTAATAACATGACAATTCATGAATTTTTAATGAATAATATTTTTTTGTACATTATTTAATGAATATACTTATTAAAAGTGTCTGCTTTTTCTTGGCCGACAGTTGCTATTACTTATAGCTAGTTTAATACTATGTATGAACATTGATAACCTTGTATTTTCATTATTATTAGATGTGAGTAGATAGGAAAATTAGGTCTACCAAAAATACTTGAAACAGTGCGAACAGGATTACAAGAACTTATCATATGAAATTAAGGTCACCGTCTGTGACGAAAAAATTTATTCTATTATATATCACCGTGTATATATATGTCCCTAATTAAGGTTATGCAATTTTACTAATTCAAAAAAGTTTGGACGTACAATTTTACAATTATAATTAGCTATATATATATTCAAGGTACACAATCAATATATATAAGTTATCTACTCCAATAAACAACTAAAAGTACATATAGAGAGGTAATTAAAGAGAAGAAAAAAGAGAAGAATCCCTAATTAATATTGGAGTTTGGCTAACAGCTAGCTAGAGCTTACTCTTTGTTATATAGCTTTGTAACGCTTCAAGTGTTAATTCCATTTATAATTCAACATGTATACAAGATGTTCCGTTCAACATTTATTATACCCACCTGATTATTTCATATGTGCCGATATACATACACTTAATTAGCTATGAGCTGATAAATGTTGTGTTATTAATTAAATTCCCATTATCTTTTTTAAACAAAAGACATTATATATTTAGTATATAATGTTGAGGAAAATCCAATTTTGGTCCCTAAACTATTGCATTTTGCTCAAATTGGTCTCTAGATTATTTTTTTATTCAAATTGGTTCTTGAACTATATTTTTGTTCAAATTGATCCTTAAACTTATAGCTTTGGTACATATAATACCTCACAGGTACTTTTGTTTATACTAATTGATACCTACACTATATCAATTAGCATAAATGGAAGTAAAATGGAGAGTAATATTAATCAAACCATATAGTCTAGGGACCAAATTGAACCAAAAAAATAGTTCGAGGACCAATTTGAACCAAATTTAATAGTTCAGAGACCTGTTTGAACCAAAAAAGAGTTCAGAAATCAATTTGAACCAAATGCAATAATTGAGGGACCAAAATCAGACTTTTCTATGTAATGTTCCTCGTTGAAAATAGTAAAACTTGAATGAGAGTAAATTAAGATCATCTTAAGATGGACAAGCAGGGAGTGGAAGAAAAAGACGTCCATAATTATATGCCTAGTTAGAAAGATGGGAGATTGATGCATGAATGAATTGTTGTACCATTAATTATAATTAATTAGGATTTAATTTGCAGGTTGCTAGGCCACGTATTTATATCCTAGAAAGAGGGTTAAGTTTCAAAGTTTTTTAGCTATGCTACATCATCATTAATCTCAACCATTGATTTTGTTTCTCTCTCTCTTCATTTATCTTAATCAAATAGCTCAACTTATTTATTTTTTTTCATTGAAGAGACAATATCTTTAAGACTCAAAATATTTGCAACTCTTTGTATTCTTTTATATAAATTGAGATGTAGCTAACAATATATTATATAGAAAATATATTAGCCCAATATTTATCTAATAAAATATATTTATGAAAAATGTATATTTATTTTTTATATCTTTAATATTATCTTTTGAGGGTGAAACCCGATTCACAGCTCTAGTATAGAATAATAAAGCATATATATATATATAGGCCAATCAAAGACCCTGCAAAGCAGGAAAGGCAATAAGGCATGCAGAAGAGAGGTATAGGTCTCAATCTTCATTTAATACAATGTCATGTATATATGTTTCTTTATAAGATATTTCCTGTGACAAGATAATTAATATCACTATATATATCAGGACACTCATATAATAAGGGAACCCACCATATATTATTTTGCCAATTCGAATGAACATGACAGGTCCAAATCTGCTATTATATTATTCTCACTTTTTATTACGTATCATTGATTTTCCACCCAAATGTTATGTGGATATAAAAAATATATATATAAGATCCTATATATATATAATACCCTTTAAAGTGGGGAAAATGGTGCAACCATATATATTGTTTGGAATTATGTGACCTTGAATAAATATCTTCAACGACTGTGATTTTTATAAAAACTGATCAAGTTTTATTTATGTTATATATTATTGACATTTTGAATGTGCATAATGTAAAAGGATGGTAGTTACATTTTGTTTGTCTAAAATTTGTATAATTGTAAGGGTGTTTTCACATTGTTGGTATCTATATATACAACTTACGTACTCAATATATATTTTAAACTTGATATTATTAGAGATATTTGATGTTCTAAACTTAGAGCTAGCATTACTATGTCATCTATTTAAGAATTTTATGTGTCAATAAACATATACAGCTAACTAGATATTTTAAGAATTTTATCTTGATATTTTGCAAATGGTCTAGTAGCTCAAGTGGTAGCTAGCTAGGATGATTTTCAAGAGATCATGGGTTCAATCCTCCATGGGCGCAAAATAAAAAGTTTCAATAAAACTGATGGAATATTCCACTTTCTTCAAAAAAAAAAACATATACATCTACGGTGTAATACTCCTAACTCAAAAATTGTACTTAATTAGCTATAGCCACCTTCAAATCTTGATTTAATTAAGATGCTGATCAATATATTTTTGATATTAACTGACATGCACGGGGTTCAACTTCAACTTCAGCATGTACTATATATGTATATATATATCACTGCTACTGATAGTGATTTGGCTCCAAATTAAAATAAAATAAAGATGCAACAGATGACCACTAACATAGGAATAGGATCATGGGGGGTTTGCCGTACGAATTAATAGTTGGTATAAACTATAAAGTTTTGTTCGAAAAGTTGATAGCATTAGTTATCAACTAATTATTAGGTGAGATATATTTAGTACAGAGAAGAGAAGAGCGAATTAATTAGAGGACAGCACAACAGCAGCAGCAGCCAGTACTAAGATAAATGCATGCACGAACTGCATGCTAATTAAGAGCTGGAACAAGTAATTAAGTAATAGGGATTAATGAGGCACGGTACACAATTGTTTATAAAATTTGACGTACATAAATATTCAATTAATAATTATCCGAATGCAATATTTTTTTATTTGAATATATACTTATCAATGACCATTTGTGATTGATCCTATACATGCAGATGTTTTATTCCCTTTTTAATTATATATGGGACAAAAAATTTATACAATCAAAAGATTTTTTTAATTAATTTACCATTTAAGATCTCTAATAAATAATAATTTAAATTTTATTAAAAGTGGATACATATATAATGTTTTGGGTAGATCATGGGGGGGCGAGTGTCCCCCCAAAACACCCCTTGTTTCCGTGACTGTCTCAACCGTCGGATCAATAAAAGTAGGGCATGCGATCTTTTTAGAAAAGCAGGTGATCCCGATCCCGAACATACATATATGGGGTCCGTTTGGATTGTGCAAGGATTAGTGAAATAATAGTAGAATAAAGAATAGTATATGAGATTAGTAAAAAAAAAATAGTGATTTTTGGATTAGCTAAAGAATAGTAGAAATATGGTGCTATTCGGGATAGTAAAAATGTTGTTTGGATTGTTTGTTTAGAATAGTAATGGATGGTTGAAAAGAATAGTAGCTAATCCATGTTTTATATGGATTAGTAGAATAGCAACTGATCTCACTATTCCGGATTAGTGATTGCGTGTTTTGGTGCACTCACAAGTTAGAAATATCTTACTAATCCGAATAGTAGCTATTTTTCGGCAATGCAAACGCAATTAAAGAAGATCACGACCTAGGCGGATGCATAAGTATAGTAGACTAGTAGTAGTAGTACATAGTACATATATATACTTGTCTTCACATATATGATTTAATTTGACACCCTACCTATAATTGAATTATACATATACATTTTTTAGATATCAGTACGATTAATTTCATGTCTTTTTTTTTTTTTTTTTTGAAAGGAACCCGTAGGCAGATTAATTTCATGTCACTCCTTTTTCAATTTTTTATCCTAAAAAAAAAAAAAAAAATTCATGTCACTCCAACGACCAAAGACCAATCATGGATGCTTTTAATTAACACTGCGAGACATCTACTATATATAAAGGACGTATATAATAGAGTAAATTTTCCCCTTTATGCATTTAATAATTCAGCATATCAGTACCTCTTTAATTATACTAGTAAAGAGCCCAAAGCAATAATATGTAATGGGCTGAGAAATTAATGTCAACGAGCATTAACGTAAATCAACAATTCTGATATATCCAAGAAAATTATCAACAGCTCAAGTTTCTTATTTGGGGAAGATAGCATTTTCATATCATTTTTTCCAATTAATATGCTTTTATATAAAGTAAGGATAATATAGAACTATTCATTAGTTATTAGTTATTACAATTTCTTTGTGTAATCATTTTCCCAATGTTCATGACCCAATTAATTGTTGTAATATATGCAAAAACTATGAAATTATTCATTGGATTCACATATTTATGTATTATTATTAATTTATTGTGTTTAATTCTTATCTGTGGTGCATTTACCTTAATTTTTTGAAGATGTTTATCATACAAAATTCTATTAATTGCTAAATTTCTATATGATATATATATGCTCTGTAGTCCAGTCATCTGATAATTAATGGTACATAATATTTATATATCATTATCCGCAAAATTTCAACTTGTTTATCATCATGACTTTGCTGTCTTCAATTATTTGTATCAAACTATTTCAGATAAGATAAAAATATAGTACCATTTTTTTTAAAAAAAAATTAGATAAATATATATAGTACCTCTTTAATCTCAAACTAATAACTGTTCATGAGTTATTGCCAATTCTTTATTTGCGGTCCCTTTTCCAATGTTAAATGTCTAATTAATGCACACACCATCGTACTCAAATAATCAAATAATTGTATCGATCGATTAGAGTCCTAGAAATGAATTTAATATAGAGTAATATTCATTTATAGTCGTCAGATTGAAAAGAAACTTAATATATATATGAGGGATGCTAGCTGTCCCCCACAAAAAATCCCCCTTAAATGTCCCCCGCGCGCATACTCTCGTCCACGTCAACTATAAACACCGAAGACCATTGGATATGAGCACCCGCCAATAAGCAGTATGAATATCCGAGCGCGCTCCGATTTTCATCACGTGCTGAAATTGAATTAAGCATGTGCTTAATTTATTTTTGCACGTGGAAAATATGCCAACTCCCGTCCACGTCAACTATGAATACCAAAGACCATTTGATATGTACACCCGTGAATAAGCAGTATGAACACCCGCGCGCGCTCTGATTTTCATCACGTGCTGAAATTGAATTAAGCACGTGCTTAATTTATTTTTGCACATGGAAAATATGCCAAAAATTTTTTCTCCCAATTTGCATTGTTCATAGAGCTCTCAGAGGGTGTTCATACCGAATGTATCGTGGTGTTCATACCACTTGCCAACTAGTATTCATACCGGTTCCAGCAAAAACGGATGGGGGACGTTTAAGGGGGACAAATGATGGGGGACAAAGAGATTATCTCTATATATATAGTGAGATTATTTTGAGTATAATTCTTTTAAATACATGTGATGTGTATTCATATGGTTACTACACACAAAAAAAATAAATAGATAAAGCATCTTTAATTTTTCTGATGTTAGGTGCAACTCACTTTCAAGAAATAATATGCACAAGAAAAGGTTATTCAAATAACCCATTTTTTTCATGAAAATACAAGCTAATTGCAGTACAAGTACTACTTTCTCTGTATGACCCAAAAAAAAAGATCAAAAAAATCCAAAAAAAAAAAAAAGGAAGAAAGTTATGTGTTTTACCAAGAAAAAATACATTTGATCTTCCTTTCGGATGCAGTTGAAATATTTTGAACAGAACTCAGCCTCACTTTCAACACAGTAATTTCTGTGCCTGATCAAACAAAATTACTCTGTGTGTGTGTGTGTGTGTGTATATCCTTGCTCTTGGAAGTGAAAATTATAATCTGCTCCATGCCATGTGAACCATTAATTTGAAGGCTCTTAAATAGTTGCAGGTGTAAAGTAAAAGGCTAGAAGCCCAGTTTCTATTCTCAACTCATGAACTATGAGAAATATTTAACATCTTGCGTCCATTCAGAAGCCGTCCATACGTCCACAGACGTACAAAAAATATAACAGATACATCTCGAAATGTAACATAAAAATGCTATGGACGGTTTTTCTATGGACGCCAGGTATTGTATTACTCCTGAACTATGGAAGAACCGGGTAAATAAAGAAGGAAATGTAATTAGTCACATGAGAGTACAGTTGCAAAAATCAGTGAAGTCGACGTCGTCGTCTGAGGAGTCATCATACACATCGAAGCTGCACCACAGAAAGTACCCATTAAATATTTCTATGAAAAATACTTCAATTAAATTGTTGTCAGCAATCAGCATGCTATATATATCACTGTATCAGACAGCCAACAAGAGAACAGGATTCTGATAATTTTAAATAATAGATTAGAAAAAAATATATATTTTATCTTTATATGAAGATTGAAGATGATTACTGTTATGAAGATTTGGTATGAAAATTTATAACTTGTATAATTTTGATGAATTTTTCAAATTAACCCAACTCACACAGTTGCATACTTGCATCTCACAAATTATATTGGTTTTTTTTTTTATGATTTTGCTTGTTGGGGTAGTAGATGCATAGACTTTTTTTAAAAATTGAATGAGCCCAAGTTTTGGTAAGTTCATTCTTCATAGACCTAGCCTGAGCCCAATATATATGAAAAATTGAAAATAATAATGAAATGTGTAAGGCCTCATAAATATTGATCCAACAGCCCAACCCAAGAGATGACATTTTCATTTAGTACAAGTGTACAACCAAGGAACAACCAATTTCCCCTTCTTTTTTTTTCCCTCCATTTGCCATTTGGGATGCCATTTTTAGCACCTTTCAATCTAACATACCGAGCCATTTGCATTATTTCTCACTCATTTTTTTTTTCCTTTTTTTCAGTCTTTGCTTCGGTGTGCACTTTGCAGTTTTTGGGCTTCCAATCATACATAAATTTTGTAATTTTTACTGTCTGTCAGGTAACATACAGAAGTCCAAAAATAATGTACGCAGAACACCTGTAAGCTACTTTTTTTAGAGTTCGAAAAATAATTTGAACCCTTCAGCAATTCAAGATATTTGTTTTTTGTTTAGGCTTTACATAACATCAAAAGACTAAAAAGAAATAAAATTTTAAAAATTGTATGTTGCACCTGCTACATTTTGTTTTTTCAAACTTGCTTTTTATTTATTTTATTATAATTATTGAGAAAACGTTGTAAACTAAATCATGCAATATTTGCAAATTCCAGGGAGAATACTCAAAATAAGATATGAAGAATTCAACATTGAATTATGAAAGATTTATAAAAAAAAAAAGAATGAAAAAAAGAACATACTCTGGCTCAAAAACCTTGATCTGAACAAGCATGTTGCCATTCTCATCCTTCCACCGGACTCGCCGGCTCGGGTCGCCCCTCCTTCTGTCGTCATTCTTCACGAGACAACTCTTCTCGGATTTCGTCAGAAGGGATTGTTGTACCTCATGATCATCGCTCGAGCTCGGGCTCGGTTTCAAAAGAACACGAGAGGCGGCCTTCTCATGATGTTTCGCGACCGAGTTCTTGTTCTTCAATTTGCTCCAATCCATGGTTGCATTTGAACCGACCCGAACCGAACCAAGCTACGTACGTCGTACGGGACCTCAATTTTACCTCTATTGGATTCTATTCCCTTCCCTAGAATCCAATAGAGTCGTCGAATAAAATCTCCGGTCCCGTCTCGTCCCGTGTCGCCGAAACAAAGGGAAAAAAAGAAAAGAACCAACAATGCCGGCTTCAAGAATGCAAATACCCACAATGTGTAACAAACCCAATAGAAATCTAAATTAAGAAAATAAGTTGGAGCTACAAGAAAAGATTAATTATGGATAATCTGCGGATTGAATTAGAGGAGATGATGATGATCAAAGAAAGGGAATGAAATTTGAGACAAAAAAAATAGCCAAAGAATTATGAGCTGCTTGGATTGATTGCAACCCCAACGGCACCTTGTATTTTATGCATTTGCACCGTTAGGTAGACCCGTGTTATTACCAGGTCTGAAATTCTGAATTTAGACCAGGCCATGTGATTTCATGATTCCATTTCATCCCAAATGAAGTTACCAATAATGATTCAAATGCACATTTCCTGTGTGGTATGTCATATCATATTAGAGGAGGGATCGATTGACAATGGTTATCTTGACAATAACAACTTTCAAAAATTTATAAAAGTTCATAAAAAATCTTAAAAATAGAAAAAAAAAAAAGTTTACAACCGTTAAAAAATGTACAGAATTCTGATGAGACATCAAATGATATTTAAATTGATTGAAATTTGAAACAATATCGATCTATAAATTAAATAATGCATCTATAAAAATCTTTCTATTTTTAAGATTTTTTTTATGAATTCTTATAAATTTTTAAAGATAATTATTGTTAAGATTGTCAAGATAACCATTGTCAATGGATCACTCCTCCTCAATCATATTATGGTCTCAATTGACAAATAGTTGAATTGCTACAGCTTATGATGGTTGGTAAGTTGCACAGAAGATCCCAAATTTGACGGTTCTTGGCTTCCCGGAAAAATCCAAGAACGCGGGTTAGCTTTAATAAATTTTGTGCTAAATTTAATTTACTATTTAATATTGTAGTTATTGACCATCTGCTGTGTATATTAAATATTAAATGATATTTTGGTATTATGAATGATAGATCAGATTTGATTGGGTATCATCATCACGAAGTCGTTTTCCATTCTTCAACTAATAAAAAAACAAGAAATATTAAATTGAGAGTAATACCCGGCATCAATAGAAAAACTGTCCATAGCGTCTATAAGTTACACCTCGGACTGTATTTGTTACATTTCGGGGTGTACATGTTACATTCTTTGTATATTTATGACGTATGGATGGTTTTTAATAGAGGTGGCAAATCGGGCGGGCGGGTCGGGTTTGGGTTCGGGTCGGGCGGGTCGGGTCAGTTTGACCTTCTAGAATATCTCGGGTCAGGTCGGGTCGGGTGATGGGCGGGTCGGGTCAATTTTAATATCTACTTTTTTTTTATCGTATGTTGATTTGAGTTGGATTGGATGCTATTTGATCTCGGGTCGGGTCGGGTTCGGATCGGGTCGGGTCGAGTCGGGTCAGTTTGACTATTTGAAAAATTCCGGATCGGGTCGGGTTCGAGTCGGGTCGGGTCGGGCGGGTTTCTCGGGTCGGGTCGGGTTCTGCCACCTCTAGTTTTTAAGATGTTTCTCTTAAATCTATACTCCATAAAGAGGATTAAATTTCCAAGCACCTCAACTACACCACATCATCACTATTATTAACTATTGATTTTGTTTGAAACTATTTATCTACTTTGATCCAATTGCTTGTATTTTTTTTTTCTCTTCTCATTAAATAAGATGAATATGACATGTCTAAAACAAATTTTAACCCTTACAGTGGTCCAACATTTATATATCTTCTTATTTATAAATTAATGTATTATTATTATTTATATAAAAAATTTACAATTTTTTTTTAAATTTTTGTTTAATATAAATATTTAAAATTTTATAAAATTCTTAGTTATTTATTTGATACTATTTTTCCAGCTCTAGTTAAATCAAAGCTTGGATGGAAAGAAAGAATCACGGAAGGCGTGTTGGTTGGTTTGATTTCACAATAGAACGAGTGAATGTGACAATGGAGAATGGACAGCAGCCGAAAGGTAATTAATTGATCATGAAAACGAGAGAGCCGATGATGAATGATGATTACAGGATGGATGTCACGGCTGCATTGTTGTTGCCCCCTCCCGCCTCCCGGCGTTCATCCGTACTGCGGTTATACGAGCGCAACCGGACCTGAGATGACGGTTCAGCTCGGGACGTCTCGAGCTCTTCTTGTGCAGCTGAGGTTGCGGAGATTCTTTGTGTCGAGTTGTGTCCCGAACTTCTTACTCTTGGTCACTACTGGTGCGTATGCATATTGTAGTTTTGTACTCGAGTGTTACATGATGTTCGAACTTGTTTAGGTGCTACAATGTATGTGCACACGATCATATTCTATCTAATTGCATGTAAGACCTTTTTTTGATCCATCTGTGTCTGTGATTACATTCTCATATCATGTTTGGTTGAGAGATAAATTGATGATACAGTTCCCCCATCAATTTATTACTCAGGATCGGGATCACCTGCTTTTCTGAAACAGTGCCTGCTTTTTTTAATCCGACGGTTGAGAAATACCGAAGTACTTTGAGATCGGTGCAACAAATACTGAACTACTTTGAAATTAGTGCAGAAACCGATCCCGATCATCCAATCGGAAAAGCAGGTCATGCTTTTCTCAGAAGAAAAGCAGCAGATTTTTATCCTATTACTCAACCAGTCACATTCCTATGATGTTGAGAGATTTGCACCTCAACGGTAAAAGAGTGCTTATCCTCTAACATTATTGGGTCTCTAGCTAGTGGACCTTATTTATGTTTATGGACCATAAATGTATAGTGGACTCAAATTGGATATACAATAATTATTATGGGCTTTAATTGAATTTTCGTGGGCTTCTTCACAGACGGGTCATTAGGTTGTTAAACTTCAAAGCCATGCATAGTGCTTTGGGCATCTTCAAAATTACTTTGGGGCACTATTATAGACTAGTTTGCCCCTATTTAAATTACATATATATATTTTATGAACTTTTTTTTTTGAAACTTTTTAAAATCAAAGTTAGAAATATTATTTCTACAAAGTTAGAAATATTAATAACAAGAGCAAATATACTGTGAGGAGCTCTTCTTTGAGCGCACCTTCAAAAACATACCAAATTACCTCCAAATTTTGAATGTATATGGCTCAATAAATTCCTTATATCAAAATCTTACGAGATACAGAAATTTTCCATTTTTAAAAATTTTTACGTATTTGTTTGAGATTTTTTAAAAATGATACATAAAACTTGATTATCTTATTAATATTGTATAGTCATTTTTAAACAAATTTTGTTATGGTACTTATATCCAACGACCTGATCTATACACAAATCTTAAAGCAAATGAAACAATCTAAACTATCGTAGAAATTTTGCTATTATATACATGAGAGAACTTTTCAAGGAAAAAAAATTGTCATCTTAGAATTGTTCCATGCAATTTTAAAGGTCCCAAAACAGGTCCCCTATCAGTTAAAGGTGGCAAAACCTGACCCGATCCCACCCAAACCCGACTCGACATTTTATGAAAGATAAACTGACCCGACTTGAACTCGACTCGGCTCAAGATCAAACAACATGCAATCCAACTCAAATCAACTACGATCCAAAAAAAATAGATATTACAATTCATCCGACCCAACTTGCCAATCACCTTGCCCGACCCGACCCAAGATCTTTAGAAGGTCAAACTAACCCGACCCGAACCCGAACCCGAACCCGACCCGCCGCGGGATTTGCCACCTCTACCTATCACCTACTTACATTAAAAAAAAAAAAATACATCAAAAAAGTTTCTGAATCATCTACGTCCAGGTCGCGCTCATGTCATGTTATTCCTGCTAATCTTCTATCTATGATTTATCTAAACCACTAACCAAAAAGAAAGAAAGATAAAAAATAAAATAAAAATAAAATAGGAAGAAAAATATATATATATATATGAAGAAGAGAAAAGGAATGTCTCTTCACTTCTTCAGCCACTAGCCCCCCGGAGTGCTCATCCCCTGACTTACCGCATTTATGCAGCTCACAGAACGAGCCGTTGGATCGTCTAGAGATCCACTCTGGCACGAATCTCAAGACAATCCAACGGCTGGTGCTGTGAACTGCATAATGCAGTACAGCAGGGGATATGAATCCCCCCCGCTACCAACACTTTCAAAAAGCAAAAGAAAAACTTATCTTTCTCTCCCTCCCTATAAAACGAGTGCTCATCCCCTGACTTACTGCATTCTGCAGTTCATGATGTGAACCGTTGGATCGTCTCGAGATTTGTGGAGAACCGGGATGGCACGAATCTTAGGACAATCTAACGGTTCACGTCATGAACTGCAAATATGCAGTACAGCAGGAGATGAAATCCCTATAAAACAGTCGGTCCTCGCTCGCGCGCTCACGGGCATTTCGTCGAACACCTTGCGCGCAACCCAGACTAACACTTCCACACTGCCACCGATGGAGGCCCTGGACAAGGCGGCGATAGTGAGGAGCCTGGCGGAGGCCAAGGAGAGGAGCGGCAAGACCTACTCGCAGATCGCGGCCGAGACGGGCCTCACCAACGTGTACGTGGCGCAGCTGCTCCGGCGCCAGGCCCAGCTCAAACCCGACACTGCGCCCAAGCTGCGCAAGGCGGTCCCCGCGCTGTCCGACGAGCTGGTGAACCTCATGATGGCGCCCCCGTTCCGGTCCTACCATCCCGATATCATACAGGAACCCGCCATTTACCGGTAAATTAATTTCGAATGGTTTACTATGAAGTCTGAACTTGCCGATTTAGGATTGGCAAGTAGATGTGAATCGTAATCTGTGATTTAAGTATTCAATTATTGTATGTTCTTTTATGTGCAAGAGAGTGTAATTAGGTGTAATTTATTTATGTATTAAAAATAGGGCACTGATACATGGATACCAAAAAAAAAAAAAAATTAGATAGATATAAATAACAAAATTGATACCGACTGTGGTAGTATTCGAATTAAATAAGTAGATGTTTATATTAGCTCATTTAGTATTGAAGTTATTATATATATACAATACGTTGTATAAGATAAATAGTATATTAAAGTCATTAATTTGAATAATTTACTCATATAATTTGGATACTAATACATTGGATACTAATACAGTCGGTATTAATTTCGGTATCACTTTTGGTATATATATAACATTATTCTTAAAAATATGGGGCCGTTCTGAATGGGGCCTGTTTCTTAATTGACAATAAGAGGAAAAAAAACATGAACTCAATCGGGAGACGTACGTTTACCCAATTTGGTCATTACTTTATTGGTAAAATTAGATTAAGAAATGTATCTAATTTTCTATATTTCTTGTATATTTGCATATAATATGCAGGTTAAATGAAGCTGTGATGCACTTTGGAGAGAGCATTAAAGAGATTATAAACGAAGAGTTTGGCGATGGAATGTAAGTTTCCAAAGAGAAATGTAGCTGAGAAAAAAGGGGGGAATAACTGCTTTTCTCTCATCTACCATCCAAATATGCTTTCTATTTTTCCATCATATTTGGATGGGGAAAAATTTCATGGATGCTCAAACTATTGATCTTATCTCTACCACTGCCTAAACAGTCAAGTTATTTTCACAAATACCCAAACTTAAGGGCATGAATCCAATTGCGCCCTCTAACCTCTTCATGTGCTACCAAAACAGCTAAGTTACACAGGCAATGAACAGATATGAACAAGTTGATACGAGTCTAAAGGGCGCAAGTTGAACTTGCGCCCTTTGATTTGGGCACCTGTGAAATTAATTTAACTATTTAGGCAGTGGTGCAGTTAAGATAAAAAATTTGAGCATCCATGAAATTTTTCCTTTGGATGGAGTCATGGAGAAGAGAGGAATTGAGTTTCAGTCAGCAGCCCCCTTCCACTCTCTCCTCCTCTCAAATTTATTTTTGTTGACTACATATTTAACTACTCCATAATGCAATCACATACCTATTTATTTATAATATGTTCTGTCTCTTGTTTGAAGCATGTCAGCCATAGATTTCTTTTGCTCAGTCGACAAAGTTCAAGGTGTAGATGGAAAAGAGCGTGTTGTTGTTACATTCGACGGGAAGTATCTACCGCACACTGAGCAGGTTTGTGCTTTTTGGATTGTATTCCAGCATGTACCTGGTTGTGTAGCCAAAGCTTTCTATACTGTTTGTTGCTTCTTGTCGCCTCGGTGTTTCAGTCATTGGTTGATTCTATGTATCAGAAACAAAGCCTTTGATTAAGTTCTAACAAATTACCTGATGCACTAAATGGGGTGATAGTAACTGTACCGCAATGCTGTATTAATGCAAAATTAATTTCGTTCATTTATATTTCCCCCCTATTGCAGAGATCGGAGCATATGGTGTCGAGACTAAGGCGCGAAGCCCCTTGAAGCATGTCTGGTTGTATATTTCTGTGTGATATGTAGTGCATAATGCTAGTCCCTAATACAATATACAATAATACGGGACATAATCAATAAAGCAGTACTGCAGATTGCACAAGGACAGATTCGGAACTTGTTGGGGGGCATTCTAAACAAGTTCCTATACCGTTTCATTGTATGTTTGTATTTCATAATATTGTGGTGTTGCTCAGTTTGTTCAGTGCATTTACCATGTTGTCCATTGAACTTGCTAATTTTTTTTTTCATTTTTCCCTAATGCGCTATATGTTGTGACTGGCATGTGGTATTTATAGCAAATCTATTATAATTTGCAGCCAAAAAAAAAAAAACTCAAATAATATCACTATAATTTATTTATCTATCACTAGTTGTAATCAACTGGGCGTCTTCACAATTTAATTAACTAGCAGTAATTGGCTAACATAATTGCTACAAAATGCCTAAGCATGCAGTCGTAATTCGTATGCACCACATGAAATGGTTTCAAAAAAGAAAAACTAAAAGTTCAAACCAAGAAAGTCCAGAGTTCAGACGAAATATTAATTTTCTATTCTTGTTCTTCTAAATATATTGGTTTCATTGTACACAATAATTTTACTCTGCCAGTAGAACTACCTACCTACACTATCTTGTTCCTCCTTTACCAAAAAAATATGTATACCACACTCAAGAAGAAATAGCAAATAAGTAGATGGCAGTTTGACAAGCAGCTGATCAGATTTCTAGTGGTGCACATTTGAACTGTGCAACAACTCCACAGCAGCCTCTACAACACTTCTTCCTTCAGCAAAGACATCAAGTGTTGGAGCTTCAATTTTTCTTTGGAGTAGGTTATCCAACTCTCCTCTCAGTCTCTATTGGAAAATCGTATGAAAAAATAAACACATCATTGAGTTGTACGAGGTTTAGCTTTAGATGGTTAATTCAGCTCTAATTAGCCCTCGGTTGTGCATCAATCTCAACTTTAATCTTCATTTACTTAAGTAGTTGAGAACCTCAGAGAATGGAAAGTGAGATCCCTTAGGTAAACAAACAAATTGTACATTCTTGCTCAAGCCAGTACCCCAGAGCAAAAGGATGTGTAACTCATTTGTGTACTTAATCGAAGTATCCTTAAAAAGTTGTATATGAGTATAATTTAATCTCATTTGGATTCAGTGGTTTCAACGTTGTTCACAAGGTACTACCATCAAGATTTAAACCTTTAAAAATAAATGATTGCATGAGCATGACATGAGAGACAAGATTTAGGGATCAAAAAGGGACCATAAAACCTTCTTAGGGCTTTATGTACTTATCAAAATGGTATCAAAATGGTACCTTTATCAGTTGAATAACAGTCTTTGGTGCAGAAAAGTGAAGATACCCGTCTAACATCTCAATCCCTTCACCATTCTTACTTTGCAAAAGAGCTCCACCAAACAGCAATAATGCATAATCTGAAATATTCGTTGCATCCCTTACAAAAATATCCGTGGACTTCACCTTTTGGCTATATACCATATATGGCAAGGGAAAGACATGGGTCCCAGCATTCACTGAAGAGGGGTGCATGTCAACTTTTCCGACATCCTTGCTGTAATAAGCAGTCCTTTTACCACGCCTCTTGCACTGGATGACGTTCGGATAAAGGCCAGCACACAAAACAGCACTTATAATTTCGTAATCGTGTGCAAATTGGTTGTAAGCCTGAAAATAAATGTTGCAGCAATTCCAGAAATACCATGTCATTTGAAGAGCTTTTCCAAAATTTCCATTATTTATATTTTGTTAATTTTTTGGCCTCTTCAATGCTAAAATGGCTATTAAAGCTCGGCTACCAATCACAATCTAAGTATTGCTTCTGTGTTAAATAATTAATCAAGCATCACATAAATATCAATTAATTAACTAAACAAGAGTCACCCATGACTATCAACTTTAAAAAGGGAAAAGATAAGAGGTACTTCTGTCCTTCCAAAAAAGTAGAGGACAATGAGACGTCAGAAATATTTCCATGTTTCGGGGAGGTAATGTGTTGCATATTTCATTTTATACAGGGTAGGAATATATTGTGATGTTTTGGAGGTACATTATCTGTGCTGGTATACGTAGACATATCACTGTCCTAGATGTATACACCAATATTTATCATTTTGGCAAGTGAATACAGTTATCTACATGGCATCAATCTGATAAAATGTATAATTTACCTGAACACCCTTGGATTTGCTAATAAAGCCAATATCAGATAACAACTCAATGAATTGGTTTCGCATGTCATCAATCATTTTAAGTGCAACAGGGGAGAGAAAATTCTCCCAGCAAAATGATCTTTCTCTCCCAGTTCTCCTAACTTGCCTCCATGCTTCAAAAGCTTCCAGCATGGCAATATGATCACTGTGATATTAATTGAATAAACAAAACATGACTCAATTAATTAACATTATACAGTTTATCATCTTATGATCATACTTTCAAAGTTCAAGTTATCAGAAAAATCCAGGCCATATAGCTATGCTGAGATCATTTCTGGAATTGCCAGCTGTCGAATTATGCTAATGCTATGTGAGTTACAGTTTGTCCACTTTGTTAATTTCTTTCATAAACTTCAGGACTGAAACCTGGCACATAACCTGAGGTATTTTAGAAGTTCTACCCAATTTTCTAACTAAACAAAATTCCCAATAATATGACTGTGCCAGGTTGGAGAGTCTAGACAAATACAACATATCAATCAGGTCAGGGAACATTATCAACTGCCAGTACTGTAGATATTACCAGATACAAACAATATTGATGCATCACTCATTTGATATCGCTTCTCATGCAAAATAGTATAATACAAATACATAGGGGTGTCAATGGTTGTGTCAGGCTTTTAATTCTATTTTTTAATCGAGTGAGGCCTGATCCAACCTAAGATGGGTCAAGAAAGGCCAATCTAACCCAATAACACAGAAGGAAAGAAAGAATGGTGGTATCAATTGTTTTCCCATGTAAAAATGCCCCTCCTTTTGTTCCCGCCAACTACAATCTAAAGTTTTGTTATTTCTACTACAGTTGCACTCCGACAACATATATGCTTAAGTGAAATAGGGATAAAAACTGTAAATGGACTGAACCAACTTTCACAGGTCAGAAATTGACACGTATACTTGATTTGACATAAATAGGTTTATATAAAGTCTTTAATAAAGTTTTGCCTGCACGAATCACCGGCGAAGGATCTTTTAACAGCATCAGCTTCTTCTTTCATATTTATAGGAAGAACAAACGGGCTCCGGTATGCCAGAGTAGCAGCTATTGTCAGAGCTGGGTCTAAGCACTGAAAAATGGACCCCATTAGCAACATCTTTCCAATATTTGGATCCAGTGGAATCTTGGAGAGGTGTCGACCTGCCATTTGATTAATTTGTTTAAAAAGCATCAGAAGCGCTTCTGCATTTTATACAATATGTTGTTTGGCAATCACTAATTGACTCAGTTATATGGTCCAAATGTTTGGTTGAGAAGCGCAATTATTACCATATCACAATGCATACATTACGACATACTGCGATACACAATCAGGTTTAACACCTCCTAAGTGAGAAGTTATTCAAAACCAACAAGATCTACATAATTTAAACAAAGCAAAGCTGCAGTTCAAATTAGAATTATATACTCTGAAGGCTATCATATTCATACGATACCATTAAGAGCCGGCAAATTGACCTAAAAGCTGCAACTGAACATGAACAGACAGTTATGAAAAGTCTGCTCTGACCTAAAAGGCTAAAACAACCTCAGCTTACCAGAATCAGCCCAACAAGGTCACCCTGTTTACCACCTCTAGGTACAGCACCTACCAAAGTTCTCATGTTTAGTTGAAACACATACCAAGTGGAGTAAGCTCCTCCATGTCATCCAATGCACCTATAGTTTTCAACAACTGAATTGCATTTTGGACAGCTAAAGGATCAGGTGGGTGTAACGCCTTAGCAAGAAAGGTGCCCACAGCACCGAGTTTGAGAGTTTTAATATTGAGGCACAGCTCCTGTAGTGGAGTCCGAAGGATTTCTGGCAGCTGGTATTGAGGCATAGAGTCGTGTATCATTTTTGGGTACAATCTGTAACAAACTCCTGGCTGAACCCGACCAGCTCGGCCCCGCCTCTGTTTAACAATAGGTGACAATAAATAAATACATCAACCTCAACAAAAAATATACACAAAACTGACAGACAACAACAACAACAACCAAGCCTTTAGTCCCAAACAGAAAACTGTAACTCCATATAGAATCTGCATATCCTCTGATAAATGATTGGGCAGTGAACCAACCATCAATTGTGCAATTGATTCTTTATGTATGCAAATGGGCCAATATTGTGTGAGTGAGCTGTTTGGTGACAATTACTATCCCATTCACAATTCATGATGATCTGACACCGTTGAGTTTCTCTATACTCACACAGCAACAGATCAACAACAGAACAGCACTTAGAATGAGGTACTTTTGCTCTCATTCCAGTATTATGAGTCTTCTTAGTTTAAAATCCATAACATTTTGTATTATTGCAACTATAAAAAAAGCAAATGTATTTTAAGAAAACTATGGTTTCTAATTATAAGAGAGTTTATTACAAAGCATAGGACATTATGGATAACTGAAATTTTGGAAAAAGCTAGTGGCACATTTAATCTGTGCATAGCAACTACTGACAGGAAGGCAGCAACAAACCTTAACTTTTTGCTATAAAAAATAATGTGCTTCTAATGGTTTTCTGGACCTATCATCAAAACATTAAAAAAACAGAACTCATTAATTTTTTTCAACACAGCATAACACATACCCAGTAAACATCAATATATCATGGTGGGGAACAACATCGACGAGCTCTGCATGCGTTTAGAAAAAAATATATCTATATATTCTTCACTTTTCCTAGGACGTACCAGACAGTGTACATAGGGTACACACATGAAATATTCTAGCAAAACTTCATCAGCCCCAAGATTTTGTATGTGGTAAATAATATGAAATGATGCGTGTACCTGATGTGCAGATGCCTTAGATATCCACGAAGGTGATAAACATGCAAGTTTATTCAAAGCATCATAGCTCGTCTCTTTTGCTTTTCCACAGTCAATTACATACACAACATCGTCTATTGTTATGCTACTTTCAGCAATATTTGTTGCAAGAACAATTTTCCTATCATTTAAAAGAATATATCAAGATGTTTACATGCCTAGTAATAAACAAAATAAAAGTTACATGTAAGAAAAGGATATATTCAAATCCACTCTGTTACATATGAACATGTAATAAAAATTTTCCTTGTTGTGATCATAGACTTCATGAATAACATGGTTTTTGATAGCATTCATCAGTCCTTTAACTTAAATATTTCAATATATTGCTGACAATTCATTACTAATCACTTATAAGCCGAAAACAGTATTGTCAAGTTAAAAATAAAATTATGGAGATAAGTTGACCACATCAAGTACATACATAGTTGTCAGGTAAATTATAAAGATGAGAACCAAAGAATCAGTCACCTGATGCCATCGGGTGGTCTGTCAAAAATTTCACGCTGGTTGACCGTAGGCATAGAACTATGCAACGGAAGAACTAGGAATTTACTAGGGTTTCCAAGAAAATTGTTTGATTTGATCGTGTCCAAAAGCCCGGTTATTACATCCCAGCCAGTCAAAAAAACAAGAATTGCACCATCACCTTCACTTCGACATATATATTCAATCGTACTTTCCACCTGATAGTTACATATATTAGATAAAAGTTTGCTTATTTTTGACAGATCAATTTCTTCACTATGCCAGTAAACAAATATAATTGCCAGAAGACAACCAGTAACATTATTTTGCATTTAAAAAAAAAAAAAAAAAAAAAAGAAACTGCTGGTTTCAGCTATTGTATATATGTTAGAGTTAGAAACGGGGAAATAGTTCTCTAACAGAAGCTTGTTTTTGCTTTCACAACTGTTTTCATTGGACAATGTCAGCCCTATCATCAGACTTGTACATATACATCAATTTTGTAGTCAGCAAGTGATCAGAGATAGAAGCCTCAAAGTAAAGAGCAACGAAAAGATAAACTTCATCTAGAGCTGAAAATAAAAAGCCCAATTCGGCATTTAAGTTGAGCTATTTGGGTAAATAATAATTTTTCTTCTGTTGTTGTTTGTCTCCTAATGCTTATATTAGTTATGGCTACTTGTATATACATATATGAGGTATGCAAAATGTGATTCAACAAGTGGACTTTGTTCATATAATTTCCTCAAGTAGACAGAAAATGTACTTACAAGGCCTAGATCTAATTGTTCGCCAGACCAAGCATCAAGGGACTGTCTGGTTGCAGCACTATAGTTTTTGTATACAGTATCAATGTTGACTTCCTGATAAAATAAACAACAAGTGAAATGACACAATATTGATGAATATTTACATATTGATGGCCAGAAGGCATTCACAAATAACTATGAGAAAATCTCATTCATCAACAAACAACTAGATATACCTCAAAACTGTCAGTTATCGGATCATTTTTCTGCAGCACAAATCTTTTTCTTGTTGAATTTCTTTCTTCAGATATAATTTTATATTTAGTTTTCTCCAGAATATCCTCCAAAAAAAGCTCCTTTACAGGAAATGTGAAACCCTAAATGAACAAAAGAAGTATAAGCAAAATCATATTAATTTACACTTTTACAGTGAAATCAAGTTAGCAACCCAAAAACTGTTTTTCATGCTTCCAAAAAGGAGCATTTCAACACCACATGCCTATCTGTACACAAGGGTTGGCATCATTATAGCACCAGCCATATACTCAGGCTCTGCCATTTCAGAAATGGAGGCATGACCATATATAATAATCCCACCCAGTAATTGTAAAATACCTGACCAATCTCACTAATTGGCAATATTGGTACAGCAATAATCCCTGGAAATAGTTGGGCACATATTGAGAGCCTTGAATGCAAGGTACAAAGACTTGAAAGAATCAAAACAGTATCTAGACGCAATAATCATATATGATGGTTTAATCTTATTAAGTATGAGATGAAAATTTACAGGGATGTGCATGATTGGTGCACCATTGAAGTACTTGGAGAAGAGATCAGCATTGATAGTTGCACTCATTAAGATCAAACGAAGGTCAGGTCGCCGGAGCAAAAGATCACGCAATATAATAATTAAAAAGTCCTCATTCATGCCTCTCTCATGAATTTCATCAACCACCAGATGACTTACCCCACTTAAATTTGGCTCTTCAATCTATAACAAAAAAAAGATACAAGTAAAATACTTTCCTACAAATGGACAGTAATACTCCATGCAAAATATCATGTAATAAAACAATTTCCTAGGTCATGAATAACTCAGATTCTATGACATTTCAGTCCAGTCTGGTTCAAACCAATAGACATAAATTCAACTTACATTAACTGTTCTGGTCATAAATGTGCAGACTAATTATGATTTCAACCAGTACTAAGTTTTACTAAAAAAAAGATTTCATAAACTGATCCAGTATCAACAACAGTCATATTGTATTAAGAGAAAAAGAACAACTGAAACCATACTAATCGCCTAAGCAAGACACCAGTGGTACAGAACAGAAGCCGAGTAAATGCAGATCGTTTCGACTCAAGCCGAATCTGATAACCCACGGTTTCACCCAATTCTTCACCTCTCTCCGTTGCAACGCGGGCTGCAACAGAGATGGCTGAGATTCGCCTTGGTTGGGTGCATATTATGTTGCAGTGCGCCCCACGTAAGCCTTCTATTTCATTTTCTAGAATGAACTGGGGTAACTGTGTCGTTTTACCGCATCCTGTTTCCCCAGAAATGACAACCACCTACATTTACGAGAACATGGATGAAATTTGCAGACTCGGCAATGGTTTGCTGTTGTACCAACTTTGATTTTTTGTAAAGCAAGTACACAAATGTCAACTGAATGGTGGAGGCAAAGCAAAATTACAATTAACCACTAATATTGTTTGCAGTTCATGTCAACCTGATCTTAGCACTATTCTAAATATATGTAGGGTTACCATTGCCAAATTTCAATCAATATTTTTTCTTGCAAGACCAAACTAATGGTTTACCTTTAACACCATTGATTTCTGGCAGAAAACATGAGAAAATATAGTATTAGTGGTAAATACCATATGACCAGTGATATATGCAAAATCCAAACTTTATATAATAATTAAAAAAAAAAAGATACAAGATCAACATGCTGCATTATAGGCATAAGCTTAAAAATAGAAGCAATTAGCTCACATTTACAAATTTACCATTTGATTATACAACACATTTTCCTATTTCAATTTTTTCTAGAGCTACATCTACTTACTTTTAGTCTACTCAAGTCTTCATGTAAACAGTAAACTACTCTTGACTCACCTGATTTGACATAACAGCATTCAGAAATTGATCTTTAGCTTTGAATGCTGGCAGTTTTTGCCTCAAAGATTGCAATTGCACTGCACTTGGTCTCAACTGTAAAAGACAAATCAATAGTTAATGTTCTTATTTATAGAAAAAAGAGGGTACCAAGTACTTTCAGCAGTTGTATACATTCAACAAAGTGCGGAGTTGCATATTTTACATTTTTTTTATTATTTCAGTATGCTCCTGTTCTAGTTTGTTAATTCCCTCTGAAAAGATCATTGACCTTTTGTTCAAATGCAAACTTCTTTGTATAACATCTGAAAATAGAAAGTCATGTTAATGTACCTTCCTTGAATTTTGCAAATCCCGCAGCTGAGAACTGAATTCTCTGTTGCCAGAACCTGATGCATTCTCTATAGTAGAAGCATTTCCTGATGGCTCAGTCCTTGAAGAACTAGATGGGCCTGCTCCATTATTTCCTTCTATTTTCATCTTATTTGATAAAAGGTTTTCAATCCTTCTCTCCGTTTCTGTAGACATATTTATCTGCCATTTTTACAACCACAAAATGTATAAGCTAAATAGTTTCTGATAAGATATGTAAGGTCTAATTCCATTAGTGCTCCTATAAACTATAAATTATATCACTTATCCTATTAAAAATTAGGACTGAGCTTTGAAATGTCAACCTATTGAGGATGAAAAGAAGATATTTTTTTGCATTTCCAAAGAAATCAAGAAGGTTCATTATGTTTTCTTAGGCCAAGACAATATCATTGCTATTGTGAAACTCATTTTAAAAAAAAAAAAAAAAAAAATCGTGTACCTCCTTTTGTGTTGATCCATGGCGCTCATCGAGATCAGCACGATAATCCGGAAGAGGGATTTTGCTAAAAACAAGTACCTTCCCTTTGCTGTATGCACGGCTGTTAAGGAACTCAAATTAGTAAGGATCAACAAAACAAAGCAACAATGAGCAGCCACTGTAGCAAAAGCCAGTAATCTAATTAATTATTAAAAAAAAAAAAGATGGGGACCATATATATAGTTTTAGAGCAAATACATATAATCATTACTTAGATAAGAGGGAGAGATATTTCCATTCTTTCATTAAAAGATTAATGAAACAAAGGTACTTAAAAAGGCATAAGAACATTGCAATCACAACGGCTTGTTCAATTTCACAGCTTTAGCTCCGCAAGCCATGGTTTAAGCTTTGTATGGTTGAGGTGTTGCATCATAATATAAGAAATCAGGTTTTAAACCCTGCCACATGGATATTCAAAAAACTACAACTAAATTTATACCCCACACCAGGTTTTGTGAGTATTGGGGACTGGAACTTTCAAATCGTGGTTCTAATCTCAGCTTGCCGTGGCTTGAAATCACAGTGTGCCAGCACAAGCAGAGAACTAAAACGGGGCGTAAGAATAATAAAACGACATGGGCTCAGAGAAGGTGTTACTCTTACAAGTAAACTCCCTGCTTCTGGGCCATATTCGCCAGTATATCCTGACCATCCCGGCCGAAATTCCGCTTCACAACCAGCTCCTGCTGAGGCCCCTCTTTCAGCTGCTGAATTTTACTCAGCCATTCATTCGCGTCTACTTTCTCAACCTACAACAATAAAATTAAATTATTCACATGAACATATATATATATGTGATCAAATACAATTATTAACATGAATGAATATATGATCGTGATTATGAAGACATGAACATGATGATCAGATACAGTTTGTGGAGAGCAAGTAATAACTTTCAGTAATAATCGAAACATGAAGGAAAGATCGAGCTCAAGTTTCATCAGTCGCACGCACGCACCTGAGCTGCCATCTCTCTGAGACGCTGCGCTCGCCACTGAGGATCCCACCACCTCTGCTCACCTCCACCTCCACCGCCTCTCCCTCTCCCTCCACCGCCACCGCCGCCTCTACCGCCACCCCGTCTCCCGTACCCGCCGCCGCCTCCCCGGCCGCCGCGGTTGCTGTTGGGACGGTACGACATGCTGCCGCTCGCACCGGAAGCGACGCTCCTCGTCAAAGAATGCGGCAGAGAGCTGCGAGAGGTGAAGTTAAGAAGGAGAAGGAGGTTCGCGCCGGAAGTACTGCGACACGCGGAGAGAGGTAAAGAGAGCATGAGAAAGGGGACGCTGCTTTGGGCAGCGCTGAAATTACTTTCGGAGCAGCTTTTGTATCAAAACTGACCAAAATACCCCTACAATCAAGGATCCATTTCACTCTTAGCGAGGGTATTTTGGTCAGATTTGATATAAAAGCTGTCCCGTAAGTAATTTTAGCGCTGCCCAAAGCAGCTCCCTGAGAAAGGTCGGACTGGGGTCACGGGGATTTCAGATCGCCTAACATATGGCACGGTGCTATGCGGCACGTGGGCCGTTAGATATCCTCGAGATTCGTGTTGACCCGAATCTTGGGGTGATCCAAAGGTCCATGTGCCGCATGGCTTTGTAGGTTTCATCGTGTCTGTCAGGGTTTATTGTCGGGGGAAGAATTTTTTAAAATTGGAGGGTTACATTACAAAATGAGCAACAGGCATGAGCTTACTCAATAAGAGATTAACTCAAAAAACATATGTAAGTATATTCAAATTGTGATTTATTTCGAGTTAGCCTATTATACTAACGTTAGTATTTCGAACCGAAATGCTAACGGCTCAAAATTTATGTTATCATGTTCGAAATCATGATTTATGGTACTCAATAAATTCTTTACATAAAAGTATTGGGGGATACAAATTTTTTTCATTTTTAGAGTTTTTTTAAGTATTTGTTTTGCATTTTTTAAAAATAGCATGTACAAACATCAATATTTTATTAATATTTATGACATTTTTCTAAAATTCAAAATAAATACTTAGAAAACTCTAAAAATGAAAAATTTTTGTATCCCCTAATATTTTTATATAAAGAATTTATTGAGCACCGTAAATCATGATTTCGAACACAATAACATAAATTTTGAGCCGTTAGCATTTTGACCCGAAATGCTAAATACTAATAGTCTAACTCGATTTATATCTATTATAAAATTATTTATATCAAAATCTTTTAGGATACAAAATAATTTTTATGAAAGTCATAGATCATAATATAGAGATACTTAAGTACATTTTTTTAAGTCAAGCTCACTAAAGTACAAAATTACAAACTTTATATTGAAATTTGGCCTCAGTTTATTGATTTCACGTAAAGTAGGAATGATTTTTACAAAATTCTATTATGGGATTATTTTATTTTATTTTATAAACTGTCAACTTGCTAACGAGAAATTCTTCCGAGTAAAGCGATTTCAAATGGAATGATATTACCAAAAGTGGTATGGAGATACATATTTAGTACCAAAAGTGATAGTGTATGTTTGTTCATTTTATTCTTTATATTAAATTAAAAGAAATTTTGTTCATGTCAATTACTTTATTGTTCTACTTATTTCATATAACATTTTGCTACTGCTATTCAACTAAAATGAAATTAACTGCATATAAATAAATAAATAGTAAAATAAAATCAATAGCACTAATAATAACTCAATCACATATTTACCATGCGTCAACTTTGTCCCGTGGCTACAACCTAAACAAGCCTACAACTCTGGGCCGGGCAACTCGAACCAAACGAAACATAACATAGTTTTCAAAAAAAAAAAAAAAAAAATGAAACAAAACATTAGAGCATCTCCAATAGACTCCCTAAAACACTCCTAAAACAAAAAATTGGAAATTAAGGAGAGAAAACCATCTCCAAGAGATATCCAAAAAGCTATCCCTATTTTTACACTCCCAAAACCAGAGCCAAATCAAGCTATTTTGGTGGCGTTTTTGGGCATTCCCAATCCAGCTTCCCAAAACTAGAGCCAAATCCAGACTGTTCAAATGTATTGAGATCCATATTTTGGCCCACTTTAAATGTATCGGGATCCATATTTTGGGAATCTGTTGGAGACTGAGGTGAAACTTGCTCTAAAAAAATTTAGGATGACACCCAATATAGATATATTGGGATCCATTTTTAGAGAGTGACCTGACTTTCCAAACAAACAACCCGATACGGGCCATTCATCGCCCAACGAACGGTCCAGATGAACTGAATGTCTAGATTGGAGACGAAACGGAGGAGTCCTCAGCTGAGTGCTCATCCCCTAACTTACTGCATTGTGCAGTTCACAACATCAGCCGTTGGACCGTCTCGAGATCCGCTCTGCCATGAATCTCGAGACCATCCAACGGCTGACGTTGTGAACTGCACAATGCAGTACAGCCGGGGGATATGAATTCGTCCTGAGTTCATCATCTCTCTTCCTTTCCGTCAAGAAGAACAAAGAAACACTGAACTTGATCTAAAAATCTTCCACTGTCCCGTCCCGCCCCCATTCCCTGCTATTTACTGTCCTCTTCGATCGCCGGCCGGTCGGAAGCTGAAAACTAACCGCTGGCTAGGGTTTGTCTAGGGTTTCTTCTTCTTCTTCTTCTTTTTAGCAGCTAATTAAGGTCTGGTTTTGTTTATTTATTTCTTTATTTTACCGGCGCTAAGATTGAAATGTCGCAAATCGGTTTAATTTGTGAATTAGCCGTAAGGTTTATATTTCACTGCCTCTGTAATTAGTAGTTACCCAAAATTTATTCAGGAGTTCTAAATTCACCATAAAAGTTTGTTTATATAGAAAACCCTTTTTTTTAATTCCATGCCATTGTATGCACTCAGAATCAGAATCCTACAAGATTCTATCTTTTTTCAGTTTTTCTCACTTCACATGTTGTCATTATTGTATTCGAACTGTTTCCTCACCGTGTTCTTTCTTTACTTCGCAGCCGTAATCGGTTAATCTACTTACAATCATCGCCGTTTCTGCGAGACCTAATTTTAGAACATGAGTGAAACAGATAGTGAAATGGCGTCACCTGAGGCTGAGGAAGATGTGGATATCGGAACGGCAGCCCGCACAAGGCCTCTCAGCTTCGAGGAAATCATAGAGAAGCGAAAGAATAAATCTGAGAGACTCGATTTGCCGAAAGAACCTTCAAGAAGCGCGGATGTTGATGATGGGTCTCAGCGTGAGCAGATTTCTAGAAGTAGAACTGAAGGTTGGCGCCTTGCCTCGATGGTGGTTAGTTCCAGAGCTGAAGAAGAACCTGAATCGGATCAGAGAGGTAGAGATGATGATATGGATAGGGAGGGTGTGAGAAATGATGGTTCCGCATTGAGGAGGAGTGATATGAGAAACTACAGTAGGTATGAGGAGCCGAGGGGAAAAAGGAGAAGATCCGCTAGTCGAGAAAGACACGAGAGAGAAAGAGAAAGAGAAAGAGAGAGTCATCATAGGGAGAGAAATAGACAGGATCCTCCTGCAGAAAGGAGGTTCAATAGGAGGGAACAGCCTCCGGAAAGGAGAATTAATGCAAGGGAATTGCCTCCTACTCGCTCTCCCGATAGGAGAACTGATAGACGGGACCGTCCTCCTGTTTGGTCACCAGAGAAGAGGTCTGATAAGCGGAACCAGCCCCGTTCACCGGAAAGGAAGTATAACAGGATGGACCGTCCAAGTTCTCCAGAGAGGAGATCTAGCAATCGGGACCATCCCATTTCCCGCTCCCCAGAAAGGAGGCCTGATAAGTGGGATCAGTCTCATCCGCGTCCTCGTTCTCGCTCTCCAGAAAAAAGATCTGACAGATTGGACAACCCCGGTCCTCGCACACAAGAGAGAAATTTTGATAAGCAGGACAGGGCCATTTCTCACTCCCTGGTAAGGAGATCTGACAGGCGGGACCATCCCCATGGTCACTCACCAGAAA
The DNA here is from genome assembly GCA_030179965.1 of Cyperus esculentus. Lineage (NCBI taxonomy): Eukaryota > Viridiplantae > Streptophyta > Magnoliopsida > Poales > Cyperaceae > Cyperus > Cyperus esculentus. Next base: position 5,355,320 of record JASGLE010000012.1, read on the forward strand.
GGCAACCGGAAATGAAGGATCGTACCAGTGGCCGTTCTCCACGCAGGAGACCTCCACAGGACCAACCACATGCTCCCTCCCCAGGAAGGAGACCTGACAGAAGGCAACAGCATCAATCTCGTTCCCCACCGAGGAGACCTGAAAAGCAGGATAGACGCCATTCTCGCTCCCCACAAAGGAGATCTGACAAGCGGGATCGGCCTCATTCTCGATCTCCAGAAAATAGACCTGAAAAGAGGAACAGACCCCGTTCTCCTTCTGCTGGAAAGAGACCAATGCAGGACCGGCGTCATTCGCGCTCCCCAGAAAAGAGACCTAACAAGCAAGACCGGGCCGGTTCCCGATCTCCAGAAAGAAAATACAGTAAGAGAGAACAGCGCCATTCTTACTCCCCAGGAATTAAATCTAACAAACTTGAGAGACCCCGCTCACCTGAGAAAAAATCTGACAAGCGGGATCAACCTGAGAAGAAGCCTGATAAGATGGTGTACCCAGACAGAGATAATGCAGTTGATAACTCATCAAATAAGCAGGTCCAGGAGAACAAAACAGAAAAGCCTCAAGCATCCTCAGTTGAGAAGAAATCTGACAAATGGGACAGGCCTCCTGCTGGGGTTTCGATCCCTGATCAGCCTGCTTTCAGCTCCATACTTGGCGCTGTTCAGACAACAATCCAAAACATGCTTGAAACTGGTGTGATGGTCGAACCTGTGCAACTCACACAAGCAACAAGGCCTCGAAGACGACTCTACATAGAGGATATTCCTGATTCAGCCTCTGAGAGGGCATTAATTGATGAAATTAATGCTTTCTTTCCTGAGACAAATCCATGCCTCACTTGCACTGTAAGTTGTTTATGTAATTATGTTAGCATCTGTGTTATTCAGTTTCGAGACTGGTTTCCGGTGTTTACCTAAATGCCAAATGCAGATTAATAAAGAGAGGCGACAGGCTCTGATTGAGTTTTTAACACCAGATGATGCAACAAAGGCTCTTTCCTTTGATGGGAGGTTGTTGCTTGGGACAGTTTTGAAGATAAGGCGCCCTAAAGACTATGTTGAAATGCCAGTAAGATATTTTAGGAACTCTTATCATGTTTGCAGCTAATACATTGGTCAAGCTGGTCAACATTGATCATGTTGTGAATAAGTTGTTATCTATTACAGTAGATAATAGGTTATTTCTGTAATGCAAACAGCCCTTATTTGGTGAAGCAAACATAAAATTATAAAAGTGTTCTGAAACTAAACATCCTTTTCCTCTTGAGAGAAACAGCATCACAGGTGAGGTGGTGTACTGCCCATGAGGAAAAGAAGGATTTGGAGAACTTCTATTTTTTTTTAATTATGAAGAGCATTGCTGTGATGTTTTTCGAATTGAAAATTGTAGCCATTTTTTTCTGGTTATTGTCTTAAAGTTCTATTTTCTTATTTGTTTCTACTTTTCCCTTCTTATCTGCAGGATATAGCTCTTGAGAAACCTGCTGAAGAAGTAAAAGTAATATCTGATGTAGTCAAAGATTCATGTCATAAGGTACTATTCTCACTGCAAAAGATCACTGGTATACAGATTTGATATTGACTCCTTCAATGTAGCATTTGTTTCATCTTCCAAGGGGCCAAAATGTTGGAAACTGTTACATAATTACAAGTCTTTTCAACTAATGATCCGTCCACCTTGATTTCGTTTTATTAATCAATATTTATTAATTTGCAGATATTTGTTGCCGGAATTCATCCCGAATTGCTTTCATCCGAGGAGGTAAATTCTTGAAGTATTATGTTTCAGGGCCCTAATTATCTGCCATGTAATATGGTTTTGAGAATTTTAATATAGGTTTTAACTTTTAAACTTGTTTTGTTTCCCTCTTATAGTTGATGGAAATTGTCAGTCTGTGGGGTCCCTTGAAAGGATTTCGTTTCATGCACAGTGAAGAACTTGGGGAGCCATGTGCATTTGTTGAGGTAAAAAATGAGAAAGAAAACATTAGATGCATCTTTCAGATTACATCCTCTGTTTTACTGTATTTGCGAAGGGACCCCAACATTATCATTTCCTTCAATTGGCACCTCTTGGGACTTGCCGGACGGTAGCATATCCTGTCAAACATTGAGCTAATATTAAGCCCAGAAGATTTAAGTTCTCAACTTCAATCTTGGATTAACTAGTACAATGAGATTTTTCTTCTCTTTTAGGCATTTTGATCATCTCACAAAAAGCTTAAATGTTGTTTATTTGTGAGTAAAGCAGTAATCGCATTATCTAGATGCAAATAGTGTTAATTAATATATTTGTAAGTTTTTGATGAGTGATGTTTTGATAATATTAGTTTGAAGATCACTCTGTCACACTGAATGCCTGTGCTGGTCTTAATGGAATGAGGATTGGTACAAGATCAATAACTGTCGTTCAAGCTTTTCCTGAGGCTCCTGAAGAGGTACATTATTGATCCAGAAAACAATACTCATGGATGAGTTGTGAGTTGATTGAATAATCCTTTTAACTGAAAGTATCTCTAACTCATTGTAACTTCATACAATTCCATCATGAAACATTGGTGTGCAATCGTGAAGTATTTGTGGAACAAGCAAATGCTACAGTATCATCAATTCCTCCTACTCGTTACTCATGCATAAGATGTAAAATTTCCATAAAGAGAACTGAAGAAGATGGTCGCTTGCAGACTGCATGAAATATTCTTGTCACTTTTTCTGTATTTGTAGCCATATTCCATGATCTTCAATATATTGTGCATAACCACTAACGTGCATTCCTATCTACTTCTTATGGCTAGATCCAATCTCCTGGTCAAAGGATATATTTTATAAGATTTTTATATTTCATATTTTTATGTGAACCAGCCTTTGGATGAGAAATCACCATCTTATGATGTACCACTGCATGCTAAATCACTCCTTGTGGACGCGACACCAATCCTTTATCTGAGAAATATGGTATGCTCCACTTTCTTCATAGAACCCCTTCCTTGGCATCCATGATCCATCATAAAAAAGATAGGAACAGTAAACTGGATACTCTCAAAGAAATTAGAAGACTAAACATATATGTGATATCACCAATGACCATGTTTAAGAGAAGCATTTGAGATATTTTTCTTGTTCAAGGGAATGTGTAGTGTTGTAAGGTCTTTTGGTACTTGAGGTGCTTTTAGTAACTTTTCTCTATGCTCTCTCAGTATGACAGAGACAAATTTCTTCAGATGTCAAAATCTGAAGTCGAAGAAGACATCGAAGATATACGCGTCACCTGTGCAAGGTTTCGATCTTAGTTTGTTCAATTATTTATTTATCATTTTCAAATCCAATTATAATTTTACCAGAATGAAAAATGGCGCACTATTGCAGAGGAAGTCCCCGGTTGCCATTCTGTTCATCAACTTTGTGTGAACGTAATGATCTTGAAAATAACCAAATCCCATTTCAGCAGGTTTGGAACTGTAAAAACTGTGAAGATAGTACCATTCGTCGAATCGACTGTACCAGAGGAAAACGGTACTACGGTCATAGCGAAGGATGATACCGGCAGCACGGATACCTTTGAGATACATGAAAATGTCCCTGGTGAAACAGGACATGCTGAGTCTCCTCCGTTAGTATCTCCAACTAGAGATACTGATTCTCCTACGGTAGTATCTCCGACTGGAAATACTGATTCTCCTACGGTAGTATCTCCGACTGGAAATACTGATTCTCCTACGTTAGTATCTCCAACTAGAGATGAACAGATCAATGGAGTGAGCCAGGATCCAGCTGGCAAGGGAGAATCTACAGGACAGGAGAATGGCTCGGTTTCCGAAATGTCACCAGAGCAACCGGAAACTAAATGTGATCCATCAAACAGAGAAACGGCATGTAATGAAGATGTTCCGAATGAAGTGGAAACTGAGAAGGACAAGCACAGTGAGAAGGATATACTTGTGGCGGGGTCTGTGTTGGTTGAGTTTGTTAGAAAAGAAGCAGCATGTGCGGCTGCACATGAGTTGCACGGTGAGTTGTTTGGTGGTAGGGTTATAGAAGCTGGTTATGCGCCTCTTGAGCTCTTTTTGGACAGATTTTCGAGTAACTATAGGCAGGAGGGTGAGACCGAAAGGGAGCAAGAACACTAGTTTCTAATTTCTATTGTTACATTATTAATTACTACGTGCTGCCCCCAAGTTTTGGTGAATGTATATTTTTTTGGTGTGATTCTTAAATTTTTCTGGTTTTGAATCAGAATGGTTAAGCATTGTGGTCCATTTTGGGTGTCTTTTGATTTGGAGTACAGGAAATTGCTTTTGCTGCTTTTAAGTAATGTCTGAACACTACACTAGCCCTTTTTTGGATTGTAGAAATTCCATGCGTTCTCAACAAGGCATCCATTAACGTTCGGTGGTTTTTCATTATTTCAATAGTATTCTTAGAGGTGGCAAATCGGTCGGGCGGTTTGGGTTCGGGTCGGGTGGGTTGGGTCAGTTTAACTTTTTAGAATATCTCGGTCGGGTCGAGTTGGGTGATGGGCGGGTCGGGTCGGGTCAATTTTAATATCAAGTTTTTTAGATCGTATGTTGATTTAAGTTGGATTGAATGCTATTTAATCTCGAGTCGGTTTCGGGTTAGGTCGGATCGGGTCGGGTCAGTTTGACTTTCTAAAAAATACCGGATCGGGTCAAGCGGGTTTCTCGGGTCGGGTTCTGCCACCTCTAAGTATTCTTGACATAGTTAAGTTTTTTTTTTTTTTTTTTGAGAAAATGTTACCATCCTCGCAGCCTTGTCTCTGCTAAAATCCCCCAGCCTTTTAAGCCTGCTCAATCCCTCCGGCCCTTCATTTTCTGGACCCGATTAACGCGCAGCCCATTTGCCCTCCGACGCTTCCGACGATTGCGATCCCTCCCTCGCCTCCGACGAGCAATATAAACACTGATACTCGTCTAAACATTTTTATGAGAAAACATAACTAAACACTTTTCAAATAAAAGTAAACACTTTTGCAACTAATATAAACACTTACTGTTCATGTAAATACTTTTGTAAGAAACCAAAACACTTTTTGAAGCTATATAAACACTTTTCAATTGTACATAAAACACTTTACAATCTTATCTAACCACTTTTTTAAGTCACATAACCCATTTTTTTCATGTAATTACCTTTATGTGAATTTTTGAATTCTACATAAATACTTTTTAATAGTACATAAATACTTTTCAATCTTATATAAGCAATTTTTTAAGCCATATAAACACTTTTTGGGTATAATGGTAACTGTTTTTGTGAGTCAAGTGGGCATATCAATAAATGGACTTTAGTTGTACATAAACACTTTTCAATAGTACATAAACACTTTTCAAAAATATATAAACATTTTTAGGAAAAACCGGTGAGTGTTTTTGTGGGCCTGTCAACGTGTCACTGAGAGAACTAGTGGACAAGCTGGCAACACGTTTTCCGTTTTTGGCCAAGTTTGGAATGCGCGCTGGGACTGTTTTTAGCCGAAAAATGAAAAGTCAGTTCGGGGGATTTTCGCGTGAGATTTAGTTCGGGAGACTATTAGTCTCTTCCTTTTTTTTTCATTATTTTATCTTTATCATGGCAAAAAATAAGTCACTGTTTCACCCTTGTGTATATTATATATGTACCCATGTACCAAAGAAATGAGTTAAAAGAGTCCCTGAAGTTGTGTAGAATTGACTCGTGTGGAGTCCCTGGACAATGGAATACTTCGCAAGAGAATATTTCAAGGCGTGTCCCATGTTACATGGTCAATTAAGAAAGGATGACTTGACGGTGTCGGTGTTTATAAAATGGTTGCTGAATAATTTTAAATTTTATGTAATAGAAGTATCTTTTGATAGTTTGTCAAAGCAATTCGCCTACCGCTTCAAAAGAAAAAAAAAAATTAGGAACATTGAACGTTGCATAACTTTTCTTATGGTTTTTTAAAAGAGGAGGGATATAGTGACAAACAAAATTTTGACACAAATATTACACTAAATCATATAAAATTATAAAAAATCTTAAAAATATAAAATCTTTTACAAACATGTTCATTTACTTATAAATCGATTGTGTGTCAAATTTTATTCAATTTGAGTATCATTTGATACTCTATCAATGACCATCAAGTTTATATAGTAATTAGGACGGTATAAATTTAATGATTCTTGATGGAGTATCAAATGACACTAAAATTGAATAAAATTTGACACACAATCGATCTATAAGTAAATAAATATGTTTATAAAAGATTTTCCATGTTTAAGATTTTTTATAAATTTATATGATTTAGTGTAATATTTATGTCAAAATACTATTGTGTCATTTGATCCCTCCTCTTTTTGAAATCGCATAAACTTTGCAATGTTATTAAACTTGTTTTTTCCCTTTTCATGAGCTTTTCATGTTTATTTAAAATTTTCATTATCAACATTTTTAAACCAAGTGATCTACATGTTATATGTTCTTTTAATAAAAAAAAGAAACAAATTACAAAATTGTCCTCTGTTTTGCTTAAATTATGAAAATTTTGTTAATATTCATATTAACTCATTTAGTATTCAAGTCATGCATATAATACATACAATACACTGTATAAAATAAGTAGCATGTATAAGATAAGTAGCATACTAAATTCATTAATTCAAATAGTTTACTCATTTAATTCCACTATTAATACAGCCGATATCATTTTTTATATCATTTTACTATCTTTGTAACATTTTTCTTCTGAATAAAATTAAAAAATCAAGCACACGTTAAGCAAAGCATAGGACAATATTGTAAATTTGTAACCTTGCAACCTTGCCTTCTCAAACTGCTGGAGTCCTGGACCAGAGCTTTGCTTGGCTTCGCTTTGCTTTGCTTTGCACACATATAACAAGACATGTGGCCATCTTTCATAAAGAAGTTCTCAAAGGCGAGTCCGTATCTGCTGTTTTTCTAAAGGAAAAACAGGACCCTGTTATTCCGATCTGGACCTTTAGATCAAAACGGACGGTCCAGATCGGCCCATTTAGATTTTAGGGGGTCTTATTTATAATTAATCACGTCCGTTTATTTTGATCCGACGGCCCAGATAAGAATAACAGGAGATATGAATTCCTCAAAGGCCAGCCAAATGTTGCATTTCTTGCATTGCACACATGTGGAATGCCAAGTGGCACCCTCCAGTTTACCCACTTTTTCCTCTGACTAGGCCCCACCTGGCCACCTTCTTCTTCTGGATGCTGCTTGGGACAGCGTCCAAATTACTTTGGAACAGCTTTTGCCCAAATTTGATCAAAATGTCTCTCTAATAAAAGTAAAATATATTATTGATAATAAGAGTATTTTGGTTAAACTTGAATACAAAAGTAGTTTCAAAGTAATTTGGACGCTGCCCAAAGCCAAGCAACACCCTCTTCTTCTTCTTTTACCTTCTTTAATTCTTTCCTTATTAATAATAATATCTCTTCCTTTTTTCCTTTATTTATTCATTATTATTTCCTTACCTTCTTTTTAAAGCTCCAGCTATTTTGAATTTCTTTATTTATTTATCTATCCGTTCCACCAGTCCTCTGTTATTCTGACCTTTTCTAAACCCCTGCAATTTCATTATTCCATTGCTTAGTCAAGTCTAAACAGCCGCGTTTTGATCGATTAATAAGGTAAACGAGAATCCTGAACTCCCCCCTTTTCTTTCTGTTCGACTCTTCTTTATCATCAAACAGAATTCGCGGGGGGATTAAATTTCATGTGGCTGCAGTTTGAATTTGATATATCTGCGGTTAAATTAGTTATTGCACGCGTTGTTGCCGAGATGAGAATTTGATCAAAAACAGGTACGTAATTTTTGTTGTTGAAATGAAACCTGATACGAATACGATCATCCTGATTTGCTCTCGAATTAGCAAACTTTATATTTAGTTTCTTTATTATAGATATATTAAACATTCATATTGGTTGGAGAATTCGTATTTATGTTCCTTTATGAATTCTGAATTCCGCGGATTTATCTGTTTTGCTAAACCAGATTTCCTTCTTTTTCGTGTTCTATAGAATTCGCTAGGGTTTTCTCTCTCGCCCGGACCGACGGACGGCCGCCGCCGCCGATTGATTCTCATCGTAACTTTCCGGACTCGTACCGGATCGTAGGATACCAATCGTGAATCATCACGAGTTCGATTTCTAATTCACTGAAAAAAAAAATTACTCAAAAGGAGAAGAAATAATAAAGAAAAAGAAAGAAGATAATTATTTAAAAAAAAGAAGAAGAATAAAGGAGAAGAAAGAAACAAATGGCTGAGCATGAACAAAGAGGAATGGATGAGCAGTAAAGGCACAGACAAGAGGAGGAAGGCGAGGTTCGGCGGGTGTCTCCTCAAGTCGGCAATCATGAAGTGCCTGTGCACGGGGAATCAGCTGAAGTGGATAGACGAGATGGCGGCGGACGGGTTGGGAGGTAGGAGGCATCAGAGGGACGGCACGTCTAACGGGATCGATGCCGAGGCGTATGAGAGCTGCATCAATGAAGCCGCCGAATCTACTCTCCGCGATGCGGCCGACCTTAACCATGAGGTGTGTTGTTATTTTTTATCAGTACCAACTGTGTTAGTAAGTATTAATGTTACATGGATTTGTATTCATATTTACTTATTTAGTATTAAAGTTATTCGTATTCTATATATAATCCATTATATAAAATAAGTTGTCTATTAAAACCATTAATTTGAATAGTTCCTCAATTAATATGAATACTAATCCAGTCGGTATCAATTTTAATACCAAATTTGGTATCCCTATAGCATTTTCCTTATTAATTTTACTTGAAGACTGGGTAAAAAGTAATAATAAAATTAATGCGAAGAAACATCTTATGCTTAAAAAAAATAAGAATAGGTGGAAGAATAACAAGTACTGGCATGTAATTGTTTGTGCTACCAAAAATATATGGTGTTGATTGACTGAGGTCGATATGATATTAGTTCAACAGTCCAAAGCAAAATTCATTTCTGTAATCGGTAAATAGATTGCCGAACAAGGACCAGATAATTTACAGTACTGGCATCAGCACCTGCTCTGATCCACTGATGTCACGGTAGTTCCTATTCTTGTTACGGAATCAGTTGCGAATAATGAGATCAGTATACCAAGCTGGCTGCCGCTACCATTGCATTACGGTACATGCTAAAAGATGAATGTTTGTATATGATTTATGTCAATTTGTCTTTAGGAAGCAAGAGCGCTGCTAGGAAGGCTGGAGTTTCTGAAGGGCCACAAGGAAGCAGCTTTAAGTTTGTTTCACGGAATAGATTTTCAGGCTTCTATTCCGCAAATAAAGGAAGCACTCTCTTCCCTAACTTATCCTCAAAATCATCGTGTGCCACAGTCTGGTGTGCCGCCCATGCGACTCACTGTTGCCGTCCTCCGTCTGGAGGCTATTTATTTTAAATCGATGGCCCTTCATGATCTCGGTCAATTTAAAGGTAGGTTTCAGTATATAAATCTGATTGAGCTAACCTACAATACATAAACGGATGGTATTGATTTTAGAGACTATTGTAGGTATTAGTATGATATATGTTGATTGTGTTTCAAAAAAGTGAGAACATAGATGCTTAAATTGAATATGGTATGTAGTTGGTAGTTGTTAGCATCCATGCCTCATAATTGAAAATATAAATTTAATTTTAGTCATTTTGTGATATAATTCTGACCAGAATGGTATTGTTTCTGAAGATAATGCTAAAAATAATATGATAATGACAAGAAAGAGAAAATTGGTGGTTGGTTAAGTTAAACATGCCGATAATTGACCAGAAAGAAAAGCATTACATAGTCTATACAGTACTGCTTTGACCTAATATGGATCGAGATCTGAATAGAGTTACTTGAATAGAAGAGCAGGCAATTTTTGTTCAAACTTTGCTGTTTAATAGTACATTAAGATTACCGCCTACGATAGCTGCAGCCTAGTCATTTGGTTTCAATTTATTTTTGTAGATGCGGCTGAAGAATTGAGCATAGTATTAGACACTGTTGAATCAGCCCTTCCTCATGGCCCAGCTGCAGGTTCCAGTTCTGCCACTAAGGACAAGTTACATGAGTTAGTTTGCAAGGCTGCTGACTTCTTACCAAAACTATACGTTCTTGCGGGGTCAATACCAGAGGCTATCTCCTCTTACAGACGGACCCTCCTGATGAACTGGAATTTAGGAACTGCTACTGTGGCCAGCCTCCAAAGGGATTTTGCAATTTTGCTACTCTACGGGGGGTGCGAAGCTAATTCACCAAATTTAAGATACCATATTGGCAATTCATTTGTCCCGACAAACAACTTAGAAGAGGCAATTCTGCTACTGATAATTCTCTTGAGGAAATGTAACACAAAGCAGATCGATTGGGATCCATCTGTGGTGCATCACCTCACGTTCGCAATGTCAATGTCATCCCAATTGCAAGTGCTGGCAAGGGAGTATGAAGAGATTCTGCCAAGTCTGCTGGACAAAAAGGAAAGGCTGTATTCTCTTGCCTTGTGCTATTTTAACGAGGAAAATGATGAAACTGCCATCCATCTGTTGAAACAGATAGTCGACTCAAAGAATGTTGGATCGGGATCCTCAGACCCTGTCATACTGAATTCCCTATTACTGGCCTCAAGGTTTTGCTCTGACAAAACCCAGTATACAAAAGCAGCAGTCGACTATGCAAAAAGGGCTATTGCGACATCACGTAAGGTTCGTTGCCAAAATATTGAAGGCATAGGGGAGTTATTACTTGGCATCTCTCTCTCTAACCATGCAAGAAATGCCTCATCAGATTCGGAGAGGGTTACACTTCAAAAGAATGCACTTCAGGCTCTACAAAATGCTGAGAAAAAGACAGGTGGGAGTGACCATAATGTCCTTCACATGCTGGTATTAGAGAATGCGGAGCAGAGAAAGCTAGATGATGCCTTGAAATATGCAAAGCGCGTCGTAAAATTGAAAATCAGCTCTGATATAAATGCATGGATCCTATTGGCCAGGATATTAAGTGCACAAAAAAAGTATACAGAAGCAGAAAATATAGTGAATGCCGCTCTAGATGAGGCTGGGAAGTGGGACCAGTTGGGTTTGCTAAGAACAAAAGCAAAAATTCATACGTCTCAGGAGCAGTTTAAAAGTGCAATTGAGACTTACAGGCAAATTCTTGCTGTCATTAAGCTCCGAAGCAGAAGCTTTAGTGCTGGAATGAAATTTCTCAAGGTTTTTTCTTTTACACAAGTTATATTAATAGTTTCTTATTTCTTACAGATAGGTCTTAATTTTGTTGCCTTGTCCAGGGTATAGAGGATGACAGAACAGTTGAAATAGAGACGTGGTATGATTTGGCGCATGTTTATTTGAGCATGAAGCAATTGAAAGATGTTGAGCTGTGCCTTTCTGGCCTGAAGGCTATTAGCCCTTATTCTGTGCTGTATTGGCATGCCACAGGTACTTATTTTATTTTGTTTACTTGTATTTTCTCTCATCTTTTAGTGTTTTCCAGCCCCATGAACCGGTGGACCCCCTCCGACCCCCTATGTTATTTCAGATTTTTTTCAATGAAAAAAGCTGGTAATTAAAATGATATAATTAAAAGCGAGTTTGGTTCCCAGTAGTGTTTTGATTACATTGTAGAGGAAATACTAGTTATCAGAATTGGGAATACGAAAAACAATAATATATAAAATTAATTATAATGGAATCAGTTGATTGTAAGCGTTCTTACACTCCCAATATCTGACATTTCAAGGTAAGCTACATGAAACACGAGGATCTCTGCAAGATGCCCTTAGTGCATACATGAAAGCGCTAGATATTGACCCGTCACATGTCCCAAGCATTGTATCACTCGCTATTCTTCTCCGGCAATTAGGTGACCGACCATTATCTGCTGTCAGATCATTACTGACCGATGCCTTGCGACTTGACAGAACAAACCATGTGGCATGGTTCCAACTAGGGCTAATACATCAAAGCGACGAAGGCATTGCATCCGCTGTAGAAGCTGCAGAGTGCTTCCAGGCTGCAGCCTTACTTGAAGAAACAGCACCCGTTGAACCTTTCAGATGACTTTAGTATTCCCTTTTTCTGATTTTGATGTTGTGATTTTTAAGTTTACACTTACAGATAGTCTCCAAAAAAGATAGAGGTTTATTATATGAGCAGCTGGCCTTTTTTTTTTCTTTTATTTCTCAATGGGTAAAGGTAGTTGGCAGTAACGTAGGTGGTCCTTTTGGTTGGTTTTGAGTTGGGGTGAATATAATTTTTTGCTAATTGAGAAATTTTGTTGTTTGTACATCAGCCTCAGAGAAAAACACAGCTCATTGAGATTGTAAAGATTAGTAGGTTAAAGAAATTATAGAGATTTTCTTTTCATATTGTATGCTTTTCTTATTTTATAAACTTCTTTTCTAAGCAGGGTTGTTAAGATAAAAGATCAATGGGTTGTTAAATTAACTCTACATAATTTTATATTGTATACTTTTCTTGTGATTTTTATGCACCACTTCTCTTTCAGCTACCGGCACAATCAAAGAACAAAACCTGACATATCCTTTGGTTCACAAGCAAGGACTTATCTTCCCATAATTGATACTTCACATTTTTTTGCTTTTTGTGTGTTCCCTTTATTAATTTTTAGTCAGTGTAAACACCCACATACTCTCTCCATTCAACCCTTTTTTCTTATATCCATGTTCACCTCACTGCTCCTGGAGTGACCCAGTTTGCAAGCCAGCTGTTACTGGTACAGAACCTAAATTATCATTGCATACTCTGTGCTTTGTCACACTACTGTATTCTATAAGCCAGTCCTTCATAACCTAAATACCCATCATAAGTGTACCTTGTTTGTGAGGTCATTAATTCTGATCTGTCATTTTCAAAGGTTATTAAATAGTACCAGCTTTCTGCTATCAGGTACATTTTTGTTATTATGGGGTTGTAATGTTATGATGGTGTGCCATAAAGGCTATGAGAGTAGCTGGTCCATGGAGGGAGGAGGCTAACAAATTCAGGCATTGCCAGAAAACTGCAGCATTTGTGAGACAATTCACTGTTCATCACAGGACAGGAACTGGCATCACTTGTCAACACAGTACTGCATGCATGTAAAATCATCAATATCTTATCTGCACAATTTTAATGAAGCTGACTCTCAATGATACCCCTCGCACGTGCATCTTTATAATTTCACTTGGTTCATTCATATTTTGAATCTCTGACAAAAGGGTTGAAAAACCCACAAATTATTCTGCTGCTTCTTGCTAAACTTAGCTGGTTCCAACTTCAAAAACCCTTTTGGCAGTTAGGTAATTATGCAAAACTTTTCAAAACAAAAACTAAGCACAATTATAATGACTGTTATTGTGACTGGGAAGCATAACTGCACCCACTTTCCAAGAAGCAGTGAGGCAGGCAGCAGTGCAGTGCAGCACAGAAGCAGCAGGGAAGGAGGAAAGGGGAGAGGAGTTTAGTTTACCAGAAAGAAAGAAAGAAAGATGTTGACAAAGATGAACCCCCAGGGGGCCCAAGAAGAGAAGACAGCCCATTCATTGGTGCCAGAGCAAGAGCAGTGTTAAGCTAAGGCTTCATATAAAAGCCCAGATGGAAAGTACTTGCAATTGTCTCCTTGACACTTGCCAGTTGCCAGCCCCACTTCACTTCACTTGTCTGCCTACAGCCTGTACAGGATTACAGGGCATCTGTGTATAGATTTTCTCTAATTATTTTACATTTAAGATTCTGAGGAAATGGCAAAACGATTCTAAAACAATTGAAAAGTTTGAATTACGAGTTAATTTGAAGATAAAATCGATACTATAATTTTTAAAATGAAAATAAGAATTCATTCATACTCTAGAAAAGGGGGTAAGCTTCCAAGCTTTTTAGCTATGTCACATCATTGATTTTGTTTCTCTCTTCATTTATCTTAATCTAATGACTCGATTTATTTTTTTTTATTAAAGAGATAATATCATGATGTACCTAAAAAATAATTTAAGGTTCAAAATATTTGCAACTCTTTATATTCTTTTATATAAATTGAGATGTAGCTAAAAATATATTAAGTCCAATACTCCAATATCATCTAATAAAATATATTTATGAGAAATATGTATTTATTTTTAATATTTGTTAGTTTATGTAATATTATTTTTTCTGGGCGAAACCCGATTCACAGCTCTAGTTCATAATAAATTTCATAATGCAGAGTTATTTGTATATGCATGGTATAAATCTTCACTAATAAATAACAGAAAAAATCTGATTCATATATATAATGAGGAGGGATCAAATAATCATGTTTTTGGTGACCGATCGGTGACCGTGAAATTAAATTTGATAAAACTACAATTTAAACTGTTAAATGACAAAACTAATTGATAGAATATGTTGTATATATCATGTTTTATGTGTATACAAAAAATTATATCATTTTGATTTTATTTACATAAGCATCAAGCATTAACAATAATCGACGGTTCAAATTTTATGATTTTTTCTCCTCTCTTGATGACTAATGAAACGATGTTAAAACTTTATCATTTTATATATATATATTATTTAGATGATTTAGAATACATCTAACGGTTTAGATTTATCAATTTATATTTAAATAGTGAAATGGTCATTACGGTCACCACGGTACATGGTTATTCGATCCCTCCTCACATATAATATCTATCTTTTTTTTATTTTTTGTCTATTTACTTCTTTTTTTGCCGTTAGATGTTGCACGTGTTGTTCATTTGGGTTTCATTGAAGCATGCATGCGATGCGAGCAGTGGACCAGTGATTCACAAATCATAAGTACAGTGCTGTGTATGTGTTGCTAAACTCTGGCGCGCTGAAATCAGCTGCGATCCAAATCATGTCGCAGGACCCTAAAATCCTGATACAATGGTGCAGATTATTTTGAAAACCCTCCTAAAAACCACATCCGAACTCCAACTCTCCCAATCTACCTCAAGTCCTTAAGACAGAATAGATGCACATCATTTTACATTGACGAATTGAACTTTCATATTGTCTAAAATTTCTCATTTTTAAAAGTTCTTTTACTAGTTTAATTATCGGTATATATGAGGCTTTCCACAATGTTCAGAACTCTGCCTGAAACACTTGAAGAACCCATATAAATACAAATAAATGTAAATACTTTTTGCAATGTTCTTGAGTATTTTTGGGGATATTTTTTGCAACCATGCATGCAGATTTCATATCCTTTGTAGCGCTACATAATGCAGCGCTACATAGACAAGCACTTGTGCATGCATGCAGTGTTTAAGGCCTCGTTCGATTCTTTAGCTTCGGCTGGCTTCTTAAAAAATTTAACCGTGGGATGTTGAGTTCTGAATGGAGGAAGCCAGCGCAAGAAAAATCCAGTCCGACTTCATTTTTTTAAAACCTGGTTTCGTTGTATTTTTCACTTGATCTTTCATCAATTTTTGTGCCAAAAATACAAAAGACCTGGTTTCAGTTTTATGCATCGAACAGGCTCTAGCTCTTAAAAATTACGGCCCTTGCTTCCTATTTAAAAGTTACCATATCGAACAGGGCCTAACTGTTTGTGCTTCTGGTCAAGATCGAATGGACATAATAACATTTGATCTGTATTAAAAAAAAAATAATACAACACATTTGATCGACATAATTAAGCAGTACACAGAATCTTGTAAGCTTTTATTTTTCCTCCCTCTTGAAGCATATATTCTAGCACAGCAATGTTGAAAGACATAACAAACTTGCCCGATGAGAATCATGGTTTCTTATTTTATCAACCAATTGACACAGAGAATATTCTCGTATGGAAATGCCTCCTTGCTAGATATAAAGGCTATGCCTGCCTGCCTAGCTATATATACTGTTGCACCCTACTTATATAATTAACAACTAATTGGAGAGAACTAAAAAAAAAAAAAATTAAAAAAAAGGCGGTAGTTTGATGTTCGCCAATTAATTTTCACACCGCAGAAGAATTTGAAAACAATGTAAAAGAATGTTAAATGGTTTAAACTTTAAAGGCAAACAAATGTGTCCAAATTAACAAAATCTGAAATCGTGGCAGGGGAATTGAGAAAAGTCCAGTTCATATATCAATGCTATTTTTATCCATTGATTAATATAGCTTTGGAGTCACAGACTCATTCAATCAAGGTAGATAAATGGAGATATATGGAGTAAAATTCAGGGATAAAAGGCAGAATATTACACTGCAATGGTCAAAGAACTGGTATTAATTTCTTTAATTACCAGATTTTTTTTTTTTTTTTGATAGCTGCTGCCATCTCATTAAAAAAAAAAAAAAAGTTCATTACTTTTTGACAGATGTATAGTTAGTTACATAAAATTTTCAAAGATTTACGGTTGCCAAATAATACAGGTATATCTAAAAGAAAAAATACAGTACAAGCATGTACCAGCAAGTAAAGAATCTTGTATAGGATTTGCTTTGTTCTCTTGTAGTGTATGTGTTTTCAGTTTCTGTCCTGAGTCCTAACCTTACCAAGTCCAAATTGAATTGTCATTTCTGCCTATTTCATGTCTGCATATATACACAACCTCACAGGATTTGTTGTTGGACTACGAATCTATATATATATTTAACCAACTATTTGGATTTTAACTCTACTAATTAAACTCTCGCACGTGTAGAGATATATACTTGTTCACGTGTCGTTAATAATTAAAAGATTTTTCATATAATTGAAGTTAAATAAATAAATAAATAAAATCCTCAATAGTTTGTATAAAAATAGTGGGGATACTGCTTAAATTTTATGCAGCTCTAACATCATTTAATTGCCTCATCAATAAAGAGCAAGAGAGAAACAGTTATCATCTGGGTTTTATTTAATTTTGATATTATCAGATTAACTTTATATCTAGCATCTTTTGAGTAAATCAGTAAAGAGCCCACACCTTGATTCGGGCTGAAATTATTATTTCTTATAATAAATTTTTAACATGGTATGTAATGGGTCTTAGATTGAAAAAAAATTGATATGGGCCTTAAGTTTTAACGGGTTGAGACATTAAAGTACGTCAACGATGGTGATCAATCTAAGTAAACAATCAACGGCTGAGATTTATTACTTGAGGAAGATAGAACTTTCATATCAAAAAATCTAGTCTCCTTTATTAGGAGTAAGGATTTATATCTAGCATCTTATTTTGATCTTAATATATTTTAGATTAACTTTATACATGGTCTATTTCGAATTCTGGTATCTCCATAATCGATATTGTCCAAAGCCAATTGGACGGTCCAAAGGATTATGAGAGCCGTACGATCTAATTGTTAGTAATTGTCAACCGTGATTTAATTATATAGGTGCTAAAAATAGCGTGCTGATTATTATATTTAGAATGATGGGGTCACATGCTATCACCGTTGATAAGTATATAAATCGAATCGAATTGTTTAGTCATAACTTTGGACGAAGACCGTCAAAATGGCTTTGGACAAAACTCTAACCCCTCCGTAATACTTATTTTGTTACACTCTTTTGATATTGATTATATAGTATCTTCGCAACATTTTCCATCTGAGTAATAATGGAACGTGATCCCTTCGTCGAATTGTAGATAGAATTGTAGTTTCCTCAACATTTTCGTACACACATTTCCAACACACCACATGTTTGTAGATAGAATTGTAGTTTCCTCACACTCACGTTAATATGTAACAGATAAGATGATGATGTCGGGATGTCGACACATTTAACTTCAAATTTTCACAATCGACTTTTGGAGAGCTTTTCAAATTGAGAATATTTTTTGAGATAAAAGATAAAGGTCAAGCCACTTAAATTTAAATATCTATAAAAAACTCTCTATCCAGATTTTGAACCTGTAACCTCCCACACGGAGAGCGTTGCCCTTAGTCTCTAAACCAAAGGCCGGTTCTTCAAACGGAGGATATGTCACTAGACAAAGACCAGTTGTGCAATTTGTGGGTCACACATCCATTGTCATTTAAATGATGAAATCAGTCGAACTTAAATTTAGCCGACTGGCTAAGTTTAAATTGTCAAATTAATTTAAATTTTGAAATGAGTCGATTATTTATTTTTTTTGTGTACTTTCATGTCAATTCCACTTGTTATACCAAAAAAAAAGAAAAAAAAACAAAAGATCAGCCATGGGTCATCACAAAACGTACTGTTACATCAAATTTGAACTCCTCTAAAGCAATATTATAGGAGTTCAAACTTCAAACTTCAAATTAAAGGGACTTTCTGGATTTGAATTCCTCTAACCACAGCCATATATAAACAAAACTAATTCAAAGCTCAGACTGATCAAAGAGAATCATCTTACGTCCATTAAAAAGTTATCTATATATATATTCATAACCATATAAATAATATAATAAATATATTTTGAAATGTAACAAATCCATCTCGAAATGTAACGTATCAATTCTGCTGGTGAAAAGAGAATAAAATACAGAAGAAGAGTTACAGGGCTGTAATTATGAGCTGTGGTGAGATCATTAAGTTTACCAATAATGATTTACTGATTTGACATTGTTTTTTCAGACTTGAGACTTCACATTTTCCGAGTTACACAGGTGGATTATTGAATGAAAGCAAGAATCGATGAGGGATCCACACGTACGATACGAGTCTATCACATTTTCTGGTGACAATCAGATTGATATGAAACGAAAGAAAAAAAACTTGGCAGCTGCCAGTGCCAGCCATGGATTAATTGGAATTCAAAAAAAAAAAAAAAAAGCCATGGATTAATTAATTAATTGCCAGAATAAAACAAAAAAATGGTACTGAAGGAATAATTTCATTTTTTTTTTTTTTGAGAGAGGAATAATTTCATTTGTTTTGTAGAAGATAATAAATTATATTGAACGAATTAATTGTTTGTGACATATTCTAAACGCACCCATTGCGAATTAAACTTTCTCAACTCAATTTTTCCACTCAAAGGTTTAATCTAAAAAATAGATGAAACTGAAACGGGATATCTTATATTAATTCTTGTAACATTTTTCAGTTCAGTCCAAAATATTGAGAAGGAAGAATCCATTTTTTAGATGCATCCTTCCGCTTGTTAATATTATACAAATCAGAATTCAATATATTATATATGAGCTAGACTATTGTGCTAACGTTAGCATTTCGATCAGAAATACTAACGCCTCAAAAATTGTGTTATCGTATTCGAAATCGTGATTTATGGTATTCAATAAATTCTTATATTAAAAATATTGAGGAATACAAAATTTTTCCATTTTTGGAGTTTTTTAACAATTTGTTTTGAATTTTTGAAAAGTGCTCATAAATAATAATAATAAAATATTGATGTTTGTTCATGCATTTTTAAAAAATACAAAATATATACTAAGAAAACTTTAAAAATAGAAAATTTTTGTTTACCCATATATTTTTATATGAAGAATTTATCAAGTACCATAAATCACGATTTCGGATATGATAGCATAATTTTTGAGTCGTTAGCACGTTAGTACAATAGTCTAGCTCATTATATATGGCTTGAGTAGTTCCGAATAATTATATTTGAGCATTGAGTTTTGCTTAATGAAACTAATTAATAGACATTTTATTTTGAATAACTTGTTATATAGTCATTAATTAATCAATATATCTGAAAAGTTAAATTTAAGCACCTTTTCAAAATTCATTAAAAGTACCATGTCACATACTTGCAAGTTGCAACTGCGAAAATTACCATTTTTATTTCTTGGCCAAAAATATTTGCCTTACAAAAGTTTAAAAAAATAATAAAAAAAACAGTTTTTTTTTTTTCTGAATGCTATAAAAAAAGCAGCTGAAATTGAAAAATTAAAAAGAGTACAACGTGGTTTAATTATGGAGGGCAGGGCACTGACTCCCCAACTGTCACAATCGGATCAATTTTCAATTTTTCATGAACCATAATGATAGCTTCTTCTTTCTTTTCAAAAAAAAAAAAAAAAAAAGCTTCTTCAGTTCTTCTTCACCACGAAAAGAATAAATCAATAAAACCACATGAAGGAGTTACAGAAAGAAAGAAAGAGGTGAAAGCTCGAAATTTTACTTTAGAGTAGGCTCCAGAAGGAGGGGAGAGGAGGAGAATGGAGCGGAGGATTGAATAAATTTGGAGTTACTTGTTTAAGACCACATTACTTGCTCCACAACTATAATTACTAGAGATGAGAGGAGGGTAACAAGACATAAATTATAATTATGAAACAACTAACATGACCTTAGACAGGTAACTCCAAACTTGATTAGCCCTCCCCTTCTTTGCCTCTTTGGAGCAGACCCTTAGGCTATGTTTGTTTGAGGGATAAATGAGAGATAAATTGAGAGATAGCTTATCACCGCTCTCACAAGGGATAGCTTATCTCTCAATTTATCTCTCATTTATCCCCATACCAAACACACCCTAAGGGTGTGTTTGTTTGTAGGATAAATGGGAGATAAATTGAGAGATAGCCTATCACTACTCTCACAAAGGATAAACTATCTCTCAATTTATCTCCCATTTATCCTATAAACAAACACGCCCTTAAGAGTTAGAGATGTAGAGAGAGGCAGTGAGGAAGTAAAAAGTGTAAAAAGGCAAAGGCAAAGGCATGTATGTCATGCTGATGCTGATCCATCCATCACACACTGTAGCCAAGTGGCCGACTGGCAGATAGATATATGATCCATTTCACTGTGAAGTGTCAAGGGACCCTTCTCAAAAAAAAAAAAAGTGTGAAGGGACAGCCCACGCTCACAACAGTAATGTAATGTGGGCATGGATGGTCTCCGTTTTTGTATGTTTTGGAGGCAGTATTTTTTTTTTTTTTTTTTTTTTGAGAAGTTGACAGCGGCTACCTACGTACGTACCAGCGGTAGCAGTTGCGGAGAAGACTGTGGTGTGTGATTGATTATGGAGAAATTGGTGCTAATAAGAATTGTGAGAAGAGAACATGGTTGGCTGGAGAGTATGTTTCTTTATTAAAATGAAAGTTTGTAGAACTCTGATTGACGTCGTAAGTTAGAAATTTAAGTATACTTGGAGTACAATAATGTCTTGTAGTTTTGAAGTTTCAATCAATAAAAAATGGTATAGATATTGTGTTTCTAAAGAAAGAGTACAATTTGCATATTAACAAATAATTCAATAATTCATGATCAAATATCCAATCAGTAATGCTTTTGAGATTTTTATTTATATTCTCTAAATATTTTTGCTTATAATAAATAAGTCGAACCGTATATCAATGCAAGTTTCTTTTTTTTGCTTTATATTATTGTTATGATAGGAGCCAAGAAAAATTTATTTGCCACTATTCATTAATTTGTAATACAACATTTGAATTTTAAATCGTAAATTTTTAAAAAAAAAATTCAAAGCACCTGATAGGTTTCTGTCATTCTTTAAGAAAAAACATCTAAATCACAACTAACTATAAATTAAAAGTTTTTTCTCTGACTTGAATATATTTGACTTGGACATAGTGGTGTGTTTATTTCAAATGGAGAAGACCTACCTTTTGCCATAGAAAAATGACATCACAAGTTCATGATCCAAATCCTTTGTACAGTAACGATCATTCAAGGATCTATCTACAATGAAGGAAAAGCCTACATGCAACAGAACTCAAAACCCTAGAAACAGAAACAGGAAATCATGAACACACATGCATCTATTTTTATATATTGGAACAATAAATAAATGGGGGCACATAGACACATCCAATCCAATCTCAGAGTTATTAATTGTGCAACAAAACCAAGGTGAAAATCCGAAGAACGAAATGTATCCTAGAAGTTGAGTTTGTCTCAATAATAGAAAAATAAGAGATTAAATAATGTTCACGAGTTCATCTTCTTTTAAAAAGCATCAAAATCACTAAATGGTCCATACAGAGGGTGGGAAGCCATATTTTAGTTACTACAACCTCCGTCCACAATTAAATAAATTTATACCTTTTACAATTTGTTCCCAATTAAATGAACTTTACCGATTCGATATTATTTTTCTATTCGTCTCTTGTTTCTCTAATGTTATGATTATCCTTTTATCTATATTATTTAATTGGAACATTTATTATGTAATAATTATAAATTGAGAGCATAAAAGTAATTTCACTTTTTCACTAATTCTTTTGACTTTTCCTAAAAATTCATCTATTCATGACAGAGATTGTAGTTAACAAAGATAATTCAACGATCTTGATTCGAGATGTAAACATAAGAACATATTTTACATGAAGGGATTGATCTTCGAGAGTTCACTTAAAAGGAGGATTTGTATTTTACCCAAACTTAAAAGACAAAAAATAGGAGTAAAGTCCTTCTATGAGCGCATACCCAAAACATGTCAAATCATCTTTAAATTTCAATTTGCATTGTTGAGTAAATTATTTATCAAAATCTTATGTAACACACAATTTTCTATTTTTGAATATTTTTAATCATTTGTTTGAGATTTTTTACAAAATGACACCAAAAACATTAATTATTGTATTAATTTTATGTTGTCACTTTTTTAAAAAATAAACAAATATTAAAAATGGAATGGATACATATCAGATAAAAACAGAAGTGGGACTACAAAAAATGTACAATAACAAATATGTATGTATGAGATCGGTGGGAGGGGTGTAAACGAGTCGAGCCGAGCTAGGCTAAGCTCAAACTCGGCTCGTATAATTAACGAGCCAAAAACACAAGCTTGAATTCGGCTCATTTAATTAACAAGCTAACCGAGCTGGCTCGTTAAGCTCGTTTATTTTTTAATAATAAACTTTTAAGTATGTTATATCAAAATTTATATAAAAATCAACAAAAGGACTAACAAAAATATGTTCATACACATTATACATAACAATTTTATATATATTAGACCATATGTTGTATAATATATTAATAATTTACGATAAGAACAGTACGAATTGCAATTAGTAATAATTTATCGGGCCAAACGAGTTTAACAAGCCGAGCTATGCTAAGCTCAAGCTCGACTCATTAGCTTAATGAGCTTAACAAGCTAGCCAATAGTGAGCGAGCCATGAGCTACGAGTTTTTTTGCCAAATCGGTGGGATGTATAAGCCCACTTTCTTCCAAAAAAAAAAAAAATGTGTATAGCAAGTCTAGGATAGAAGTCAAAAGTTTTTAATAGGGATGAAATATTATATCAACTATTAATATAATAATATCAACATGACACCACATCAAATTCTGTTTAATTAAAACTATGAGGTCAACAACAGCACAATTCTCATACCTCTGCAAAGGTCAAATACATTTTTAACCAAAAAAGGAGTACATGTCAAACAAAAAATGCCTATACGTGTATAACTAATTAAATGAAGTGAAGCATTGACCTCATTTTTTGTTACTGAATCAGGGAGTGGGCAATTACTAATTAGCAACTAGCATTACAAAAGGAAAAAAAAAAAAGAACAACAAAATGGTACTATGTTAATAGTTTTATGATTTATTACTACGACTGAAATATTGAAGACCACATGTGCATTCTAATCTTTAGGACATATTTGAAAAGGATTAGGCATTAGGAAAAAAATTCTGAAGTACAATTTTAGAATTACATTGAAGCTGGGGCATTATATCTAATTAGATTTAGCTAAGCATTACTTACCACCGCTTTCAAGTTAAGACTGATTTCACTAACCTACTCTAACCTAAATTACATTCTACCCTTTTTGAGACCTACAACCTTTTTTACAACTACTACTGAGGAAATCAGCTTGCTTAGTTTTTAGTCTTTTAGGTGACTCCAGCTACCGGTTAGCAATCCAACTTTTCCCATTCATACCTGCCTCCTGGTAGAGGGCTCTCATTCACAGGATCGAAATTGTACCTAAACAAGTAATTACCGAAAAAGGATAGGTCAGTAAAAATATGGTTATTCATAATTGTGAAGGCCACTAAGAGTAAGATATCACCATTCACCAAGATATAATAAATGCAGCATGAAAGTAACATATACTTTTCCATGAAATTCCGCTGTTGGAGCTGCTCAGCAACTGAAAAGAACTCTTCAATTTCAACCGGAGTGGGCATGGTTTGGTGTAATGCACTGCGAGCACGGTTTCGGTTAGAAGCGTATGTGTTAGTAGCAGGTCGAGTTGTGGATCCTGGTGTATAGCATTTTGCATCAGAATCCATTATTAAGTTGCATGGTGTTGACTCCCTTGTACTTCTGCAAAAATGAGAGCAAATACATGACATCAGTACATCTGACCCACAACTTCACCTTACCATCATTTCCGGTATAAATAATCTAGCATTCCAATACTAATGATATAGCATTTCTTTCAACCAAAATATATTCATGGAGAAGGGAAAAAAAAAAAAAAACAGGTGTGCTCAAAATTACATCAAATGCATTCACCCTAGGAAACAGAAAACAACAACATTCGAAAGGCCCATTTTACTAGCCGCCAAAAACACCAGATTTTATACAAGAGACAAACAAGTTATCAACAAAATCACAAGATTAGGATGAACTGAGATACACAATAGATACTCCAGAGTCCAGACCCTTGTCAAGACCCAAAAACAGGAAGTTTTGTCCATTTCAAAACATCAGTGAGATGAGCACAAACATGGATAAGGTCCCTCCCCTCAACAAACAAGAAACAAATTATAACAGTGGTCCTCTATAAACATCACCAGTCTCAATGAGGTAATGACAAAACTCAGTCAGTAAAGCTCTGTATCTCTAGCATATCTCACCAAAAGGGTAAAAAAAACAAACTTGGTTTGTTCGAAAAGACCAATCAATGCGTGAAAGTACATTTTGCTTGGTCTTGTACATGGACACTTGTACATCAAAGCTGTTACTATTATTATGCAGAGTCGGTTCTAATACTAGATATACGATACAGGATACGTGTACCAAACCTGTAAGATAACTCCACAGCGTCATATATAGTTCTAAATTAAGGATATCCACACATTAAAGTTACATCACTTGTGCAAAGAAAAACAGCCAAAATTTAACAAATAACAGACTCCATAATATTCAACTTATTGAAAATTTCCCCAAGTTAGGCACAATTTATACTGAGTAGCAAATTAACCCCAACTTTAGAAGTCTCACATGTGAACTGAGCCTTGTCATCTTCAATCTACACATCAATTTAATTTTGAAAAGGAACTAACAAAATCCATAATAATAGCATGTAACGAACTATTTAATGTTAGATACATGAGCAATGCATATTGTCTGAGGAAACATCAGAGCCCATCCAAGTCCACCCATGACGAGAAACTAATGCACTGTCATATAAGGAGTAAACTGCTTTCATTTTCAAATCTCTTTGGTGCCATGCTTAAGAAAATTAATGGAGGTTTCAATGGCAACATTTAACAAACTTTCCATCACACAGTGAAACTTTTTTACTCCATGCAGCCATAGAAATTGGGAACAAATCTTTCAGAGCGTATCTAACTTAGAGGGGAAATTCTTGTAGTAGTAAGATTTTACAGAAGTAAAAGCAAGTGGTCCTGATGAAGGTGCATTTAATTTTGCAATAATTTTGGGCAAAAAAGCTCCACCTTGCAGATGGGCTATGGACCAAACAGCTTTATTCCAAAATTTTTGTCAAATAAATTTCTCCATGGCATCTGCTAGATAGAGACTTGGAAGTTAAAAATAGAAAGGAAGGGGTGAAAGAGAGATCATTTAAAATGGGTGAAATTTATCCAAATAAAAGAACTTTTCTCTTTTGAGAGAGAGGTAGGTGCCAAAAGAAAAGTTCCCTTTTCTAACAACAGCTAGAGATGAGAGGAGTTTTGGGCCCCCTCTTGCAACTGCAAGCACCACTGAACCAAAAATGGTGCTGATAATACAAAGAATAAAAGCACCAAAAGGGGGAGTTGGAGCCTTTTTTTTTTGTCCTTTTAGTTTTTTTTTTGGGTTTATTGCTCTCTTTCACTAGAAAAAAAGAGGTACCAATGATTCTGAAACCCACTAAAATGAACCACTTATTCCTTTAAAAATTGCTTAGTTTACTTTCCCCCCTTTCACAATTAGCCCCTATACAAAACAATTCAGGCACAGGGAAAAAAGCATCTTTTAAGAAAATTTTTCTAATTGGTGACCTTTTTATCAAATTCAAATGATTAAAGTGGCAAGGATTGAAGCAATCATGTGACAAGATATGCCAAATCCAAAATCACAATGATGGCTTAAACCAAAATTTGCTATGATAGTATAATTTTGAGTGACAAGATATGCCACTCAAAATTGAACCTAAATTTGCTATGATAACTTTGCATTGTTAAACCAACCTAGCTAAGGTGAGGTACCCCTACAATTGAAGAATACAATTTGGGAATTATTCCTCAACAATTGTACAATTTGCGAGTATAACATGCTTTCTCAAACCAACTTTTATGATGCAAGTTTTACCCTAAAAAAATTATATATTTACTTATAAAAACAGTGGAATTTCACATGTTATTTTTAAAATTAACTGACAAGAAAAAAAAACCCAACAAAATTATAAATGATGTGAAAAGAACAAAGTAAAGAAAAAAAAAAACCCTAGCTTGAACAGTAAACCTAAATAATAACAAAACCCCAAAACCAAACAAACAAAGGAAGAGTAACCTCACCTCTCATCAGCATCACCATCACCATCAAGAACGTTCTCTCCAATAACCGCCACCTCGTCCTCTTCCTCCTCTACCTCCTCCCTCTTCCCGCCCTTCCCCCCCTCCGTCCTCCTCGTTCGCGGCGAGACGGCGCGGGCCAAGGCGTGCTTGGGAGTGGCGACGGGGGGCGGTTTCTCGAGGCGGCGGTTGCGGAGCTCGAGGTAGTCGGAGGAGGAGGAGGGTTTCTGGAGGGCGGAGAGGGTGCGGGTCCTGGCGCGCGTGCGGACGCCGAGCAGGGGAGGGTCCATGACCGCCACGACCTCGCCCGACACCTTGGCCTTGCGCGTGTACCTTCCCATGGGTGGTAGGGTTAATTGGGCGGGGTTAGGGTATGGAGAGAGTGGGAGAGAAGAGGAGGAGAAGGGAGGGCGGGGAAAAGGGAGGGAAAAGGGGCGCGATAGGAGGGAAAGGGAAGGGAAGGAAAGGCGGCTGGGACTGGGACTGGGACTGGAACTGGGACTGGGAGTGTGTATTTAGTATTTAGTGGGGAGTGAACTGAAGTGAGTGAGAAGTGAGAACTGAGAAGGGTTTTTTGTGTTTTTGTGTTTTTGTGGGGGAGTTTGTGGAATGGCCTGGCCCTGGTATATATCTGGGGGATTTGTATATGAGAAGGGATGTATTGACCGTGGTTAACTTAACAATTTTGATAATAATATTTTTTAAAAATTTATAAAAAATTACAAAAATTTTTAAATATAGAAAAAAATATTTACGGAAGTATTAGTTAACTAACAGATTGATTATGTTTCCGATTATATTCAATTTAAGCTATATTTGATAGTCTTTCAAAGATTCGTTAAATTACAACCGTTAAAATTACACAAATTTTTGATAAACCATCTAATGATGTTCAAATCGATTGAAATTTGAAACACTGTCAATCTCAAAATTAAGTAACGCATCCATAATTTTTTTTGAATTTCTATAAATTTTTAAAATGTTCTATTGTCAAAATTCCAAGATAAGTATTGTCAAGGGATCTCTCCTCACTATTTGCCACCCAAAAACATGGAAACGAGAAAAATGCTATTCCAAAGTTTGGTTTAGAAAAATATTACTCCAAACTAGTGTAATTCATAAATTTGTCACTTTACAACAAATTTTTTTACTGACCATCTATCTCAAATCTGACCTGACCATAAAAAGCCGTTTGACCCGCGTTTCAGGGAACGTCAAACTGATCCGAACCCGACCCAAAATCCGAGATGACCTGGGAACCTGGTGACCCGAACTCAACCGACACGAAACCCGAGATGACCCGGGAATAAAGTTAGCAAAATCTGACCATACCTGAAAAATCCGGATCGGGTTGGACAGGTTTTTTGGGTCAGGTCAGATTTGAGATGAGTATTTCGGTCATTAAAAATTTTAGTTATGTTTTGATAAGGAAAATTCATGTATATTCTCAAAAGGTTTGAGATGGGTTTGGTTTTTTTTCTTTTTTCTTTTCCTTTCTTTTATTTTTCTTTTTTGTTTTTTTGTTTACTGGGATTGATATTTGATGGGGCCCGGGTTCCTTTTTTTTAAAAAAAAAAAAAACTGGGCGGCTGGGCATATATTACTTCATCACTAATGCAATTACGGGGGATAAAAATCTGCTGCTTTTCCGATCCGAAGGTCGAGATCGGTTGTCACACCAATCTCAAAGTACTTCATTAATTTCGGTATTTTTCTGCACAGATCTCAATAAACTTTAGTGTTTTTCAACCATCAGATCATGAAAAGCAAGGCCTGCTTTTCTTTTGAGAAAAGCAGGTGATCCCGATCCAATTACGGGGGGTAAAAGGTTCTGATGGAACTGTGGAGGAAATTGTCCCGTCTGAGTTCTGGGTAATTTTATGTGAATGTGAAGTTAAAAAAAAAAATGTGAAATGGTTTGGGATTGTCTCTTGTTGAGGAGGGATAAATTGTACACAAAGTTGTGGGCGGTGAAGTTGGAAACAGGAAAAAGAAATGCACACAAACAAAATAAGAAAATATTCTTACTTTTTATACTAATCATTGAAGTTTCAATTAAATAAAACTGATTTTCTTTAAAGAGAAAGTGTGCCTTATCCAAATTATAGTTGTCAACATGTGCGATGGCCGGATCCGAATATGTTGTTTTTCTAAAAAGAAAAGCAGACTTTGTTTTTCTAATCAGATGGTCGAGATCGGTTTCAGCACTAATTTCAAAGTACTTAAGTTTTTACTGTATAAATCTTAAAGTACTTCAGTATTTCTCAACCGTCGGATCAAGAAAAATAAGATCTGCTTTTCTGAAAAGAAAAGTAGCGGATTTCGATCCGGGATGGCCTTCCTCGCAGCTTAAAAATCACTTTTCATTTTTTAACCTTCTACTTTTAAAGGTTCTTTTTATAAGGTTAAGCCGGCAAAAGTGTTCTAAATTCAAATTCAAGGTTGCTGGCTTCCTCTGTTTAAAATTTGTGCAAATTTGCTAGATCATTTAGGGTAATTCTCAAAATCATGGGAAATGTGTGAAAAGACACTCCATGTCCATGCTTGCCGGGTATCTTATCTCAAAATCGTCCAGCTGAACGGCTTTTGTATCTTACCACCCTAACAATATTCCCACTATTTCGTTGGGCAGCCGCTGTCAACTTTTAAAAAAAAAACAATATTTCCACTATATATTTCCCAACTTTCTATTTGCATGATAATTGAGTAATTGACCTACCATATTTATTTAGTCTTAAATGTGTGCTCAAGTGATGGTGTACGTGTACCCCATTGTTCAAAATCTGAAATTATATTCTCCATATTTTTTATATCAACATCATCTCCTTGTCAAGATTTTTTTTTATTTTTTGTGATGACCTTTTGATGTGTATTAGTATTTCATTAACCCTGTATACAATTGTTATAAATATATACCCCGTTTGGTAGTGTAGTAAGAATATAATAAAGTAATTTAAGTTGTTTTAAGTCACCAAACGGAAGTGATCTAAGGTGTAGTAAAATTAACGCAGCTATATAGGTGTAGTAAACTAAATCACCGACATTTCATATCTTTTACATATTCTATCCACTTTACTTCATCTACTTACTTCACTGCTACCAATTACACCACTGCTTTAAGTTTAAGGTGATTTAATGTTTTACTCTGCTTTAACTTACTACGCTTGCCAAACAGAGAGAATTGTTATAAAGAATTGTTATAAATTTATCCCATTAGTGTAGTAAGAATGTAGTAAGGTGTTTTAAGTCACCAAACATAAGTAATTTAAGGTGTAGTAAGTCAACACAACTATATAGGTGTAATAAACTAAATCGCCAACATTTCACATCTTTTACTTATTCTATCCACTTTTATTCACTACTACCAATTACACCATTGCTTTAAGTTTAAGGTGATTTAGTGTTTTACTCCGCTTTAATTTACTACGCTTGCCAAATGGGGAAGGATAAAAACTGACCATCCGTTTAGCAAGCGTAGCAAGTCAAAGCGGAGTAAAATACTAAATCACCTTAAAGCAATGGTGTTTTGTAGTAATGAAGTAAATAGATGAAGTAAAGTTGGTAGAATGTGTAAAAGATGTGAAAAAATTGGTGATTTAGTTTACTACACATATATAGATGCGTTAATTTACTACACCTCAAATCACTTCCGTCTGGTGACATGAAGCACCTTAAATCACCTTACTACAATTTTACTGCACTACCAAACGGAGTGCGAGAGAGAGAGGAGATAATGCACTGAATAATATTCTGAAAGGGGCTGTTCGACTTACAAAGTGGCTTAAATATTTAAGCCTCACTAAGTCACACTTGTTCGGAAAAAGAAAAAGAGTTTAAGAAAGCTTAAACCTTAAGCCATGGGTATGGTTTCCTTAGGAATCCGGGCAAGGCTTAAGCCCCGGTCAAAAGGAGGTTTAAGGAGAAACTTTTAATCCATGCTAAGGAGTTTACGTTCGGAAAGACTAAGAGACGAAGGAAGCTAAATAAAATCTAAGGAGATCTAAGAAGAAATTACCGAACGGTCCCAAAGTGCTTTAAAATTTTGCTGTGTGGCGCCATCATTCGTGTGAGCAGAGAAAGAGAGGAGAATCCAGCATGAAAGTGTACTGTGGTTGGATGGATGGATGTCACCCTTAAATTGATGATCAGCTAGCTCAGCCTCAGAGATATTGACTTGCTGCATATCAGGTCACCTCGGTGTGTGTACTGTGTTTTATGCGCAAGTGTTCTGGAGAATCTGGACCACAGATCAAGTAATTTGTAAGTGCGAGAAATTATGTGTGATTCCGGCTAACGGCTTTCAGCACAAGATTTGAGAGTTGAGAACATTTTGTTTTTGAGGAGGAGGGAAAAATAATAATGTGTGATTTGTTGTGTAAGTTGATTTTGTTGCTTAATTAATTTCATGCGTGTTGTATTGCGTGATTGGTGGAAACTTAAATCACTCGCACTTCACAGCGGGGTAGTGTATTCTCAATCCCTGTTTGGCAACGTAGTAAAATTGATTTAAGGTAACTTAAGGTGCTTTAAGTCACCAAACGCAAGTGATTAAGGTGTGGTAAGTTAACACGGCTATATAGGTGTAGTAAACTAAATCACCAACATTTCACATTTTTACACATTCTACTCACTTTACTTCATCTATTTACTTCACTACAACCAAACACCATTGCTTTAAGGTGATTTAGTGTTTTACTCCGCTTAACTTATTACGCTTGTCAAACAGAAGGATAGGCGCTCCACAATTTTATTACAATATTTATTTAGTTGGACTACACGGCATGTTATTAGAAATGTGCAAAACCAATGGAGAAAAAAGATGGAACAGGCCAAAAAAAAAATAAATCCAGCTTTTTATCTATTTAGGAACTGTGAATATGGGATACATCAATAACCTATTTTTTGTACTTTTTTCTAACTTTTCTTTAAACATTTTTAGCTTATTCAAATAATACCTCTATAAAAATGTTTTATCCAGGAATAATGCTATGGGTTGATTAGAATGGCAAAAATTAGAAACAATGTAGTCATATCTTCTGTCCCAAGTCACAACTAACGAAAATGTTGATAATATAATCTCTAACCGATTTTTAGAAAAAAATACCATGATAAAAAACTTGGTACAGAAACATGATTTCGTGCCTATCTATAATTATTTTATTACCAATATAAGTCCGATAATTTTAATACGTACGTACGGTCTTCAAATAATTTTTTGGTCCTGCGGTTTGAAGCTCCATATAAAATGAGAAAAAATAATAGTATTCGCCACCTAGTCAAGTCCATTTATGAAAATAAGTTAGTTGTTCAACTTTAAAAAAATAATTTGCTTAGTGAAGCTAATTTTAAAAAAAACTTGACATCGAGTACACTTAATGATATCTTCATTTGAAACAAAAATGAAAATTACCGAAACTTGTCTGTTATTGGATCACCAAATTGTACGGCTCTCGCTCCAAAAAAAATGGGGAGCTTATATTTTCGTCTCAACTGTTGAGTATATATAAAGTGAGCCTACTGCGCTTTGCAAAGCTCGAATGATCAATTTAAATTGCTCACCAAATTTTAATATCGAAACCTAGTTGCATACCAAAATTTTCTATTTTTAGAATTTTCTAACTATTTTTTTGAATTTTGAAAAAATGACCCATTTTATATACAAATTTTTGTGCATTTTCTATACAACTTCCAAAAATTAAAAAAACTAGTTACAAACTCTAAAAACAGAAAAGTTCGATAATCTATAAGGTTTCAATTCGTAGATTGTGTTGAACAACTTGGATTGACCATTTGAGCTACGGTTTTGCGATGTCGAACCGAAGCGTACTATCTCACTGCGCTTTGCAAAGCGAAATAGTCTCACTCGTATATATAGGGGCCGTTCGGCAACCCCTCCTTAGACTTCATTTAGCTTCCGTAGTCTCTTAATTCTTCCGAACGCAAGCTCCTTAGCACGGATTAAAAGTTTCTCCTTAAGTCTTCTTTTGACCAGGGCTTAAGCCTTATCCGGATTCGTAAGGAAGCAATACCCATGACTTAAGACTTAAGCTTTCTTAAGCCCTTTTTTATTTTTCCGAACGAGTGTGACTTAGTAAGGTTTAAATATTTAAGCCAACTACCTTGCCGAACGACCTCATAGAGATTATATTTTTTTTTTCTGAAGCAGGAGATTATAATTAGTTCATCTGTGTACGAGTACTTCTTAAACTCCTCCCAAATTAAATATCCACCTCCACCACCTCCTCGTGGATATGCATCGAGATACCGTTAGGAGACAGAGATTGCCAAGCGTACCAAATCAATGCATGATCGCTTCATATCGGTTTTGTCGTCTTGTTTCTCTCATTTGTACTTTCTCTGTCTACAAAATAATGAATTTGTAGCAAAAGTCAAAAAAAATAGTAGAAGAGTGAAATTATTTTTATGCCCTCAATTAATATAAAAGTGAACATTCTTGGAAGGAGACGAGAGACATTTTGGAAATTTCGTAATATATATTTTTTTTTTTAGGAAGAAAGTGGATTCAAACAAAGGGTATAAATTTATTTAATTGTGGACAAGTTGTAAAGGGTATAAATTCATTTAATTGTGGACAGAGCAAGTTTTAAATTTTATGCACAGTACGTAGCATTGTATTCTGTTCTGCTTCGAGTCCAAGAGAGAGACAATACTCACTTTGAATATCTCTAACCGTTCCGTTGGCATCATATGCGGCTGGTGTGTACACTTGTAAGTTGTAATTGACATCGTTGTATAATATGTGCCCCCAAAATGATATTGGCAGTTTTGTCCGATCGAGCATTCGAATTTTTCGAAGAGTTCGGTGATCGTTTGAATTAAATTGAAAACATTCAGAAAAAAAAAAAATTGAAAACATAGAGAAACGAGCTCGATGGATCATACGAAATTACAAATACAATCCGGTTTCAACGTTTCTAAGACAGATTCATTCATAATTAATTAGCTTAAAATATTTTGAAATAATAAACAATGCTTTTATCTTACCATTTTTGGAAAAAGACAAAAATAGTAAACTACTTACTGTCCATACACACAAACAAACGAAGATTTCTCATGCTAAATTGATCCCGTTGATTTGAGGCGACGACATCGGCGATTTCCGACGATCTCCGGCGATCTTTGCGATCTCCGACAATCTCAAACAAATCTCCGTCAGTGTCATGCCATATCCGTCGATCTCCGGTAATTGATGCGATCTCCACCCATTTGATGCTACCTCCGACGATGGAGACGATCTCCGGTCATTGCTGGCTGCGAGTGCACACACGCTCTGGCCAAGAAGTCCAAGGAGGAAGAGCACTGCACAACGTCAACGATGTGTTAGTTAAGTATGAACAAGTTCCTCTAGTGATATGAACAATGCAACATAATTAGTATGAATACCCACATCAGACCTCATGGAAAACCAAACGAACAAACACTGAACATCCAACACAGCAATTTACTCTTTTCTTGGATAGCAAGAATAATATTTTTGCACCAGGTCTGAACATGCTATAACACAGTATGAACAAGAGCATGTAGAATGTATGAACACCTTATTACATCAAGTATGAACACCCTACGCAGCAGAAGGTGCAGCTGTTATGTTCATGTGAAAAACGTGTTTAAATTAATTTCAGCACGTGCGCAATTTGACTGTTATATTAGTGGTCCCCACAGTTAGGTACGGAAATGAAAATTGCCCACCCGTCCTAATTTAGTCATGTTCATACCGTTGATAAATTGTGTTCATAGTTGCTTACTTTGGGTGTTCATAGTCTGTGCATGCGTGTTGTTAGATTGGGGTACGATTTTGAGGGATTTTTGTTAGGGTACAGTTAGCTTTCCTCAATTTTAAAACATAAAGTATACTCAATCGTAAGATCAGCATGTCTATAACAGTTTTTCATTATACTCAATCATAAGCTGATTAACGAAGGATGTATTTTACTATGTTGATTGGTCTGTTCTTCAATCAGCTTCAAAGATGATCAACAATTTACAGCACAAATGCACACTAGAAAAAAAAAAAAAAAAAAAAAAAAAGACCAAGACAACGGCTAGTCAAAATATAATTAATACAGTATTATGGTAATTAAGTTACAATTTTTTTTTTTTTTTTTTTTTGAAAACAAGTTACAAGAGTTATACGGAAAAAACTGATCATAATTATGTTTATGTGTTTTTTTTTTTTTTAACAAACGGATCATATATATATCGCTAGTAGTATTGATCCGGTGAGAGGTGAACGATAAATAAATTAATGAATCTGTTTAAAAGATAAGAGTTATGCACACCAACTTTTTATTTTGAAAATGAAGGTTAGAGAATTTTGAGCGGTACGAATGTATGATCAATTAAAAATTTCACTTTATAGTAATAAACTAAGGCTAAACAATAGTTTAATTTTTTTTATTGATTATACCTATATCTATATCTACACTATTATAAAAAGTATGTAAGGACCGAATTTATTTATTTGGTCACGGTACAATTCATCAAGTGGAGAAAAATTTCCTCTCAGTACTCAGATAGCCACCGCTTTGAACTACACGCTCTCACGATCAAATAGCCACTGTTCCAGATAAGATGAATATTCAGATCTTAAGGACAAATAATTTTATTTTTCTTATTTTCCGATCCATCCACATTTTTTGTATGATATAAAGTTTTTGGATTATTATGTCGTTAGCTTGAATAAAAATTGAAATCTAGCCGCGTACGCGTGGTTTAAAAAGTTTGAACTCTTATATCAAAAGAAAAGTTGGTGTGCTGCAGTAAAACTTCAAGAAATATATGTCAGGTAGTTTACCTCTGTTTCGCAAGTGTAGTAAGTTAAAGCGGAGTAAAACGTTAAATCACCTTAAATCAGTGGTGTTTGGTGGTAGTGAAGTAATTAGATGAAGTAAAGTTGATGTTACGTGTAAAACATGTGAAAATGTTGGTGATTTAGTTTACTACACTTATATAGTTGCGTTAATTTACTACACCTTAAATTACTTTCGTTTGGTGACTTAAAATTGATTTAAGAGCTTAAATCAATTTTACTACAGCTACTAAACGCAATGTTAAGACCTAAATCTTTTAACTGACTCAAACCAAAAATTTCTTTTTAATTGCCCGATTAATATATACACTAGTAAAAAAACCCACTTCTTGCTTTGAGCTGAAATTATTATTTCTTATAATAAACTTTTAAGATAATATGTAATGAGCCTTAATTTGAGATAATTTATATGGGCCTTAATTTTAATGGGCTGAGAATGTCAACTGACTTTAACGTACATCAATGGTTTCGATCTATCAAAGAAAATGATCAACGGCTCAGATATGAAGATAACCCTTTCATATTATTTTTTTCCAATATGCTTTTATTATTAGTAAGGATATATTTCCTTTACATAAGGACCTTGTTTTAAAATGCCATACAAGTACAAAGATTTACGTCTCAATCTGCTCAAGATTCGGCCATTATCTGCACAGTGTCTGACATCTTTTTCATGCGTTACTGTGTACACGCGGCCTGTCTATTCCAACTCCATTCTTCTTTAGTTTTCCAATTTCTCCAAACTAGAGCTCCTCCTTTTGGCAAAATACTAGAGGTGATAAAATATGATCCGACATGAAAGACTTGCTCGATCCGAGTTTTAGGGGAAGGTCAAACTGATCCGAACCTCACCTGTGGTTCAGAAAAAAAGTCAAGCTGAAACCGAACCTGATCTGACTTATACCCGAGCTGACTAGAGAAAAGAGATGTACAATCTGACCAAACCGAAAATTTTGTCCGACACGACCTGAAAAAAATGTCGGCAGCCATCAATCCGATACCCAATCCGATACTTCCATTCGGTCAAACTGACCCGACCCGATAATTTGACACCTCTACTTCAAAATACATACACTACAATTAATGAATAAAAAGTTTCTGGCCCTTGTTATACGGAACGGACGGACTGGAATGGTACTGTGCCTGTGAATGGAGAGGAATTACTGAATTAGAATTACCAGAAACTCAAACAAGATAATATATGTATATTTTTTTTTATTTTTGATGTGTATAGTGGGACAGTCTGTCTGCGGCTGGCTCTGTGTCTCAGTGCCATGAAAGTCAAGCCAGAATCTTAGGCCAATTTTCCCGCCAAAAATTAAATCCAGGGATGATTTCCCCTCCCAATTTCTCAACAGTGCTTGGTCCAGAAATAATTTTTAAAAATTATCTCTGAGTCTCTGTTTGGAAAATTAATTTTGCTCCAAATACTTCCACAAAAAAAAATTTCTTTTCGATTTGACGATTATAAATAAATATTACTACTTCCGTCCACAATTAAATGAATTTATACTCTTTAGAGCTTGTCCATAATTAAATGAACTTTACCGATTTGAATTTATTTTTCTATTCACTTGTTTGAATCTACGTGTTTCTCCAATATTATGATTACCCTTTTATTTATTATTTAATTGGAACAATTATTATGTAATTTCATTTTTCCACTAATTTATTTGACTTTTCCTAAAAAATCATTTATTCATGAACGGAGGTAATACTCATTATTGATAAAATTATCTGAGTATGAGCATGGAACTTGGGAAATATATGTGGCTGCAGCTACAAACAGTACCGAGTCTGAGCTCATGTATTATATCTATCACACAGGTTCGGCCACATGCAAGCAGCTGTGTAGCAATTAGCAAAACTTGTGTAAATAAATTATTTGGATGTGAGAATTTTTGTGTAATTTGTTTCCGAGAATAGGGTTAGAGGTGAATATTTTCTGTGTTTGATTTTGATGGCGCCGCTAGGCCCGCTTTTCTCTTTGCACGGCGAGACATTGTCGCATTGGGCCTTTATAAGGGCTTGGAGCCCACCTAGCTAAAACGCTGTCCAAAAGTCTTGAGCATTTTCAAATTCGATCATTCTGTATTCTGTAATGAGTAATGACTAATGAGAAGGGTTTCATGTTCTCTTTCTTTTTTTCTTTTTATTTTGATATGTAATTAGTTAATTAACAAACAAAAAAATCTTGGTAATTTTGACGAGATACATATACATGCATGCAAATGTTCGTGATTTTACGACATGAAGTTACAAATGTATTAAAATTAATGGTTATTGATTCTCCTATGCGAGAATACTTGGTGTAAATAAATTAGAGGTGGCAAAATTTGATCCGACCCGAAAAACCCGCATGACCCGAGTTTTAGGGAAAGTCAAACTGACCTAAACCCGACCCGACCCGGGAATAGAGGTACAAAATATGATCAGACCCGAAAAACCCGCACGACCCGACCTGAACCCAACCCAAAAAAATATCAGCAGTCGTCAACCAGATACCCGAACCGACCCGACAATCTGCCACCTCTTTAATAAATTATTTAGATGGAAGACGCTAGGTGTAATTTGTTCCGAGAATAAAGTTAGACGTGAATATTTTCTTTCTGTGTCTGCTGACGTCTCTTGGGCCGTTCTCTCTTTGCACGGCGAGACATTGTCACATTGGGCCTTTCTTTCGAAGTGCACGGAGCCCACCTAGCTAAAACTCTGTCCGAAGTCTAAGCATTTTCAAATTCTATTGTTCTGTAATGAGAATGGTTTTGAACGTTTGACGTCACAAGTTTCTGATGCACATATGTCAGAAACTTCCTATTTTTTTTTTTTTTAAATTTCAAAGTTTGATATTCAAATACCAAACCAAACGTTGATCTTTTTCATTTTCACGAGATGTATGTGCATGCAAATGATCATGCTTTTAGGATCTAAATTACAAAAGTATTATTAAATTAAGGGACAATTGGTGACTGGGATTGGGGGGAATATATAAAACTAATTGGCAAATCCCACCCCTCGGACTATCAGCCCATTATCCCATATATCAGGTCCAGTCAAATCTCTCTAGTTTAATGGGTAATAAAATTGCACATATAGAAAGCACACGAGAGAAGCACTCTTTGTCTGGTTAGGCTATAGTCCGAGACCACAAAAGCATGGAAAAGACATAGCAAAACCCTCCTTTAGTAATGTTGTTCAGACGAGCCTAATTGATCTGCTCCAAATGGGCCGTTCGAACCTCAAATCAAATATGTTCAATTCTACAAAGAAAATCCAAACCGGGCCGAGTTTAGGCCCAACTTGTAGTTATTGCGAGTTTTCCGGCCCGTTAGCTCATGAGCCGGCCTGCATGGTCAGGAAACAGGAGTAATTCCAATATGCCATGCATTGGCAAATCCCCATCATATATTTCATAGTCGTTAATTCATGCCCAACCAATCTGAATAATTCAATTTAAATTTTTCACAGATCAAAATGTCATTATGTTTATCATGTTTCTTATATTTGTTCTGTATAACTCCATTTTAGTACCAAATATTTATCAAAAAAACTCAAACATGATAGAGTGCATGCAGCATCAAATAAAAATATTGCCAAGTCAAATTGTATTAATTTTTACTCTTTCCATATCAATCTTTATTCACACTTTTATTAGCTTTCCATAGAAGTTAATAACAAAAACATATAAAGTAAAGAAAGAGGAATCAAACGGATTTGTTTTTATCAAGTGTTGAGAGAGCACACAAGGAACTTTTAATTTGTTGTTTTATGTACTACTATGTAACATATAAAAGAGTTAGACTATCATACTAATGTTAGCATTTCAGACCGAAATACTAACGCCTCAAATTTGATGTTATCGTACCCGAAATCACGATTTATGGTGCTCAATAAATTCTTTATATGAAAATATTGGGGAATACAAAAATTTTCCATTTTTAGAGTTGTTTAAGTATTTGTTTTGCATTTTTGAAAATAGCATGTACAAACATCAATATTTTATTAATATTTATGAGCTTTTTTCTAAAATTTAAAACAAATACTTAGAAAACTCTAAAAATAAAAAAATTTTGTATTCTCCAATATTTTCATATAATGAATTTATTGAGCACCATAAATTGTGATTTCGGACACGATAACATAAAATTTGAGGCGTTAGCATAATAGTCTAACTCCATATAAAAAATGAACTAAATAAGAACTTTTACATAAAAATAGTGTTGCAGGACATCTTTACATAACAATAATTTCTATGTTTTAAATTTAGATCGTTCATGTAATTTTAAAACCAACCCCGACCGTTGATGAATAAGCACAATTACACAGCTTTTTACGCTTAATAAGAAGAGATTGAATTTAATATATCAGCTAGCGTGAGTTGTGAGATCCAATGGATCGAGACGATAAAACAGGCCTTTCAATCTTCGAAAAAAGAATAACAATAGATAATAGGCTTTGGGCTCATAGTAAAGCCCATTGAATTTATAATAACATGCTTACTTTGATATACTGCAACTCTGCAAGTGAAATTATCACCAACAAATCATCAAACGAGAACAAAACACTGCCTAAACCAAATAAAAAAGTTTGAAATTGACACGTACAATATGATTCTTATAGTTCTTCAAAATGATCAGGATTAAATTCATTCCCGTCGCCGTCTTCAACAGCATGGTTGAATTCATTGCCACCGTCTTCATCAGCGTATTCGTCCTCGTTGAGATCTTCTTCATAATTTTCAAAAGCTGCTCCTTGGAGAAGTATCCGAGCCAACAGATTTGAGTTGTCTTCCTTGAACCTGTGGTCAGATGTGTGCTGCTGGTTGAATCGGCCTGGCAATTTTGATTTTGTGCTGTAGCACGACTCACAGAGGTCGAAGCCTATTTTTTCTTTGCAATCAATGCACTTGTACCTCTTCCCTTTAATTGGATACAACTGGATCAGAGTAAGAACTATTAGTTTAATTAATGATGCAGCAAACAAGAATTTCAATCAATTTAAAAGCTCTATAACATGCTTTTGTTGTTGGAGGCTCTAATGCTCAACCACACTAAGTTTCAATACTATGTGACCCATAAGAGGTATTACAGTCAAATTGGAATACACGGCAAGAATCAGTTCGAGCTCCAAAAACTAGTCATGGCAAGCAAAAGTTTTCCAGTGAATTAACCCAAAATAAAAATTTCAAGTCCATGAGATTTCTTCAACATACCCCACAATAGTCACATCCGACACCAACATGAACACTGTATTTCACATCATCAAGAAGTGAACGTATATCTTTCTTCTTAGAATTCCCATCTCCTTGAGCTGTAAGAATACAGAGGCCGGTTTGGTAGAAATCACAAACAAATATATATCAGTAACATTTCAGCCTGGTAAATTATAGCTTTAGAGAGAGAGAGAGAGAGGAAAAAAAAAACAATCAGTGAGCTAGCAAGCAAGCGAGATATTCAGGTCAAATACTGCAGAAGCATAAATTTCATGACTGGTACCATGCTAGTACCCAAGAAATAACTTGGCAATGTTGCCACATATACAAACTCATGTTGGCCATATACCCAATGCAATGGACAATGGTTCATGAAATCTTATTTGAAACAACAGTACTTATTAATTACCCCATAAACCTTGGGAAAAAAGATATTATTATATTTTACCAGATGATGACGACGACGTGTCACCATGCTGCTGCTGAGATTTATAAACTAATGCTGCCTGCCTTCTAGAAGCGTACTCCTCTGGAAAGCTCTCCTCCAATAAGTGATCCAGGTCCAGACAAACATTTGGGAATTGTCCCGGATGCGGAGCCCCACACACCTTACACTCCAATCTTTCTCCAGCCATGCTTTTCAGACAAACTTCACAATACACTGCTCAGTTGAAGAATTGGTATATTAATGATTACAATATTGTTATTCTTACAAAAGGTTTATTATCCTACTTCTAAATTAATTTTTAAATTCATTAACACTTTTCAAGGAGATTATCTTAAAGCTGACAGGATCAACAAGGACATCAGTTGCACTATTAATTTCCTGACCAGCAAAGATTACGGGGAATACAAGTTAAAAACTAAAAAGAATAACAGAAAACTTGAAGTCATGTTTGCACACCAAAAGAGCTCACAAAACCAGGACTCCAGCCTGATATAGCCATATTAAACAGAAGGTGTTTCACGACAAAGGTGATACTAAAATTGATGGTACATATAGAACTTACCATGGCCGCAGTTCAGAACTGAGGGCAGGTATAATAATTCATTGCATAAGGAGCACAGTGCATCTTCAACAGAAATTTTCTTTGGCAATCCATGTGCGGAGCCATTTTCCGTTGTTTGTTGTAGATCCGAGTTAGTGCTTCCACCAGAGTCATCAGTGGGACCTGATTTTTTTTTTTGGTCTTTATTAGTGACGAAGTTACATACCAGTGCAGGGTATAGGTTAATAAATATATAAAACTCTAATGGAACAGATATCTTCCTACCAGAGCTTCGAAGTG
Organism: Cyperus esculentus; assembly: GCA_030179965.1. Lineage (NCBI taxonomy): Eukaryota > Viridiplantae > Streptophyta > Magnoliopsida > Poales > Cyperaceae > Cyperus > Cyperus esculentus. Next base: position 5,397,259 of record JASGLE010000012.1, read on the forward strand.
GAACCTCATCTACAAATTGAGGGGATTGTATACGGAGATGCTGTTCTTCCTCTGCGAAGAGAATTTCGAAAGGGAAAAAATGTTGATGTCGGATCTTGGGAATAAAAAAAAACTGTAATAACACACAGCAAAGCATAACAGTAAAACAAGATACACTGACCAATCACCTCCTTTTCCCTCCGCTTGTACGCGACCGGTTCGAGTTTTAAGAGCAAGTTGTGGAGAAGCGGGCATATGCTAGGGAAATGCTGAAACGGCTGCCGGCATATAGCACAGTGCGATTCCTGTACACTCTGCATCGCCCGGTGAACGCACCAGAAGCACGATATGTGGCCACAAGCTGCAAAAAAACAGGCATCAGGATTCAGGACAAACCAATAAAGAAAGACAGTAATAAAATTGAACATTTTTTTTTTCTTTTTTGGTTCCAGTGAGAGTATTGTGATCTTACATAGAACAATGGGCTTGTACAGCAGATCCCTGTGTTACATAAAACATATTGAGAAGTACAGACTGATTAGTACACTCGTTGAAAACAAATCGAGATAAAGATGATATTGATATATATTTTACAATAGCTTTAAGCATGCACTTGTAACTTATCACAAGTAATTTTGATTTTTGGAATAACAATTAACTATTCTATATGATTTCAACAACTGAATAAAGGGCATCAGTTATCAAATGATTCCCTATAGCATTAGCATCTCATAGTCCCCATGTCAACAATCCATACACTCAATCAATCAGGCAACAATCTTCCCCTAATTGAAGGGCAAAGGGGCAATAAGCGAAGAGCACTCACAGGCAGACGCAGCACTGGAAGAGAGAGCTGGTGTAGTCGTCCTTCAATTGGAGCTCGTCGATTATAGCCTTATCGCCTCCGGCCTTATCTTCTCCGGCGCTCGCCATTGTTCGCGCGCTCTCGACGTCGGTCGGTCGGTTGTCGCTTGGAATCGGTATGCGAAGTCGGAAACCGGAACGGAACGGAATGCCGTAGATTGATTGATTGATTGCTGATTTCTGATTGATTTCTCTCCAAGTTTTTTCTACGGATTTTTCTTCGGATTTCGGTTCGGGATGTTCTGTGGCGAATCATGGCAGCAATCGGGTCGAGTCAGGTTGACTGACCCGTGACCTGAAGCCCTGACGGGTCGATTTGATTCAACATTGTCGAGCTTTGTATATGGTCAGACTCAGACCCGTTCAAAAGAAGACTCCAGAAGGTCCGGGGCTCCTGACATCATAGCGTCGATGTGATTCAGACCCACTCCGTTAACGCTGACCACGCCAATTTCTCTCCACTCTACAATAACGAAATGTATTCTTTTTTTTTTTGATTTAACGAAATGTATTCTCAAAAATCGCTTCTATTTTTCCTGACGGAATCTTATCAACGGCGCTGGCTATTTTTTAACGTGTGGCAAACAAACAAAACAACGCCCAAATTGCGGAGTGCTCGTTCTCTGTAGCGCTGCATTGCGTAGCGCAGAATGTGAACCGTTAGATCATCCTGAGATTCGATTCAGCACAGATTCCGAGATGATCTAACGGTCCATATCCTGCGCTACACAATGCAGCGCTGCAGAGGATATGGAATCTAAATTGCGAAGGAGGGAATCTTATTTATATGGGTGGACTCTCCCCCTCTTCACATAAAAGTAGTAGTAACAGCGCTGTTCACCTACGGGTTTCACCTCAAAAAAAAAAAAAACAGCGCTGTTGTACTTCTTCCTCCGCAAGAAAGCATAGATTTTTGTTCTCAAAAAAAAAAAAAAAAAAGCATAGATTTTCTTTCCTGAAAGAGGGAAGGAAATCTAGCTATCTAGCTAGCTAAATAAGGTACGAGATTCCCTCTCTCTCTTTTTCTTTAGTTATTCTTCTTCTCTGTGCCCCTTTTGTTTGTCATCGCTTAGTTCCTAAGCGTCCCAGATTCGGTCCAATTCTTTATGGTTTCGATGGGAAAAGGTAAAGGTCGCAATTCACTTTTGGCTACGAGAGTAGAGCTGATCAATCAATGGTGGTAATGTTTGTGGTTCTTTGAGATGAGGTAGTAGTCAATTCTTGATTGTTGCTGGAAAGTATTTGAGATGAGAACTGTGATACCGAATTGTTGTTGTTAGGTGATTCTGTTGGGTTAAGGTTGCGCATTCCTTGATTGATTAGTTAGTTGAATAGGCTAATTAGTTAGTTCTTTCTTCTTCTCCAAGTCTAATGCTTGTACTGAGTTTACTTTGACCGGCCTGATGGTTGAAATTGTGAAACTGGTTCTTTCTTGTGCAGACTTAGTTGCTTCCCGATCTGTTGCAAGAAGGAGATGGCAGAGGTAATTTCTGGCTTTGTTGATATTGTTCTTTTTGGTAGTAATACTTTTGTTTCGTAAGTTTTACCGGTGTTTTGTTTGCAGGAGGGATATCCAGTCAAGTTACATGTTTATGATCTCAGCCAGGGGCTCGCACGCCAGCTGTCGACAACATTTCTTGGCAAAGCCATTGAAGCCATATGGTAATCACACTGACACATAATAGATCGATTCTTATTGAGTATTGTATTGGTTTAAAGGACTATGTATGGATCTTCTTCTAGATCTCAAATTAATTTAGGTCAATGAGAAAGGTTTTTAGACAGTTAGGACCAAAATGTTGTCAACGGTTGAACAAAATGTATTCAATATGTTTTTAGATTTTCAGATTGAAGTTGTAAATACAACAAGAACATTTTTGCTATGTGCCCCCGTATATACAATATTATTTTCAGGTGTCATGTGTGGGAGATAAAGAGTGGGGCATGATAGTTATCTAGCTCTAGCTCCTCTAATATTTATTAACTGCTTAGAGGTCTTACCGTACCAGGCACACAGGGTTGGTGGTATATGGGATAGAGTATTATTTTGGAGCCGGAATCCACCAGGATTTAGAAGGGAAGACACCATATGGGAAGCCAGTCCAAGTGGTCGACCTTGGTACAACACACATCCCCAAAGAGGTATTCGAGGAATATCTACAAGAGATTAGCTCGCGGTACACACCGGAGACGTACAACCTGTTGAAACATAACTGTAACAATTTCACCAATGAGGTGGCACAGTTTTTGGTTGAGAAGACCATCCCAAGTTATGTTCTGGACTTGCCCAACGAAGTCATGAGTAGCCCTATGGGTGCCCTGATAAGTAAGAAACATTTTTCTTTTCCTTATTATGTATCTTGTTGTTGTTTGCTTCCATTTTTATTTGAGGTTGGAAAAATTGTGGCTTAATGATTTATTCATTAAACTGTGTGACCTTAGCTATGCTAGTAAGAATCTGTCGAGATAATAACTAGAGGATCCCTATGAAACATCACATTGTGGTGAGAACCAATATAATTCTGTTCATGCTGCAGTTCCTATCGGTACCGGTACCGTACTAAATTAGAAGTACAGCTGTACAAGTATCTACTACAGCAGTGCTAAGTAAATGTTCTGCGAATATCTGATATAAATATTTATTTGAAATATTGAAAATGCACGCTCTAGTTTTGCAATAGTAGATTCCTTCATGAAATGTATCTTTCTGAAAACCAAATATGTTAGCTGTTTTAAGAGATGTTCCTTTTCTAATTATAAAACCTTTATCGAATGCTCAAAATTAACATATTTGATGATCTTTGCTTAATTTGCAGTGCCTATGATTCAGAGGCTGGAAACTACCATGCGATCAGGAGCAGTCCCGCAAGCCCCTCAATTCGTGCCTTCTCCTGCTATGCCTCGTAGCAGTTCACCAAATAATAACACTAACCCAACTTCTAAATCCAGCTCAAGCTCGAGCGTAACCTCGACTAATTCTGCAAGCTCGGTTCCACCAGCCGTTCAGCCAGCATCGAAAACCGTGAACAAGGAAAATCAGGATCCACTTGGAGAGGCACGCAATCGAGTGCAGGAGGAAATCACAAAAGAGTTCCAGGCCATCATGGCGACTGGCACGTTACGAGCCAGTGAGGCTGCAGCACTTGCCGCAAGGCGAGTCATGGAACGGCATGGCCGGATGGATGTATCCATGCAGGGATAGCAGATCGAAGATGGTAACTGAAATGTTTACTTGTCAAGTATCATGACGTTCTGACGTGAAGGTTGCATTGATTTGATTCTTTTGGGGAAACATTAAATTTAGTGAATTATCGCTTAAATTTGGATAGGTGGATGGATGTGAGGTGCTTGTCAGTATCTGAATCGATAGACTGATACGAGAAACTTTGTTATGGAACTTTTTTAAACTGTTAACTTAAAGGAATTGGACCATCCTTTTATATGTTGTTTGAACTGTTGAACGTTGCTTTCGGGATAATCTCATCGGAAACTCGAGTGTTAGTTCACGGATGTTATGATTTCAACTTACGAGTCGGGAACATTATTTTTATAATTCTATATCCACAATGATCTCAAATATTTATTTATTTTTTAGATAAAAATAAGGATCAAGCCACTCAAATTTAAATATCTATAAAATCCTTTAATCCAGTTTTCGAACTCGCGACTTTCCACACATAAAAACATTACCCTTAACTATATAGATAAGGATGTTCGTCGGCAATTATTTATACTTTAGCCTCCTTTTGTCAATCCACTTACTCTGGCCTTAGTATTGTACACAGTACACATTTAGATTGAGCCACAATTGGAGCAAAAACATTTGATATGGCTGTTCATACAAAATTTGTCTGCATATCTAGCAAGGCCAGTACGTTGATTTGCTGTAGCAACCGTATACCATCTTTCAGCTAAAAAAATGTATAATTTAGATACAGTAATATTGAAAAGGATTACTTCTATCTAACAAAATGAAAATATAATGGCAATACTCTGCTGATAATAATAATTTGATTAAGCATATGTTGTACTTTCAATAACTGAAAATTAATTCAGAACCACACATCTCGTCTAGTGGCAAGAGAAGCGCTCTCTGTGTGGAAGGTCATGCGTTAGAAATCTGAATGTAGTGTTTCTTTACAGATATCTAAATTTGAGTGGTTCCTCATTTTTTTTGACAATTAATTTTGCTTGACATGTACTCTACACAATTCTCAATGATTCCATATAAATAACAAATCGGTTTAATATCACTGAAAGAAATCACTAGCTAATTATTTCAGTAATAATTTAGGGACGATATTGTTTCCACTGCTTGGCTCTGGAACTACCTACCAACTTCATTTTATACACCATAACCATTACAAACAAAACGAGCCTAACAAACAGGAACCAAATTTACTAATTTAGCAGGCTCTACTGTGTCTACTATTGCCAATAAATAGCTCTGCTGAAATTGTGCCTATTGTGCACTCATTCCCTTCACTGAAATTCTTAAGAACAAATACAAAAAACAACAAGAGAATTAGTATAAAGTACTTATCAGCACATTTCATTTTAATTTCTTCATAAAATGATGACAAGCGAGAGAAGTAAAGTAGCGTTTGCACTGTTCGTTATACTTGCCATCCACTCTGCTCTTAATTTCTCTGATGCTGCTGATCAATGCTATGATGATTGCATAAAGAATGAATGTGCTGCTGGTCGATGGTTTCATGTTGTTTGTCGCACGGGATGTTTTGTTGGTTGTGCTGGTGATCTTCGAGGTATCGTATTTTCTCTTGTTTTCCCTTTTCACCTTTCCAGTTTCCATGCTTGTCATGACAAAGATTTTTCATGTTTATGGTAATTTATTCTGTTATTCAGGGCATAGTGTAGTTTCAAGCACTACATCAGCTCCAAGGCGGATTGCTCCGAAGATGAACGGTTGATCGATGATACGATGGATACAAATGAAGATAAGAATCGTTAGCCGAGGCCCTTTGTAGATGTATTGCGTTGGATTAATTGATTGATGAATTGTACTCTGCAAGTGTTTCATAATTTTATCCAAATTCTGCTTTAACATACATGCTTGTTATCTTTTATTACAAGCATTTTTTGTTGCTGTCGGACGAGTTGGTAGTAGTGTCTACGCAGTTGTTTCGCTTGGATTAACAATTTTATTATGCAATTATAGCACTATTTTGAATGAAGATCAGAACAATATCAGGATTTTCTGTGGAGGTAATTTCAGAAACCGGACCAAATTGATCGAGTTGCAGTGCCGTATATATGGTGAAATGTCAAAAAATAGTGCGATACAAAGTACTACGATCCAAAAGTATATTTATGATAAAATTTTACTGCAGTTTCCTCTTTGATTGTACATTTTAATGACAAAATATCAAGCATCCATAAGACTAACTAAGAAATGGTACACTTATCCTGCTTCGTTTTAAATTAGAACGAGAGCCTCTCATCTAAATAGGGAAATCATTCTCAGAAAAGTTCGAAACTGTTTAAGCTCTGAGGTTAGAAAATCTCTTGACAATTCGAACCACACATTCTCACATTAATTAGGTTCCAACAATTACCAGATCATAATCTCCTCTCTTCCTTATATACCCGCCGTCTCTACGATGGTGCCAAAATCAATCGAGTTAAATTCAAAATACAAGTAAGAAACCAGACAAAATGGCACTACTCAAAGTTTTCAAATCCGGGACGTCCGTGATCGCAAGATTGGCCCCGTTTAGTTCGAGGCTAATCGCCACCAACGCAAAAAAACCGCAGGTAATCTAGATATGTATGATTTTATTTTCTTTTACTGATAATGTGGTACCAGTATAATCATGTATAAGGTTCAAAATTAATTGTAATTTTCCAAAAATAGATCATTGTAGTTTCTCCAATTACTAGATGATCAAATCCTTTATAATTGCTAGTTGATAAAAGATCCAAATATTATAACATATTAATCTAGTTTTTACTTTTTACATTTTTCTGGTATAGTACAGGTGTTCTCAAAAACAGAAAATGAGGACTGTGTAACATATACAGTTGATCTTAGAGTATGCGAGGACAAGGTTGTGGATGCCGCAAACTATGTCAGTGAGAAGGCAGAAAGTGCAGCCAACACATCCAAAGAGAAGTTCTTCGAGACGAAGGATAAGATCGCCGAGACGGCCAGCGAGATGAAAGGTTTCGCATCCGATAAGATGGATCAGATCAAGGATACGACCGGCGAAAAGTACCAGAATGCCAGGGAATACACAGCCAACAAAATGGGAGAAATGAAGGACTCAGCTGAGAACAAGTATTATGAAGCTAAGGGGAGTATAAGTGAAAAGGTTGATTGTGCAAAGGATAAAGCTGAGAGAATTAAGGATTTAACTGAGGATAAATTGAAGGAAAAGATATCACAAGCAGCTGATGGTGTTAAAGAAAGGATGGATGCAGTAAAAAATGCAATGAATTAATTAGATGACACAAAAGAAAAAGAAAAACTGTCAGGGTTTAATTGTATCTCAGTTACTATTTTTTTTTTTTTAAATTAGGAGGCATAGAACTGACGGCATAGCGTTATTCGCAGTTTTCTGTCAGTTGTTCAATTCCTAACTTGTTAAGAGTTGAAATTTTGGATCCTAATACTGTATCTTTCCTTTTTTTTATCATCTTTTATGTACAACAGTGTATACTCTATCTGTGTATTCCTCTAATTGAGTGAAGCTACGGAGTATAAGCTCATAAAACTTTTCTATGAGCGTACTATCAAGAGCATATCGAATTATCTCCAAATTCTGATGTATATGCCTCCGTAAATTTTTCATATCAAAATCTTATTAGATAAAAACTTTAATTTTCAAAATTTTAGTATCCGTTTGAGATTTCTTGACACTACTTATCTTGACTATATTGATACAAAAGACTTTATGGATGCGTTTTTTTACGAATCAATCTAAATATCGTTTGATTGTTTATCAAAATTTTATACATTTTCTAACTGTTGTAATTTAATGAATAAAGAACTATCAAACCTTACATAGATTGAATAAAATTGAAACCAAAATAAATTTATAAGTTAAACAATACTTGTATATACTTTTTCCATTTTTAAGAAATTTTAATGATTTTTTTTCAAATTTATTGAGAATACCATTGTCAATATTGTCAAAATAAGTATTGTCAATTGATCACTCCGTTTTAAAGAAATCTCAAACAAATGCTTAAAAATTTTCAAAAATAGAAACTTTTGTATACTATAAGATTTTGATATAAAGAATTTATTGAGCCATATAAATTAAAATTTGGAGGTGATTTAATATATTTTTGAAGGCATGCTCACAGAGGTTAAGTTCATGACATCTTTACTTCCTTTTAATCTATTTAATAAAAGGTTAGATGTGTTTTAATCTATTCCATAAAAAAAAGAGTAAATCTAGTGTGCTCCTAGGAGCACGGAGGCCTCCCGTGCTCCTAACTAAAAAATCATACTAAATCATCATGAAATTTTCATTTATCATTCTCATTAAATTCTTTATATGAAAATCTCTTAGGATACAAAAATTTTCCATTTTTTGAGTTTCTTAAGTATATATTTTGGAATTTTTTAGAATGACCTCAAAATAATAATAAAATAATGTATAAAACTTTGTCATCTTGAAAAAATACAAAACAAATACTTAAAAATCTCAAAAAATGAAAATTTTTTGTATCCTATGATATTTTGATATAAAGAATTTAGTGAGACCCATAAATCGAACTTTCGAATTGGTTTAGTATGATTTTTGAGTTAAGAGCACGGGAGGCCTCCGTGCTCCTAGGAGCACCATAGTTTTACTCTAAAAAAGAAATTAAATTTGAGTGGCTTGACACTCATGTTTGTCGCAAAAAAAATAAAACATAAAAAAAAGCAGCACCGCAGCTGCAAAGCAATATAATGAAAAATGCTTCATGAGCAAAATTGTCTAGATTGGTGGATTCTACTATAGGACATTAAAATATGGTCGATTAGACTTAGACACAATTTCAAAATCGGACGGTTATAATAAATCATTTAGACACAATTTAAGATAGATACTTAATAAAAAGAGAACTGATTGATTAAAAACGGACAATTATTAAACCAATCTTTTGTCTAATGGCTATCATGGGTTCGAAAACCGGATGAAAGTCTTTATATAGACATTTAATTTTGAGTGGCTTGACCTCATCTTTTATCTCAAAAAATAAAGGACAATAATTTAGATTGATCCAAAGCAAAATGCTTTGTAAAAGTATTAATCATGCTGTATTTATTCTATGGTGGATTGTACTATAGATTAGAAAATATAGACTACTAGTTTTGGAAAATCCAGATAATCGATATATATATTGTTTAGACACAATTAGAAATGAACAATTAACTTTTTTTAAAAAAAAAAAAAACATTCCACTAAAAATAAACGGTCAATTCTTTTATAAATCAGAAAAAATATAGACTGTTAATTTTATTTAATCAAATGGTTATAATAATTTTGGATCATAGCAAAAAAGAAATACTTAATTTGTAAAGTAAAATTGAACCGCTTATAATTCGGTTGTCAATACCTCAAAATCCCTCTTATTCCGTTTTACCGACAAATCAACCCTTGCATTCTAAATTCTCCATACTCAAAACCTCCTCTTACTAACTGAGTGACTGACTAATCGGTCCCACAAGTCAGTCAGAGACCTTCCCTTCCCTTTCCCGTCACTTCTTTGGCAGCCAAATTCAGTTCCGATCGCGGCGAATTCTTAAACTCCGGTGCCGATGGAGAACATGCGGTACGCGGAGGAGCTCCTGCGGGAGTTCCTAATCTTCCGCGGCTTCACGGCCACGCTGCAGTCCTTCGAGTCCGAGCTGTCGTCCGAGACCGGGAGGAGCTTCGACGTGGACAGGGTGCTCGATCTCGTCTTCTCCGTGTACATCCCGCGGTTCCAGCCGGAGAAACTGCTCGCGCTGCTCAGCTTCCTCAGGCAGTGCCTGACCTCTCCCTCCGACGCCGCGCTGCTGTCGGGGCTGGCCAAGCTGGAGCTGTCCGTGCTAAGGTACTATGTGGTGTATGCGATGAAGTCGTCGCGGGTGGATAAAGTGACGGAGTTCTTCGGGTTGAATGGGAGCTGGTTGGTGGAGAAGAGGGAAGACTGGTTGCCTTGGTTTGGTGAGCATTTTTCTGTACAAATATTTGTAGAACAAATTTCATGGTATGTGAACATATGAATCCATGTGCCTACCGCTAGTAAACACTTAGAATGAACATGTTGAAGACTACTTTTGAGAAAGAGAGAAACATCTCGCTTCCGTTGAAAAACCGTCCATACGTACGTCCATAGACGTACAAAGAATGCAACAGATACATCCTGAAATGTATACATCATGAAATGTAACCTATGGATGCCATGGACGCTATGGACGCTAGGTATCACTCTTTTGAGAAAAAGAGAAACATCTTGCATCCATTGAAAACCGTCCGTACGTCCCCAGACATACAAAGAATGTAACAGGTACATCCTGAAATGTAACAGATACATTCTGAAATGTAACCCATGGACGCTAGGTATTACTTTTTGATAAAATATAAATCAATTCTTTAAGGGAATTAAAAAGAACAAAAAAGGAATGAACTTGCATGGTATCTGTTAATTTTTGTAGGGGATTTGAAAATAGTTTCACTGGTATATTTTTGTAGCTAAACAATGTGATATTATTGGCAGCTATTCCGTACATAAAGAACCCTAGCTTGGATCCCCAATTTCGTGTATATTTCTCCAAAGAGTGGCTGGATGCGTTGGCTACATCGTTTCGGAACTTTTTAAGCGAGATCTTCAATGGAACTCATATCCTTTCTGACCTGAAATTATATGTTATTATTACATGTCAACTAACCTGTATTAGGTCTGTACACTGAAATAGGTTTGATATTGCACCAATCATCTTCAGGCTGTTTGAGTACCAGTATCATCTGTGTGTACAGAACTCAACCCAAAAACTGGTTGGCGTGATCAAACTGCAGAACTGCCTTAATACATCCTTTATTTTATGCTTCGTTATGTCTATCTTACAGTCCTGTAGTATTGTGTATACATTGAAACAAGTACTGATACTGTACTATCAGCTTCAGACCGTTGCAGTGCTGGTATCTACCTGGTGTGAGTACCACACACCAGTTTCATCTGGCCATAATGTAAAATGTTCCTCAATATTTTTTGTGTATTAAGAATAATTAAAGCATTTGTTCCTCAGCAGTTCTAAAGAAAAAGATAATAAAGGCTTTAGTTTCTAGGAATTGTACTTACCTTTATAGCTTGTTTGGGAATTTCCTTAATATACTACGTCTTCCAGCTTTACTAAAAATTAGTACTGAAAAGATTACAGTGAAGCGTTTGAAGAATGACATAAAGCAACTAAATAATAGACTGTCGGAGCTTCAAGCCCTGCTAGAGGCTAAAGAGGCTGAAATATCACGCTTAAAAAGGTAAATAATGGTATCTCCAAAGTATAACTGGTAGTCCGGTAGCATCAAAGTTCAGCTGGTTTTCAAGATAACAATTGCTAACCTGGTGCAGTTTAGGGTCTACAGGTCTTTATTTTGTAATGAAATTCTTAATGTTTGGTTCTAGTTCATCAACATTCTGAAATTCTTAGGGTGGCATAGGATTAAGGTCATTAACTTTTCATTATTCCTGGGTCTAATTGGATCCACATTTTTTTGGACTTTAACACAAGTCTCAAGTAGGTTTGAGTCCAATTTAGATGGGTCCTTCAGGTTTGGTCAAATTTGCTAACTCTGCTGTAGAAGTCTTTTTGGTACATTGTGTTGTTGCATGTACCAGTTATAATTGCCAAATGGCATATCTCTGGCATTTTTTTTTTCTCTTTTTCTGTCCCATTGTGTAGAAGGAATTCTTCATAATAAGTAACCTTATTTGATTTTTTTTTTTCCTTTTCAAGTTTGCCTACTGTTTTTGGAGAGAAAAAAATTATCAAAGATTTATCAATCAATAATCATGGTGACAAAAGCACTACCTCAGTATCTGAAACAAAGGATTTGCATGAATCTTCAGCTACAAGTAACTTTATATGTGAATCTGGTTCGTGTTCAACTCAGTCTTTATTAAGAGAGGAGCCAATTCAAGATAGCAGCTCTGTTATAACTCAGGCAGGTTGAGCTTTATTCAATTTCTTATTTCTTTCTTATCTTCTGTAAATCTTTTGGAGCTATACGTAACTGACTTAACATACCATCCAGGATGCCAACAAGAGTTAATGGGAGAAGAAGATTTTCCTGAAGTTAGGTTTAACTTTCAGGTAGCTTGCTGTAGGCTTGAACCTTTTATTCTTTCTTTTCTTTAGTTACGATGTTAGGTTTTTAATTTGTTTTTGTTTGAAGGAAACCTTTTTGGGACATACTAGCCCAATAAGTCGGTGTCGTTTCTCTGCATCTGGGGCTAATGTTGCAAGTGCTTCTTTAGATGGCACTGTCAGGTAAACAGATTTTTTCACTGCAGTTCAAATTGTTCTATGAAAGATTTTTTCTTTTTTTTTTAATTTTCTTTGTATTTATTGAAGGATCTGGACATATGATTCATCGTCACCATCATCGAGAAATGCAACCATATATTGTGGTTCTGAAATTATGTCTCTTGATTGGGAGTGTAGATCAGACCGATTGGTACGTGTCATTTTATTGTAATCTTTCAAATTGATAACTTGTGTTGCAAAAGGGGAGATGGAAGAGAGAAGAACTTTATATCCTGGTTAATTTCTGTTGACATTAGCTCCTCATAGGGACGGTAGATGGTGGCGTTAAAGCTTGGAATGCTGATGCAAAGCGGGTTGTTGCTGATCTCAGCACATCCAAAGAATATCCTAGGTTGGTTAAAGCAGATTTGAGATTGCTGCAAACTTGATTTTGTTTTATACCACCATACAAGTTTAATGAGTAGTGCTTATTCGTCTTCAGTGTATTGGATATCAAGTGTAGCCCAGTGGATCCAATTTTTGTCTCAGCAGCGGCTTCAAAGAGGTAGTATGATTCACTTGTTTATTTATATATACTTTTATAAGTTGGTTGGTTTGCCGTGACCAGCCTTTTATTTTTATTTTTTTTTCAATTTGTTTCTCTAGGCGTGGCTCAACCATACTTGACAGAGCTGGCTTTGCTTCCTTGACTGCTTGGAATATGAAAATGTTAAAACCTGTGGTATGGATTTTATCTCAGCATTAAGTTTTTTCAATTTACTATTAATGTTGGGACCTTCATCTACTTCATGTCATTTTTGTACTGCTTTATGTTTCTTAATAATTAATATATGGTTTTTGCACTTAAGCACTTTAAATAAATGGGGCTTTGTTTTATTTTCCATGGTGAGAGGCATGTTCAGTACAAGGTCATACTTGAATTTGGCCGTTAAAAACCTAGTGAAATATAAAGGAAAAATAGAGAAACAATATCAATTAGAAATGTGAAGCTTTGGAATTTTGTTTGTATCTATGCAAATTTGATACACAGTCATCATATATACATAGGGTGTATATATATTACTTTTTAAGTCCTTGATGTTAAAGCACTTGTTTTATTCTATTTGTGAAGACAGTGCTTCCTCTTGGAGAAGACCCTCCTGCCATCACGTCTCTGTGTTTTAATCACAATGGCAAAATTCTAGCAGCTGGTGCGACAGATGGAATGATTCACATGTTTGGTATCCTTCATAATTGAATACATATCAGTAATGTATTTCTTTTTCTTATTAGAATGTTCCTGAACAAAAGAATAGATATGTCAGCTGGCCTTCAGATAACAGGATGGCCGGCACATGACACTGCTGTTAGTTCAGTAAAATTTGGGCCGGCTGAGACCAGTATTTTTAGCTTAGGCTCTGATGGCAAGGTTAGTTGCTTTGTTTTCTTCTCTCCTTTCCGGAAACCATATCTACGTGTAGATCTTGAGTTTTGTAACTTCCATGGCAGATTTTTGAATGGAGTTTGCATAATCAAGGTCAGATCCTCTGGTCGAGAGACTGCAACAAGTAAGATGCTTTTCTACATATGTGATGTCCTTCAATTGTTGCTAAGTTAGTGCCTATCTGGTAATGTGCTGGTACGGTCATATTCATAGGCTCATAGGGAATCCAGACATTAAAGCCAGTGTAATACTGGCATGTTTTTGAACTATGACTTGTATTCTGCATTGTATTGTTATTATTCCATATATTGGGCTTAGTTTAAGCCTAGAGAGCTTACATTCTGAATTGTGTTCTTATATTAGGTTTTGCAGTCCAGAAAGTTTGAACAATTGCAGACATGAGATGGCACTAGATGCAGATGGAAAGAGATTGCTGGTCACTTCTGGCTTGGTCAGGGCACCAATATATGAGGTCTGCCCCTCTTCCACTCAAAAGAAAAATATATAAAATGATAATAACAAAATAAAAATAATTAACAAATAATAAGTACAGGTGAGCATTTTATTTAATTGTCAGTCAGCTAAAAGAAGTCCTTTTCAAACAACTCTCCGTATCTAGATGATATTGTAATAAGAAAAATAATGAGAGCATGTATTAATTGTTGTACAGGTACAAGGGCAGATGAGTGGGATGAAAACACTTCCCCACAGTGCGGCTATAACTAGTGTCGACTGGCACCCGACTCGTAACATGTTCATTACCGGTTCCGCGGACCACTCTGTCCGTGTAACTTCAATTATTTGATTGAGTTTGTACTAAATTAGCTGTTTGTTTATCATGTGTAAGTTTTGTTTTCCTAACTTCAATTATTTGATTGAGTTTGTACTAAATTAGTTGTTTGTTTATCATGTGTAAGTTCTGTTTTCCTTAGAGACAGACGTTTCTGCTTGGTGGCTGTATAAAATGCAAATGGTATTTGGGATGGAGGGAATTGTAAACAACCTCCTTTGTTGGCTGAGAATTGTTTATTGTATGGTGCTGTGTCAACACTGACAACCCATAATCAAGTTCATAACTAATACAATATTTGCCTGAGGTTGTTTCACAAAAAGAAAAAAAATAGAACGAAAAAAAAAAAAAACCAAAACCATAGAGGCCTGAAAAAAGGAGTCTGCCCAGAATCATAAACAATCAAAGATGAATAAATTTTGGTTAACATCATATATTGTTATAATTAAACTCCCAACAAATATTGATTTAAAATTTGAACTTCCATCAATCAGTAAGGTAAGCTTCCAGCAGCAAAGAATTCAAAGTAAGACCACTACTTACAGCTGGTTGCCATCCAAAACATAGCATGGCGTTGATCTATGAATGAGATAAATATAAATTAAATGCAAAGTAATTTAGATTGTGGCCAAACAATGGCGTAGGTACATTAATTGAATAAATTAAACAACACGACATGCAATCTCGAGTTTGATAACCTGAAAAAACACAGTATACAGATTTTGTTAGTGAAAAAATAAAAAAACAAAGCTTTAAAAGACTGAATCAGACACTATTGAAAGCTATAGGTGGGTACTGTGACTTGAACTCAGCATTATTAAAGGCACTGTGAATGAAGCAGTATACAGTAAACAGAGAAAAATGTAGGTTGTCATTTTCATGCCATTCAGTTTCGAAAAAAGTAGAGGGAAAAGGTTGTGCAACACTGCTCAGAAGAAAATATAGAGGGGAGTTCAAATTTGCTAATTACAAAAGATTGAAGTGAGGTCAGCTCTACCATTTAATTTTGGAAAGAAGTTAGGTTAGATTAAACAGTTCTTTCTAAGTTACAGCATACACAGATTTGTTATAATAAAAAAAAAATAGAAGAAAAACTAAGTTTGATTCATACCTGAAAAAAAAAACATCACTGATGATGATTTTTTTGTGCTATAATACCACCTTCACATATCTTTCACAAAGCCATATTTCTCCATGAAAGGATTGACAAAGTTCTTCGGGGGACAGTTCTCGATGCAGTCTGCCCACACTCCGGGATCATTCAAATCTCGCTCCGCAACCCACACACTGCTATTGCACTTGAAACCGGCTCCGAACGTGACCATGAAAATGCCGTCTCCTTTACTCAGTCTCCTTTTCCCTTCCATGTACGACAACACATACCAGATGCTGCTTGCTGAGGTATTGCCAAACCTGTGGAGAGTCATCCTGGCCGGCTCGATATCGTACTCAGTCAGACTGAGACCCTTTCCGACCCCATCTATCACAGCAGCACCTCCAGTGTGTAGACAGAAGTGCTTGATAGCTGCAGTTATAAACTTAGTTGTTATAAATTAATTAAGCTGAAGGTCAAGACTAAGAACAGCAAGGATATTGCTTGGGATATCAAAATTTTTTTATTTATAATATGATTTTCTCAGATTTTCTTCTATATAATTTAGAGATTTTGTTGTTCTAAGTAATGTGGTTGTTGTCTATAGACCCGACCTAAGCTGAATATGGTTAAGCATTTGAGCTGTCATGTTAGTATGTTACCCCACTTATATGGTACCAAATAGTTCTAAGGTACCGGTAATGGAATGTTTTCTGGGACCAGATATATTTATGGCTTGTGACCAATTAATTTGACTCATTAATGACTTCTGCATTTGGTACTGTTACTGATGCTGGATCTCTATATTGCTTGCCCACAGTAAATTCTGGTACATTTTTTTGATTAAAATGATTGAAATTTTGCTATAACTTTTTACCATTTTTAATATATATTTCTTATTGCTATCGGACTAGATTATAAGTTTTATTTGAGTAAAACTACCGTGTTCTTAAGCTTATGGGGCCTTCCGTGAGTTTAACACCAAAAACATATCAAATCACATTCAAATTTTAATTTATATGGCTCAATAAATACTTTATATCAAAATCTTATAGCATAAAATTTTTTATTTTTGGAGATTTTTAAGTATTTATTTCGGATTTTTTAATAGAAAGTATACAATATTAATAAAATAATCAATGTTTTATATGTAACTTTTAAAAAATCCCAAATAAATACTTAAAAATCTCTAAAAATGAAAAAATTTTGCATGCCACATGATTTTGATATATAGAATTTATTGAGCCATATAAATCAAAATTTAAATATGGTTTGATACGTTCCCGTGAGCTTAAGAACACGGTAGTTCTACTCGTTTTATTTATCTTCTCAAGATACAAATGAAGTTTTAGTATGTTTTATTTTACAATATAAGTACCTGGTTTTAGCACCAGACTGCCACGACCTTTGCTGCCATCTCGACCAGGTCCTCGCTTCCAATGCATTATTTCTCTAACAGCATGATGTATCAACTGGTTAACTGGTAAAATTTTCGGTACTAGCCGACGCATGTTATTTACAAAAGCGCGTGTAGCAGCTTTCGGGAGCTCTTTTCCGAGGTGGAAACCAGGTCGACCCAATTCATCTGCATCTTGAATGCAGCAATTGTAGGCATCATCATCTGCCCCGAGATGTGTGCGTACCAGCTGGGTTAACCTTAATTTTGCCAGCGATCGCAAGCTCGGGTTGTTTGTCAGAAAGAATGCACAGCCACCCGAGCGAAACAGGCAGTTGCCTAACATCATTGACCGTTTGTTTCCTGCATACCTGAATTTGTGCAAGTATTTTATAAACATCTATGTTTCCTTATAATCGTTAATGGGGGCTCAGCTAGACATGTTGAATTGTTCTTTTGACATTGCTAATTTGAATGCCGATCAAATGGAAATCGGGTCCTGATTTTCCAATATAATCGAATTTTTGAAGTTCCTGGTGAGGTTATTGATCAGACAAATGTGAATCAACTTAATACTCGGAATCGTACGATTCCAAACAGAACTTAATTTGCCTCAACTTATTCTACTTTTTCAAGTTAAAATATCATAATAATAGGCCATATATGAAATTTTATTATCAGACATAAAACATGATTTTTGGACAGGTAAAAGTAGCATGAATTACCAATTAAGCGCGATGGATTCAGATGATATGATCAGTGCAAGCTGCCGGCGGCGGCACTGAAACAAATTCTTAACCAGATCAACTGCAATCAAGCTAGCGCTGCACCCCATGCCAGACAGATTGTAAGTTATTACATCCTCCCTGAGCCCGTACCGCTTCACTATCCGCGAAGACAAAGACGGCGCCGGAGAAAACATAGACACATTGACAACCAACACATCCACAGCCTCAGGAGCGAATCCGGTTTTCCTAAAGAGCTCATCTAGAGTGGCCTTGAAGCATTCATCCATCTCCTCAATGCCATCGGCACAGTAGTCAGGACACGACTCGACCCCGGCAATGATGTTGCGAGGTCCATAAGTCGACTCGCCAATGCCCGAATTGACAATGACTTTCAGCAGGAACTTGTACTCCTCCAGGCCCAGGTTCTTGTTCCTCTGTATGATCTCGCCGCACAGCTCGGTCGGGAGCTTGCGGTCATCCGACGGCTTGAAGCACACGTAGTCGATCAAGTAGCATTGCCGGTGCCAGGCCCAGTCTATGAGCCTGTAGAGAATGGTGCAGAGTGAGGGTATGAGAAGGCTGGCTGTGAGCATTGCTAGAGCCTGCATTCTCAGTGCCTGTGTGAGTGAGTGAGTGAACACTGAGTATGTATGTTCTATGTATAGTTTATACTTTATAAACTATTATTAAAGTATAAACTACAAAGTACAACCAAGTAGGTGTAGAGTAGGACAGTAGGAGTAGTAAGTAATGGTGATCAAAACAAAACTGGTACAAATGTATATCACAAACAAGGAAATATACACAAGGATGCTAATATAGTAATATAGGAACCAGTAGTAGAGATCTTGTACTTGTAGTAGATGTTAGAACTTAGAACAGGTGTTTATGAATGAATGGAATTTTCCAAGCGTCCTCATTTTAACTGTCCACACGTCCGCACATACATAAAGTTCGTAACTCTTATCTCAATTGTCAAACACTTAACTCAAATTCTATAATAACGTTGACAGTAATACTGAGGACACTGGATATGACCCTTTAATTATGAATTATGATGAATACATGCATAAAGAGAAACATCTTGTGTCCACTGAGAAACTATCCATACACCCATAAACGTACAAAAAATGTAACAAATACACCTTTTTTTTAACAGGTACATTCTGAAATGTAACATATGGACACTATGACTGGCTTCTCTTTGCCTTTTAAGCTGCCAGTACATACTGTCAACTTTGGCTACTGTACCATTGACTGTGTAGTTGTGTAAGTTTGCCAATTTGCCTGCCATGACCGAGAAAGTGAGAACTCAATTAAATCTGAGCTGTGGAGTGCGCCTGGCTTGCTCCACTGGCACACTGCACACAATCAGTAGGGAATTAATGAAGAGTGGGTGCATGTAGGTGTCGTATTATACATACATGCTCTTGCTTTATTCAATTATATATATTCCTGTGTCACTTTCACAGTTGCTTGATTGATTGTTTTGTGCAGTACTGTGGCACAGTGTGATAAATTGACAACAGGTGTAGATGTTTACTTGTTTTGTACTTTGCACTGTACAACATCATCAGGAGTTGGGCCTATGAATTTATGAGCCTAAATTTGTTGGTTGGTTTTTAATTCTTATGGGCTTGTTTTTTCACTCTTGTAATTTTGTAAAGGGGAGCTTTGGGAGTTTTCACTAGGAAAATCTTTGGAGTGTGCTTGATATGTTGCATTCTTATTTTTTACTAGCCTATGAGGCTCTGAGTAAGAAGATTATAATACCAGTACAAATAAAAAAAAATTGTCTTAAAGAGCTACATTTAAATCAAGCACTCACTCTAAACACAAGAAATTTATAACTGACACTATTTTTTTACAATCGATTAAGGTCATCATGAATATGTAAAAAATATCTCAACATGACCAAAAAATTAACACCAAATATTCGAACTCTAGCTTTTGTTATTCTTTGCAAGTACCCAAAATCCCACTCAAAATGTTAAATTCAATTTCTGTATGCCAAACTTGCTTGGAGATTAAATGCCAAGACAATTTCTGTTCATCGCGTCACAACTCACAAGCCATGTCAAATCCGGTCGCATCAGGTCGTACCAGATGATGCTTGCTACAATATTTACTGAGCAATTTTGGTATGAGAAACATGTTGTGTCCACTGAAAAACCGTATATACATCCACATACATGTACATAATATAACAGATACATCACAAAATGTAACAGATACATCCCAAAATGTGAGAACATGTCAATGGTTTGGGAACTTTGGATCAGCCATTTCACTTTTGAAATCGATCGATCCACCATTGCAAAAACAAATAACAAAATTGCTCGCTAAATATTGTAGGACCGTAGCCAAACTCTACATCAAATTATTAATACAAAATTGTTGTTTGTGATGTTAATACACATTAGTTATTGATGTGATTTAAATATAAACAAGAGTCTAGTATAAAAAGGTAATTTTGAAAAATATTAAAAGAAACTAATAGCACTTCAAAGTTATTGTCCACCGAAAAAAAATAAATAAAGTTACAATATGGAAAATAATTAACAATATGATTGTTTACCAATATGGTATCAGAGCCTAGTATTTATTGTAATACTTGACACTAATATCACGTTGGAACTCAATCACAATGTTCTTTCCGTTGCTCACAGCGGGAGCCATCTTTATATAGAGCTAGGCTTCTTTTCAAAAATCGATGTGGGGCTAAACAACATCGAGCCGGTTTATTTATGCTTCAAAACCAACCAACAATTTGTTAATAGAACATGCTTATTTTAGGTATAATATATTAATATCTATTCTAAGGATATTAATAAAATCACGAGTCTCCAATGATGTTAAGATGTGTCTCAACGCGAAATTCCATAAAGCATCAATTTTTCATATCACAAATAAAATAAGCATTAAGCCATTAACTTGGTGTTTAAGACTTGTTTTAGATTAAGCCGCACATTGTTTTATAACTTTTTTCATAAGAATAAGCCATTTCGCATGAAGCATAAGAGGCCTTTGGATCTATTACAAATCTACAATTCACAAATCCGGAAATCTCAAGGCCTTTCGACATCAAACTAAAAAATTTAATCTATATAACTTCACTAAATTAAAAAGAAATACTTGATAATATATAACGTGATTTAATTTGTCCAATGCATAAATTAAGCGGATTTTGATCAGACGGAAGAGAATCAAGATTATGCGTTTAGGGTATCCCTGAGCCTGTTAAAGAGAGTTTTTGATTGTTCTTGTAACAACATGCTAAATCCTATATGAGGCTACATGTTATATTATGAAATATATTTATTAAACACATTTAACTTTAAATGAGCACCAATAATAATAAATTGTATGTAGAATATAAAATGAGAAGGGATGGATTGACAATGATTATCTTGATAATCTTGACGATAGAGTATTTTAAAATTTCAAGAAAATTATTAGAAAATCTTAAAAATGGAAAAAAAAAAAAAGTTTACGCATATATTTTAAACCTTATGGATTGAATATATTTTCAATTATATTTAATTTAAATGTCATTTTGATAATGTTAGCACAAAACTACCACCTCTAACAATATATGAACTTCAGTCCTCGCCCAACAAAAATAAATTAATGGAAAACAATTGGGAAGATTGAAAGGTCGTCATTGATTTATTGCAACTTTTATTTTATTTAAAAAAAAAAAGTTGTTATCTTTCGGATTTTTATTTTTTTTAAGGCAAACTTTATTTGTATTCTTCACAATATATTTGCATAACTTTGTGTTGTCAGTTTTCACAAAAACAAAACATTTTGTACTTAATAAAATATCTTATAGTGTCAAAAAAAAATAACAACGGGATTGTTTACCAGACATTCTTAAAAAAAAATAACAACGAGATTGTTTATCAGAATTCAATCACGTCGTTATCTCTCCAGCTTGCACCAACAGACATTCTTATATAAATCTAATTTCTTTCTTAAAAACTTGATGTGGGACTAAAAACGACATTGAGCCGGTTTATTTCCGCTGCCAAAATTGACCTATTTATTTATTGCTAGGCTTTTTTTAGGTATAGCATCTGTTCTTGGCATTTAATAAGTAGACCTGGCAAATCGGGCGGGTCGGGTTGTATTTGGGTCAGATAAACTAAGATTCGGTTTGCTTTCGGATTCAGGTAGGTATCGGATTCGGACTCTGTCGGGTCGATTAAATTCGGGTTCGGTACAAAGACGGATCGGGACAACTATATTGCTCGGATTTGCGGGTTCGGATCTTATTGGTTTTCGGGCCAACCTGGATACGGGTTGGTTCAGGTGCCAGATTCTTCTTAATCGGGCCTATGTGGGTTACGGATATTTGAGGTGCGGGTTCCGGATACAAATCGAGCGGGTCGAGTTTTGTCTTTATTCGGATTAACTTATTAATTTATCGATCCCTCTGATAACTTTTACATATAATATTATAAATATATGATTCAAATCATACCTTTTCGGATCTTAACGGGTCTTTATTTGGGTTTATGAATCTTAAATTCAAACAAATGTCTAAAATATCACAACAGATTTGGCTGTTGTATATGTGAGCTTATTTCATAAGTAATAATGTTACTAAACAATTAATTCATACTTTTATCACATCTTGGGTATTAATCACTCTCGGTTCGGGTTGATTCAGATTCAGATAATTATCGGTTTAGGGTCACATGAATCCGGATCGCTTCGGGTTTGGGTTTTTACAGGGTAGCGGGTCGCATCAGTTCGGATAATTTGTATTCAGATTCTTCATATTTGCGGGTTTTTTCGGATTCGGTTGACTCATTTTTCATAAGTTAACAAATCTGAGTCGGGTTCGATCATTGGGTTTATCGGGCGGACTATTTCGGTCGGGTCAACTTTTGCCACCTCTATTAATAAGTTCATCACGAGTCTCCAAATGATACTAGGATGTCTCAACTACAAATCCACAAAAGCAACAATTTATATAGAAAGGTGCCGTCTACACCAAAAATTTTGTTTCCCACATCAATTTATTTATTTTTAAATAATTGTTCTTCTTCAAATTACTTGATCTAATTGTATTAAAATATGTCATTAAGAAGGATAAATATTTTAAATATATTAAAATACTTTTTTATTTAGTTGGAAGGAATATAATAGATTGAAAAATTAAGTTCGGTGTGTGAAACAAAAATTTTGGTATAGATAGCGCTCCCTATTTACATATGGAATTTTTTTTTTTTAAAAAAAAAGATAAGCACCAAAAAAGGGGTCCGCTTTTCTTACTTTCCGAAAGCCAATACAAAAAAATTAAAGTAACATAGAGTGTGTTAGAGGTGGCAAAATTTGATCAAAAAACCTGCCCGACCCGACCCGACCCGAAAAATGTCGGCAAACGTCAACCCGATACCCGACCCGACCTGAAAAAATGCTGACAGCCGTCAACTCAATACCCGACTCAATATTATCATTTGGTCAAACCGACCCGACCCGACCCAAATCCGAACCCGACCTGACAATCTGCCACTTGTTACCTCTAGTATTATGCCAGACTCAACTAAGTAAACAATACCCTACAGTACATACACCATTAACAACATATGGCACATACCATACCATACCATAACAACAGAACAAACAAAACCTTACTAGAAACCGGAAGACAAACTATGTAAGTGTCAACTTGGGATCTAACCGTCTAAGACTTCAAGTGATACTTGTTTCATATTTCATAATTCATACGAGTTGCTAGATAAGATTAAGCAGCATTTTTTTTTTTTTTATATATATAACGGGCCGTCGTTAAGAAAGGAAAGCATGATACGAGGCCTCTTTGGATCAATCCGTCACAATTCAGAATTCTGGAAACCTCAAACAAGACTTCTCTGCATCAAACAATGAAACAAGAGAGCCGACTGCCACTTGTGGTCTCAAAAATTTTGTGGTCTTTTTCCTCGGTCTAATTCATGAAGCAAGCATATGCGACAGGATTGGAACAAAAAATAGGAACTGAAATCCTTATGTTTAAGTTCTTGCCTGTTTCAAGCTATTCAATAGGGAAAAACTTATGCACCAATAACGAAACTAAATAAAAATAGGCCACCAATATGCCCTTCACTCATTTGCCACCAATATACGTTGAATCCTTTTCCCTTGTTTCAATCAGTTCGATAAGTTATTGAATAAGAATGATCTCCGACATCTAAATCCAAATAGGTCTAAAAAAAATAATTTAATTTGAACGTTTTATCTTCCCATTTAGGTGTTCTTATTTATATATACCCTCTTTATGGATAGATTTCCAAGTACCTCAACTATGCCACATCATCACTATATTAGCCATTGATTTTGTTTAAAATTATTCATCTACTTTGATCCAATGACTTATATTTTTTTTTCTCTCCTCACTAAATAAGATGAATGTGACATGTCTAACATAAATTTTAACCCTTGATATGGTCCAACATATATATATGTTCTTATTTATAAATAATTGTATTATTATTATTATTTACTTATATAAAAATTTTACAATTTTTTTAAGTTTTGTTTAATATAAATATTTAAAAATTTATAAAATTCTTACTTATTTATTTGATCCCACTTTTCGGGGCGAAGCCCGAGTTACAGCTCTAGTTATTATAAAAAGGACTTCCCCATTTCAATTATTATTACAGAATAACTAGAGCAAATCGATAACAGCTTTCAGATCCTCAATTTTATATCAGCATCGTTATTTATTCATTTCTAAAGAATATCTTGATATTTTCCTTAATGCTATGCATAGGAAGTAAAAAGCTGAAAATATACTCCTTATTTACATAAAATAAGAAAGAAATAAATAAATTCTTAGGAGAATCAAATTATTAAGAAAAAAGAACAATAATTTACACTGTTGTGGGGATTAAAAAGAAAGAAAAAAAAGAAATAACTTATTCAGTTTCCTATTTCTTTTTCTACTCTATAAAAAAAACAAAAGGCACAAACCTTTTCCTTCACATTCCTCGCATATATAGCTGACGAGCAACCAGAAATCAGCGTAACCCTGGAGTGGTGCAGAATTTGCATGCTTCGTCATTATCTCGTTCGGAGTTACCTTTGTCAACTCCTAACGTGCTTGTGTCAGTCTCAGCAAGGTGTTCTTGAGTTGCGGAGACTCGGATGCAGTCCATTATGTTTGTTTTGGATGCCTCGACGATAGTCTCAGGAGGAGACAGCGCAAATTGCATCGCCCAAATGGAAAGTGGCCGCATGTAGATCAGAGACCGGTAGTGACCATTTATTGTCCAGGCTTCAGGTGTCTGGAACCAATACCTGCAACGCCACATAGAAACACAATCAAATGTGATTTTTGAAATAATTAAATAGAAACATGAGTTGTAATTCTAGTTGATGATGATAGGTTGCACAAAAAGTTCAAAACCTTTGCAGAAACCAGCAGTGTATGCCCTTCATTCAGAATTTCAGAAACATACCCCTATCATCTAGCTTTACTGTACCGTTTTGGATTTTTATTTGACTTATCATATGTCTTTATTGGTAAAAAACCTGTTTTGCTTAGGATATTATTGCATAATTTAGGCTATTACAGTTTATAACTTCTGAGAGAAGGAAAGAAATCACAACTATACTTCCATAGTCTCTTTTGTTCTCTCCTAAAATATGTCAAAATTAAAGGAAAAAAGAGAAGTAAAGACAGAAATGCCACTAGAATGATAATTCCTACATTTACCAGTACCAAGTATTACATGGGTTATAATGATACTCACCCATAGCCTTCGTCAGACCATCCAGCAAGATATATTCCTTCGGCGGTCGTGAAAGCCTGATACTCCATCCCATGTGAAATCATGTTGGCTGCAACTGCATAGGTAACACCCGTCCATATTTCTCTTGACTGCATACAAGTTACATCAACCTTGCCACGCGGCGTCATGCCATTCACGGCCCCTATCCTTCCCCCTCTCACTTTCATCACATTGTACTCGAATATCTTCTGAAGCGTGCTCCTTATTTTCTTCTCTTCAAACAGTGGTGGCAGCCCTGATGCAGCAGCGTACCATTGCCCGGCCAACTGATCAGCCTGTATTGACCGGCTGTTCCTGCTTGATCCGCTGTCGTAGTTGAAGTATGACCCATTCCATAACTTCTCTTCAAATGCCTTTTTTGCCCTCAAGAACTTTCCCTTGCATTTCTCAGCAAAGGCATTATCACCAAGTCTGTGAGCCATGGCCGCAGCAGCCTCAAGGGATGCCAACCAAAGGCAACCACAATACGCACTTACACCATGGACAGTCCATGCATCATAAGTCTGATCAGGGAAACCATCATTTTCTATTAAACCATCACCATCTCGGTCAAACTGGGCCATGTAATCAATTGCTGCCCTTACAGCTGGCCAGACAGCTATGCCGAAGGACAGGTCTTCCGTTGCAGCAAAATCTCGGTAGACCTGAAGCACGAACTTGGGGTTGAGATCCTTCCACTTACTTGTGTCATGAATATTATATGCATTCATTTCGTGCCATGGATCATGGGTCCCGAGGTCGTGAGGCACCGCACCTTTGACTTTCCGAATTCCGTAGGTACCATCAGCCAGGAATCTGACTCTTCTTGTATCTTCATGTAAGACCGCCTTTGCAAAATCACATTGGATTGAGAGTTCAATTTTTGGGAAGAGCTTCAGAAGGGCAAAGGAGGCATAGAAATGCACATCGTACGTGCACCACATAATGTATTCTACACCTTCTAGGTATAGGAACTTGCCCACATTTTCTGTGGTATCTTGAGCATCACGATCATCAGAGGCAAACCAAGTTGAGTTGCCATGGCTGTTTGGATTTAAACTTACATGCATGCTTCTTGAGGGCCCAAGTTTTGAATGTTTCCTTTTTGATTTAGTAGTCTTTGAGCGTTTGTATGTGGATACCGGTTTCTGATTATCTGGCACTGGACCTTCACCATCTGGGTTTACCAGAAAAGATGCATTATGAATTGTTATGTAAAGTACTGACTGAAATAAATATGCTACCAAAAAGTAAAATGAATATGTGATCACATTAGGATCAAATGATTTTCTGATTGTTCCAAGTTATGAGTTTCAGAGTGCAATTTGCCAAGCAGTTCAAGCAGATAGTTATATTTCTGAAATAAAATTCTGATCAAGTCATTACAAATTTACAATACCTGTCCAGACAGTTCCGCCAGCAACAAGAAAGTAAAGCTCGTTGAAAAGGGTAAATTTGTACCTGTAACATAATTACATAAGTTTGTCTAGAAAAGAATTCAAATGTGAGTGCACTAGAATGAACTTGACAAACAAAAATGAGACAAATTTACCATTCCGGAAGTCTATCATCCTGTAGTATCGGATTTTGCCAATTCTCAATCTCCTCTTCCCATATTTTATAGTCTGTTATTATATAATTATGTAAGAGGCATAAAATCAGCCAGTTATGTCACCACAGAGAATGGTTAGTAATGTAAAATTGAATCAATAACTTACTCTTCAAGGCATCGTGTACCAAATTAATGGCTGCACTTTCAGAAGTTCCATAGAAAGATGTATACCTCCTGCACAAATAGATACAAGGGAAGAAAAAATAAAACCATGATTTTATACTTAAAAATCGTCAAGTTATAAATTGCAATAATAAAATTGATCTTCAATAAGGCATTAACATTTGACCTGTGGTATGAACATCCTTTCTGAAACTTCACTTTAGGGGATGACCATGATAAACCGAACACCACAGTGCATCTACCATGAGGTTCAACCCAAGTTGATGCACAAACAGCTGCACATATTGAATCCCCCGGCAACGAAGGCATGCTGCAGCCAACTTCAAAGTTCTCTCGATCAAATTGACCATCCTTTGTCATTAAACATAAGATTAGGAGGAGAAGCAAAACTAAATCATTGCTACTTTATGCTATCACAATCAATTAAAACTAAGCATATTTTTATAACTTTTTGTTGATTCAGCAGTATAAATTCATAGTATGAAAAAAATATTTTTAACAAGGGTGACAAGTGCCACCCTTGTGAAATATGCGGCCCTGCCCCTACCCCTCCTCATCCTGGTTTCAACATTACCAACAATAAATCATATAACCAGGTTAGAAAAATAAGGATGATTTGAGGATAAGATCTTATGCACCTCTTGGCAGATCTATTATTTAATGTTATGTAAGGTTAAAAATGAAAATTTGAAAATAATTTTATACTGACCTGGACCATGGTGCCCCACATGTCCCTAGCTGTTATACAATTGTCCCCAGAAAGGCCAAAAACGGGCAAAACAGTCACATTCACATTTTGTGTCTCACACGAGGCAATAGCAAAAGTCACTGGTGGATTATCATCATCTGTCCTGTAATGATTGACATTACTGTTAAGTCAAAATAATCATAAAGTTCTGTTAGGTTGACACTTTTGGTATAAGGTATTTGGGAAGATTGAGGCAATTAAACAAAAAGAACACCAATAGCAAACCAATCCATCTTTCATGGAAACACTAGTACCATGCCAAAGCCTCTAATGATAATCTCTTCCCAGATACTCACATAAAAGAAACAACAGATATGGATCGATGATCAGGTGGGCTGGTGTAAATGCAGAAATAAATAAATAATTATTTTATTCCTTTTTCTTTTCTTTCTTTTTTTTTCTTCATTGAGATACTGTGATTCTCTTCAGTCATGGACAAAATGACGGGAAACCGCTAACCAACCGCAACAAATAATCAATCAACGAATCAACACTTGCTTGTGATGTAGAAGTACCCCTGACACTCCATCATCCCCTCTGCATTTATACAAATATAACCAGTGAGAATTCCAGTTGTAAGATGACAGCTCTTTACAACTGGAAAAACAGAAAATTACAACCTTTCAGGAATTAAAAGGGCAAGGAAAAGTTTTAAGCCTCACATCCTTATACACAGAAGGTATATTTTAAGTATTGACAATTATGTTCCAGGTCAAATGAGAATTTTTCCTAACACTTATTGATCAAAGAATTTTTATTATAATTTAGACTACTGCAGGAAAGCTTCTGCAAAATTCTTGACTTACATGAATGGCTCGTTAGCATGACCTCCTGATTGATGAGAATAACCTCCAATAGAATTCTGTCCAACAAGACAATTTCACAATATTAACACATGAAAGAAATAACTGTTCCACTATTTCAATAATCTATCAAAACCAGGATAGAGCAAGATTCTCACCGCCCAGGTGAACAGTAGGCTCACTTTTGCTCTGTCTTTGCCAGTGTTAACTAGCTACAATAGGGAAAAAAAAAAGTTTCAGATTGTTTGGTCATTGTCAGCCAGATCACTGAACAAATTAGCTTTTGTACTCAATATGCCAATGAGATAACTGTCGCTTACAGTGTAAACAAAGACGGCAGTTGGGAGACTGCTTTCCTGATAATTGTGTGGTATGAAAGGAGAAATCTGCCGGCAAGAGATTTTCAGGTCTGGATCAGGTTCCCCTGAAACAAGAAACAATTTAATACTTGACAATCACCATATACCAGTTGACTACTAGCTTGGTTACTATAAAAACAGAAATAGTATTACTGAATGAAACTGATAATTTTTTCATTTATCACCTGATATTATTTTCACATTATTTTACAGTTTTTTTTCTTAATAGTATGCTGCTTCTTTGTTTGATTGGTGCTTAATTCTTGTTGACTCTTGAAATGGTATTACAATGTCATGAACTCATGATACATTACCAGGATGATTACGAATAAACAAATCCAGTACAAGCATACCATCGTAGACAGTCCATGCTCTAGGAAACAAGGCATGGTATGTAGAATTCTGACCACTTAAATTCCAATCCCATGATGAGATGCCTTCATCACCGAATTTTCTGAATACAAATGAATGTAAGAACTAATTTACTTTATTTTACCATAAATTAAAGATATATGCTACAAGCGGTACAACCGTACAAAACTTACTTTAGACCTTCATGGTGACCTGGAGATAGAACAGATGAGTATTTCTTCTTGCCTCCTTCCCGTGATACAAAAATCTAATATTTTAAATATAAAAGAGAAATAGGTAAAATAAAGTTGTGAATTTCAGAATTTCTCATGACTACTAAAATAAGAAATATGTGTCATACCGAAAACTGGTTTGCCATGACCGGAGACATTTCTCTTGACCCAGGAAGTATTTGCCAATTTTTGAATTCACCTCTGAATCCTCTCGAAATGCTGCCGCTTCTGAGAATTGATTTCATGAATTAACCGAATAGGTGACCAGATATTATAAAAGAAACTTGTTTTGTGTATTTTTTTTTTTAATTACCCCATGCCGCCAAGTGGAACCCCTTCTGATGCTGATGGCTTACATCTTTCTCTGGTGAATGGATCAATGGGAGCTTTCTAAGAAATTAAAAAAAAAAATTAAAACTAAAACTTCATAGAGAAGCAGGAAAGAATATATTTTTTTTATTAGGACAAAATTACCCTTCCTTGGGAAGCTTCTTCTCTGACATAGGACCATAGACGCAATCCAAGACTCATCTAAAAATTTCAGAACAAAGATTAATAAATACAGTTTATCTAAAACAAAAATTACAGAAATGCGATGTACAGACATACAGTACCATCCTAATTGCCTCCTTAAAGGTCACGGTGAATTCCTTCAGTAAGTTTGCATGACTGTTCAACCTTCTTCTCCACGCTTGTTCCGGCGGTGCAGCACAGTCAAAGTCCAGCTGCGGAAGTTTATGATCAGATATCAGAACGGCCGAATAATTACATTGGTTTAGACAATTCAGGTGATATATAACCAGCCATATTACGAATGCTCAGGTTGTCGACAAATGAAGCAGACCAATTTAAAAAAAAAAACTGAATATGGATTACAAATTACAAAACAAACAATTAGTCTGGTTGTTTGCCAGTGATTTTAATTTCATTTTAGTTTATTTATTTTCCCTGTGAGTGTTCTGTGGCTGTGTCTTTTCATTAATATACCGGTTAACATTGCACTTTTTTTTTTTTTTTTTTGAATTATTTGGTATGAACTCTTAGCTCAGAATCTATCAGTTTGATCACTATTTCCATTAATTCTATGCAATTCATTGAAGTAAAATCACACAAAGCAGAAAACATACCGAAACTAATCTAAAAAGTAAAAAGTAAAAACCCATTTCAAATCAAACAAACTCAATTACAAAATACACAAACAAAAGGTAATAATAATAATAATAACAATAATAAGAAGAAGAACTAACCAGTTGCAGAGTGGATTTGCTGACATACTCCTCGGTAGGCCAGGATTTCTTCCTGGAGTGGAAAAGGTTCTTGTTCAACATGCTTGCTTGCACCACCACACCTCAAATCAACCCACCAAATTAAAACAAACCCCAACTATTATTATTATTAATAATAATAATAATCTCCAATCTTTTCTCTTCATCCGCAGCCTCAAACTCGCAGATTAAAGCACACAAAACAGCCGATCGCATGGAATTACGCGATCATACCAATTGGGAATTGATCAAGATTGTGATCAGCGAGCGAGCGATTGATTGCCTACCAGCTCAACATTGCAGCATTGCATTTGTGGAAGTGGAACTGTGTTTGGTTTTTGTTTTGGTTTTTTTTTTTTTTTTTTCAAGTGTGAGAACTTTCTTAGATACGCCCTTTTCGGGAGATGCTGCGGACAGCGTTGAGATTACTTTAGGTACAAATTTTTACTTAAAAACTGACCGAAATATCCTCGGTGAATTGCATGCACTGGCTGTATGCTGTAGGGGCATTTCGGTCATTTTATGATAAAAAGCTGTTCTCGAAGTAATCTCAACGCTGCCCAAAGCAGCCCCCGCCCTTTTCACAGCATTAATGGGTTAATTAATTTCAAGCTTTCAACCACTCCCCTTGCATTTTTTTTTTATTATGTTATATCCTTACTAATAATAAAAGCATATTGGAAAAAATGATATGAAATGGCTATCCTCTCCAAATAAGAAACCTGAGCCGTTGATCATTTTTTTGGATAAATCAGAACCGTTGATGTACTCTGATGCCCGTTGATGTTTTCAACCCATTAAAATTAAAGGCCCATATAAATTATCTCAATTTAAGACCCATTACATATCCTTACTAATAATAAAAGCATATTGAAAAAAATGACATGAAAGGGCTATCCTCACATCTGAGCCGTTGATCATTTTCTTCGATAGATCAGAACCGTTGATGTATGTTAATGCTCGTTGACGTTCTCAACCCATTAAAATTAAGGCCCATATAAATTATCTCAATTTAAGGCTCATTACATATTATCTTAAAAGTTTATTTAAAAGAAATAATAATTTTAGCCCAAAGCAAGGAGTGGGCTTTTTACTAGTTATCTTAAAAGTTTATTATAAGAAATAATAATTTCAGCCCAAAGCAAGGAGTGAGCTTTTTACTAGTTGTAATATTATAAATTTATAACTGTTATTAATTGTTATCATCATCGTTATTATCATAGTACTGTACTTTTTCTACTGTGTCGTTAAATTTTCTTTCATATCGGCATCCTCGCTAATTTAGACCAATTAAGTTTTAAGAAGTTTCAATAAGAGATACAAATTTTATGCACAAGTAGATACGTGAACAATTAAAATGAGGACGCTTAAAAAAATTCCTTATTAATTTTAGGTGTTACAACCATTTTGGTGGGTGGAGCTTTCGAGGTGAGGTGAGGGATAGATGACATTCCCACTAATTTAAGGAATAATCAGGTGTTAACTACCAAACTGATCTCAACAAAACTCAATATCGGATAACATTGAATTTTAGCAGAAAAATAAATGGTGCATGAAATGTATTCAGTGAATAATGAATATAAACATTTATATCATTTCGTTTTAATTGTTTCTGCATATAATCTCATAAAATATCACTTTATTTTACATATGCATCCAGAGCTAGAGAAATATATTATCAGTTGTATGATTAGTTGTTTATTAGAATTATTAATTGTTCATTTGTTTGTTTGTTTTTCAGAGCAATGATAGCTTATTTAGAAGAGTTGTAATTATAGATTTGACTTTTATTTAAGCTTGAAATTATATATAAGAAATATTGTCTTTAATAATTTTCAACTATGTTACTTTTTAATTTGGAATTATCTTAATGATTAGTGCTAAGAGAAATAAGTATATATCAACTATTTTATAAGAAAATGATAAGAAAAGTATAATATAATAATTTTCCACAATATTTTCTATGATTAAACCGAACAACAAAAGTGGTTCTGCTATAGATCGTCTAAGCAACTTTTCATTCTGAATTGAACAGTTTTTATCAAACATATCTCTTTAATTATATTTAAAAAACATATCATGATAATCCGATTATAAAAAAATGAACGGTTCTTATTTTATCATATACATAGCAGCGAACAATAATTCTGGCTCACCCGTACTTATTCCCATGACGTGGGTTCCCAAAATTATTTGCCATCCTATCATATTAATTTATCAAGTTTGCAAACTATAGTCGCACAAATTTATACGGATATTCGGATTTGAATTTCAACGGAGACTGAGTTGATATATTAGAAAAATTAGGGGATGAGATAATTTAATTCCAATATATATTGCCGCAACGGTATGGCCAAATTGTTGATCATATATTATATACTACATGGGGGATTTTATATATTTGTTAGTATACGTACATTCTAGAAAACAGTAAGTGAAACGTGTCAAAAACTCAACAAATTTTACCTAATTGATAAATAACCTAATTAAAAATAAAATAAAAATTTTAATCTTACGAGTAAGAGCTGTTTCATTTGGGACGAAACAAAATGAAAGAACGAAATAATCGTTTAACAGTAGTATTTTTGTGTCAAATTAAAAATAGTCGTTTCGTTTCGTTTAACGAAATAAAAAATCGTTTTATTTTCGTTTCATTTAGAACGGAAACAAAATAACATAAAACAATCTTCCCTTTTACACCCCTACAGGTTACGAAGAAATTTTTTTTTTTTTCATCTTGCTGTCTTTTTTATTGAAAGTTATATGAACGGAAGATATAGTCGTACTATATAAAACAGGGATTGATACTTTCCCTTCCCCGAAGGCAAAGAAAATCTCGAGAAAATAAAGTTGGAAAAAAAAAAAAAATTCAAACAGAGAAATTATTTTATTTTTGAATAATGCAAACAGAGAAATTAAGTTTCTAATGTCGAGAACTCGAGATGATGCCTAGGGGACGTTTCTGAGTTTATTGTTTTTCTTTTGGGTTGTTTATGTCAAAAATTCAAAATATCATTTACTGAGACAGAGAACGTATGCCCTTTTTAAAAATCTTGTTTATGATTTATTTATTTTTTTAAGAATCAAATGAAATTCCTATCAAATAAAAAAAAAAACTTTTTTCATGTAAAGCAGAGTTTAGTAATATATACATAATTATTTTAAAAAGTATTATTTTTGGTAATAGTGAAGTAAGCAAATAATATATCAGAATAAGAATACGATGGATTGAGTAAAGCTACCAAGAGCTTAAACTCATATAGATTTTCCATAAATACACCTCTAAAAACATATAAATTTTCTAAATTTATAAAAATTAAGCACATAAAATTTTTATTTTTGAAAATTTTTAAGCATTCGTTTGAGATTTTTAAAAGTTGTTATACAATATTAATAAAATAATCAGTGTTTAGGTATCACTTTTAAAAAGTTCCAAAACAATTCTTAAATTTTTTTAAGAGTGATTAATTTTTATATACCGTATAATTTTGATATAAAAATCTTATTGATATATATAAAGTCAAATTCAGAGGTGACTTGATATGTTTCTAAATATATGTTTATGGAAGGGTCTCTAAATTTAAGTTCAGATATCTTTTAACTTATCATTTCGAATTACTTTTATTTTGTACATTTCCTAGAGTAGAACTATTGTGCAAACGTTAGTATTTCAGAGTGAAATGCTAACGGCTCAAATTATATTTTGTCATGTTCAAAGTTTTGATTTATGGTTCTCATTAAATTCATTATATAAAAATACTTGGGCATACAAAAAATTTTATTTTTAGATTTTTTAAGTAATTGTTTTAAATTTTTTAAAATGACTCTAACATATTAATAAAATAATGCTTGTTTGTAAATAAATTTTAAAAAATCTGAAATAAATACTTAAAAAACTCTAAAAATGGAAAAATTTTTGTATCCCCAAGTATTTCCATATGATGAATTTAATGAGAACCATAAATCAAAATTTTGGGAATGACAAAGTTAAATTTAAACTGTTAGCATTTCACTCCGAATGCTAACGTTTGCACAATAGTTCTACTCCATTTCCTAAACCATTTTATGAATTTTAACACTTAAACTATACTGCTAATTGGCTGCGAGGGTTTAGTTGTATTAATAAGTGACACATGGATTTGTTAACATCAACCCAAGAACTGAACCGCCTCAGCTGCTCTGAGTGCTCATCCTCTGTAGCGCTGCATTGTGTAGCGCAGGATGTGAACCGTTGGATCATCTTGAGATTCGATCCAGCGCAGATCTCGAGATGATCTAACGGTTCACATCCTGCGCTATACAATGCAGCGCTACAGAGGATATGGAATCAGCTGCTCTGCTCTGAATCCCTGACGAAATCGGGAACCTATGCCCTGCAATCCGTGGCGTACTATCCTCGAGCCACGTTTAAATCTCTTAATGCTGGCAACTGTAGAGACTAGACTAGAGACGTAAACTTTGTCAAGTTTTTCCTTTCTAGAGAGCTTGATATACTTTTCTTTCCTTTGGCGGCAGAGCTAGCATATGTCAACATCTGTTAGGTTCTTAACTACACGCGTCCGTCTGATCTTCTGTAAATCACTTCCATGTTCCAAGGAGAAGTTAAAATGTAAAGGGTCATATCTATCTAGTGTCTACGTGTCCACGTTGCTATAAAATTGAGATAAGTATTACACAACTTGAGATAAAAGTTACAGAATCTGTGGTGGACGTGTTGATAATTAAACGAGGACGCTTGAAAAATTTCAAATATAAAATTCTTGGAGGAAATAAATAAATATGAGCTTGCAAGTGATCTCAGAAAGCTTTGGATCAGTTCTTACTTGTTGGCACCTTTCTTTATCAACCGTAAATTCTGTGATTACTACTTCATTTAACAATTTTGTCGATCAAGTCCAACGACAAATCAGCAATAACCTTTTTTTTAACTGCCTTACCCCCTTTCAGAATTAGGTATGATGAACTTGCAAGGTATATATGCTTACTTTGACGTATTGCTAATATATACCCTTGTTCTTCATTCTCCTTTTTGGTATTTTTTTTATTTGTAATTAGGTACGGTACGGTTCAAGAAAGTTCGCAAGATGATTTAATTATATCAGGTTCAAGACTTCATTATATCAGCGAGATGATTTTCCTAGCTATTTCTTTTTTGAAAGTTCAATAGATCATTGTCACAACTCACAACTCACAAGTAATTAGTAAATAACAGAGAAAGTTTCAAGCTTATTATTATTATTATATTTATATCATCACCATTATTATTACTACTATTTTCTATTTTATTTTCTGGAATAAAAGAGAGTTAGAAGCTGCTGGAGAGTTCTTCAATAAATTTTTCAAACAACTATTATTACTACTAGTTGTGGTTGGAACAGCACACATAATTGCCGCACAAAAAATTGGCACGACATGATGGAAAAGAAAGTATATATAGAGGACAAAATGGATTTGGTCATTTGGCTTAGCGCGCATGCGCTTCATTTCCTAGTTTCTTTGAGTTGACTACGAAAAGTACACAAAAGGACACAGCACAGCAATTTATTATAACTTGGAAATTCTTTCACATCTCTATCCATGTCCCTTCCAAATTTCCGTTATTTTCTTTTGTTTTTAAAAATTGGCCAAGTTTGCATTATAAATAGGTTAAAAAATCACGTTTATCAACAAAAATTTATGAATGTCATTATATGGCAAGTTCATGTTATATTTGTAACCTATGATTTTCTGAGGAAATATCCTCTTTGTTTAATTCAACAAAGAAAATTAAATTAAAGAAGTTTCAGATATATACATATTTTTGGTGATATAATTATATCGCAAAGCGTAATGAATCGGTTTTTCGACCTCATATTTCAAAATACATAGTTCGAGTAGTTGATCCCGGTTCAACATATTGTATGCATTGGCTTGTGGATTACCAATTTTTCCATATTTTATACCTTTTTATTTTTAGTTTTTAATCTACAGATTTTTGGTGTATTTTCTATATAACTTTCAAAAATCTAAAGAATTATCAGAAAATTCTAAAAAAAAAAGTTAGTGTTTCAAATTATGTAGAATGTGTCAAGCAACTTCAATAGGTCATCCAAACTATATATTTTTTAAAGATACAGGAACAATGCACTAATGCCGTTGTGCTTTGCAAAGTAGGATGGCCTAACTCTGATTATATATTCTAATTAATATAGTGCATTATAAAACATGATTATCTAAAATTATAAAAAAAAAAAAGATTTCTGTGTGTTTGTTTTTTTTAGAAAATAATAGAAATTCATCCTCATAATAGGTATTAGATGGGCACTAAAAAATGGACTCCAAACATTTTCATCTCTAGTAGTGTCAAGTAGGATGGATCATGGATGTGCTTGCTAGTGCTTATCCTCTGCCTTAAGGTATAGTGCCATGAAGCACATGAACCGTTGGACTGCCTCAAGATTCGTCTAGGCTCTAATTTTGAAGCAATCCAACTGTCCATGTGTTTCGTAGCACCGTATCTTAAGGCATACGATTTGAAATCTAAATGTGCCATCAATTTCCCAATTTCCCACTTGCATTTCCACAAAAACCAACATGGGTCC
The DNA here is from genome assembly GCA_030179965.1 of Cyperus esculentus. Taxonomy (NCBI): domain Eukaryota; kingdom Viridiplantae; phylum Streptophyta; class Magnoliopsida; order Poales; family Cyperaceae; genus Cyperus; species Cyperus esculentus. The sequence continues at coordinate 5,434,876 of JASGLE010000012.1, forward strand.
GGATTACTTTTCATGCGCACTAGAATTCTAGAAATATATAGTGGGTTTGGAAACTTCAAACTTAAGTCTTGCCTCCCTCAAACTTTCTAAGCAAATTTTGAATTTTTATTAAGTTTTTAACACATCAAATGCGAAAAAAATCATCCTATAATCTATTACATACGAGGAGGGATACTTATATGGATAATCTTTATCTTGACAAATAATAATCTTAATGATGGGTTTAAAAAAAAATTTGAAAAAAAATCTTTACAAGGTAAAAAATTTGAGCTCATGGACTGAATATATTTTCATGTTTAAAACAATTTAAGTATGTTTTCCATCAAAGACCAATAAAATATGAAATGTTAAAAATTGTATAAGTTTTAGATGAGCTATGAAACAATATTGAAATCACTTCAAATATAAAACACCATCATTCTATAAGTTTAACTAAGAATAAATCTATATTTTTTTTCTATTTCTAGATCCTTTTAAAATTGTTACAATCGGATAAAATTTGTTCATAGCCAGATCGATCTATGCATTTTTCTAGCGAATACAATTATGAATTATATTTATAAGTTGCATTTTTAAATCAAACTAGTATCTTGGTTGTGCGTTGCAACGGGTCTTATTTAATAAAATTTCTTGATATGAATATTTTCATTATTGTTATAACTAAATAAAATTATCCCTAACTAAAACATTAAGATTTGAAGTCATTTTGTTTATTAGTTTGTTAAAATGATACTGTAACATATAACACATTTAATTTAATTTATTTTATCTTATTATTTCTGAATTAATTAATTTAGTAACCAAATCTAAAATGAGATTTGTGCTATTTGTGGAATTTATATAATTTTGATATATGTTATGAGGAGGGATCAAATAACCATGTTTCTTGTGACCGATTGGTGACCGTGAAATTATATTTGAAATAACTACAATTTAACTTGTTAAATGATAAAACTAATTGATAGAATGTGTTACATATATCATGTTTTATGTATATACAAAAAATTATATCATTTTGATTTTATTTACATATGCATCCAGCATTAACAAAAATCAATAGTTCAAATTTTATGATTTTTTTTCTCCTTTCTTGATGACTATTTAAATGATGTTAAAACTTTATCATTTTTTGTGTATATATTATTTAGATAGTTTAGAATACATGTAACGGTTTAGATTTATCAATATATATATAAATAGTAAAATGGTCACCACGGTCACCAAAGTCCATGGTTATTGAATCTCTCCTCATATGTTATATTTATAACGGGCACCTAAAAAAGTTAATCCATAATCAAACGTCTAAGTGAATAATTGGATTCCAAGTCATATAATTTCGTGATTATAATCTTTTGATTTTAATTAAAATTAACAGCACAACACATGACAGGGTTGTCCCTCTAAGCCCATACGCGACTAAAAATAGATGGATAAAGATCTCCCGCCCCTGACATTGCCCCCAGAGCTATTGATGTGCTGGCAGATTGTTGTCCATTTAGAACGTTTTGTAAACTGGTATCTCAAGTTGACAGTTTTGCTATTTTGTAAACTGTCTTTTAGAAAGAAAACTGTCTTTTAGAAAGGGGCCCATTTGCTGCCAATTTAGAACGTTTTGTAAACTGCCTATTTGCTGTCCATCTCTTCCCAAAATTCATTTAGAACATTTTGAAATATGTCCTTTAGAATAATATAACAAATAAATTAAATAAATAAGATGCCAACGCATCTTATACCTGGGGGCAATGTAAGCGGCGCGCTATCTCTACCCAAAATAAATTTAATGCAACCATGCGTCGCCCAGCCCAGTATCCCATACGCAGATACGCGTTTTATTTTATTTTTTTTGAGAATTGACAATACGAAGACCGAATCATCAAAATTAGATGATCAACGGTAAAAATTAAAACAAATTGATATATCCGATGGCCGAAAATTAGTTTAGACCGATAGCCATTTCAATGGTCAAATCAAATCCTCCAAGGAGTAAGGATATAAGTAACCATTTCGGTAACCATAACCATACACTTCAATTACTGTTGGAAATGTTCATATAGAACATTTTTAGACTTTGAAGTACAAATTACAAAATAAGATTTTACTAAATTAGTTCCCTAGCCAGATTGGTTGTCACTCGTGACCGTAAATCCGTAATTCACCGCCACTTAAATTCTTTGTAAAATATTAATTAGCCTTAATATATAGTTTAATATCTAAGTGGTGCACCCCAGATGAAGTGCCACGATGTATATATCCGAATTAATTCACAAACAAAAGAAAAAAAAAATTCAACGAAGATAAATGCACCATTCGTTGAATAGTACAGCCATCTCCATGGCCAACAAAAAAAAAAAAAAAAAAGAAAGAAAAAGAAAAAATTTCCTTCATTTTATTTTTTTCCCCTTATTCTGTAGTTCTATTACAACACCCAAAAAAATGTTAGTTGGCATTTGCACTTTGAATTCTACAACTAACTCTACACAAGGCTGGTACATTTATAATTTGAAGGAGTCCAACCAGTGGCGGATTTAAATGGTCAGAAGGGGGGACAATGTCCCCCATATTTTTTCCCAAATGAACATTTTTATATAGTAATTTTAATGATACATAAGTATATTCTTAAAAAAATGTATATTTGAACCCCATAAATTATAATAATTATTATACTATTGACCCCCATAATTATAATTTTTAAGCTTTATATAACTACTATACAAATATTGACATTTGATATGATGACTTGAACCCCATTTAAAAATTTTCTGGCTCCGCCACTGAGTCCAACCCCTATAAAACAATAGCATTGACTTCGAATTTCCTAGACAAAGAAATTGTACAATAATATTTTTGCGGACGCATATGCATATATTCGGATAAGTATAAACTCCAAGCAACTACCATGAAAGAAAGAACATGTCAACGTTATTTTATTTTTAAACTGTTTTGTTTCTGTCAAGCCATTCTCTTCCAACTGCTGGTAGTTGACAGAATCCACAAAGTAATCAGAATATCAGACAAGAAAACAAAAACAATGGCAATGGTACCGGATGCCTATATTGCGAATACCATCAGCTCGTTCGAAGATCTGATGAGCAACAAGATGACAAAGGTGTTAGGGATCACGAATGAGGCGAAGAAACTAGTCGACAGGCTAGAAAAGGTACTGGATGTTTTGGAAGATGCCGAGCGGAAGAGAATGGGAGATGGAGATGTCAGGCACTGGCTTGCGGAGTTGCGAGAGGTGGCGTTTGAGTCGGAGAAAGTTATTGATTACTGTCGGATTGAGGCTCGCAAGATTGGAAGCAAGGAAAAACTGGCACTGCAGAAGGTAATTAATACATATAATTGGGTCAATGGTAATGCTTGTAGTATTGTACCAGTAACTATTGTACCGGGTCAGTTACTATTGTTTACCTAAAGGTCGAGAATTTGATACCTGCCCACGAAACTTTGCAGCTGCTGCAAAGAATTCAAAAAAAAAAAAAAACTATTGTACCAGGTCCATCATCTACTATGGTACAATAAACAGGTTTTCTACTGTTTTAATTCGGAAAATCTCGACATTGTTATGTAAGTATTTTGGTCTCATGTGTTTCTGTCTATATCGGAGTAGGTACCCGTCCGTCCGAGGTTACTTGCATCGTGCTTTAGCAGATCTGGCCTCCGAGACGAAATTTTAAAATGCATGAGAACGCTAAATCTTAAGATGAAGGCTATACTAAAGCAGAAATCTCAACTCAATCTTCAACAAGTTGTCATTAGCGACACATGTAGAGCTGCCCCGACTCAAAATCAGTACCGATCTCGATCTTCCGAGAATTGTTTCGGAGCAACCATTGAAACCGACACCGAATACCTGGTAAATCTGTTAACCAAAGAAGAAACGAATGACGATGAAGAAGAGGGGCCTCATCACCATCTCATGGCAATAGTCGGTGTTAGTGGTATAGGAAAAACTACTCTGGCAAGAAAAATATTTGATGATAAAAGAATAAGGGGCACTTTCGACCTCAGAATATGGATTTCTCTATACTCCGGCTTAAAAGACACCACATTACTTGCGAACATAATTGACGCTGCAGGTGGCACTCCCGGCAAATCAAAATCCCGTGCTCGGCTTGAGCCTAAGTTAGCCACAGCAATCTGCAAAAAGAGATTTTTAATTGTTCTTGATGATGTTTCAGATGGTACGGTCTGGGAGAAATCCTTAAAGGCCCCCTTACGAACCGGTGCAAGAGGTAGTCGAATTCTGGTAACAACTAGAGACAAGAATATTGCCACGGAGATGGCGGCTAGGCATGTCCATGACGTGAAAAGACTTAGCCCGGAAGACGGTTGGTTACTGCTTTGTGAGAGTTCCTGTCTCGAAGCCGAGGATGAAAGCGACGTTTTAGTTGAAATTGGTTTAAAACTATCTGAGAGGTGTGATGGTCTTCCATTAGCAATAAAGACTGTAGGAGGTATTTTGAAGAGTAAGGAACCGACTATAAAGGACTGGCAAAGTGTTTATGAAAGCCGAACATGGTCAATTGAAAATCTTCCTTATGAGATACCGCACGCACTTTTTTTCGGGTATGCAGATTTGCCATTGAACTTGAAGCAATGCTTTCTGTATTGCACCCTTTTTGCAAGAAATTTTTATGTTGATTGGCGAGATCTCATTAAACAATGGGTGGCAGAGGGTTTTCTGGTGAAAAGAGATGGCTTAACACTCGAAGAGATTGGGGAAGAATACTATAGGGAAATGGTCGAGCGGTACCTCGTAAATCCTGAACCAGCATTTGATGAGACAGAAAGGTGTAACATGCATGATTGCCTTGTAAACATGGCGAGGCTGCTCTCTGCCGATGAGATTTCAGTTAACGAAATCGACAAACTTGGTGAAGTAACATTTAGGCCCTTCCACATTTCCCTTGCGAGTAACGGACTGAAGAAAGTTCCTGAAGAAGTCAAAACCAAAGAGAAATTAAGAACGCTTATTCTTTCAAACAATGAGCTTAAGGATGACGGGTTGCGAGAAGTCTTTGCGAGACTTAGGATGTTACGGGTGTTGGATATCAGTGGAACATTGGTTGAGAAGATCCCTAATACATTGCAAAATTTGTTACACTTGAGGTACCTAAATCTCTCGCGAACAAAGATAAAGGAGCTCCCTGAATCAACTGAACACCTCCCTTTTCTTCAATATTTGATTCTTCAAGAATGCAAAAGGCTGCATTCTCTCCCGAAAGGAATCGAACAACTCCAAAGCCTAAGAAACCTTGATCTTACGGGAACCATTATAAACCGATTTTTCTTTAGAATAGGTAAGTTAATGAACCTCAATTCATTGGACTTCTTCAATGTAAACAATGAACCGGAGCAACAAAATAAAGGATGGTCCCTGGGGGAATTGAAGAGCCTTAACAAACTCAGACGCCTTTGTATATTACAAATAGACAGAACCAGAGACGTCGATGATGCGAAAGAAGCATCACTTGGCACCAAACAGTGCATGAAGGAACTTGAGTTAAGTTGTAGCAATGAGGATGCCCCATTGGAGAATCCTATACTAACTCAAAAGGTCGAGGGCGTAATTGATGAATTGCGCCCGCCACCTTGCCTGGAAACTCTTAAAATCGTGAACTATTTCGGGAAGAAATATCCTTCTTGGCTATTCATTGGTTTACTCTCAAATCTCCGACAACTTGAGCTAATCAATTGCCAATTCTGCCAAATCCTACCCCCACTTGGCCAACTGCCACAACTGCAGTTCCTGTATATCGCCAATGCCGATTTCAGAGACATTGGAGCTGATATTATCGGTACTGGCCAAGAAGTTCCATTTCCAAAATTGGAAAAGTTGCACTTTCAAAGCTTGCACAAGTTGGAATCTTGGACAGGATTAGAAAGACCTGGTCTGATGCCTTGCTTGAGAGCATTTCAATTAGAGAGCTGCCCTGAGATCAAATTCCTCCCTTCATGCATGAACGACCTTACACGACTCAAAGAGCTTAGGATAATAGAATGCAAGAGTCTCGAGTTGATTAAGGACCTTACGAGACTCAATGAATTGAGTGTTTGGAACACACCCAATTTGACGAAGATCTCAAATCTCACTTCGCTCGAGGAATTAAGCATCAGTCATTGCCCCAATCTGCAGACAGTTAAAAATGTCGGTTCCTTGAAATCTGTACAGATATTTGACTACGATCTTGAGGCAATTCCGAGATGGTTAAAATCTCATGCTATTCAAATTCAGTCTCTGGACTTGACTGGTACAGTGGAAATGCTTCAGAGATGCCTTGTTAATGGTCCAGATTGGGACATAATTCAAGATATTGCACAAGTGTATGGCCACTCAACTGATACGATGTATTTCTCGTACAACAGAACCCCCTTCAGTTTTGAAACAAATCTAAGTGTACCTGTAATCCAACAAGCGAACTCTTTGATCACAGAGACTGTTTCTATTGAAACAATAGTTGAAGAAAATCAGGAAGGCGTCTCTAAAGAGGAAAGTCCGATAGTTGATATGAATTTTACCGTCTCCGAGAATGCAAGAAGTAACGACTCTTCTTCTTTGAGGTCGGTACATGATGATGAATTCCCCACAATCTCAACAAATCCAAGTTCCCCTCCTATACCTCCAATGAGAGATGACATTTTAGTTAACATGTCGGAGAATATATCTGGTCCTTCTAATTCTGATACTGACACCATCGGTACACGCAGTGGTAGTTTGGTGAGAAGGAACAGAAAAAATAATATTACGGAAGTTTCATCAATTGCTGGAGACAAAAATGCTAAAATTAGAGACCCAATGCCCTCAAATTTGGTGTTTAACTTTGATTTTGGCATGCCTACTGGCACAACTGCTACCGAAGAAACATTAATCTCAAAACAAGAAACAAAGTTAAGCCATAAAGAGGAGAATCTCATTATTGATGAAATCATTACTATATCTGCTACTACAAGAAATATAGAGCCTTCCGGTTTGACGTCACTGCATGACAACAATTCCCCCACTATCTCAATAAACCCAATTTCTCCCCCTCCATCAACTACAATCAGAGATAGTGTTGTCGTTAACATGTCAGAGAACTCATCTGGTTTAACCAATTCTGATACTGACAGCTTAGATCAAAGCGCTCGTAGTTTGGTGAGAAGAAGGCACAGAAAAAATAATATTGCAGAAGTTGTGTCAATTGATGCTGACAAAAATGCTAATACGAGAGACTCGATCCCGAGTCTTCCGTCCAATTTGGTTCTCAACTTTGATTCTGGAATGCCTATCGATGCATCAGCAACTGATGAAAGATCAATCTCAAAACTCGGGACTGTGTTAAGCCATAAAAGCTCAGGAAATAATTTAAATCAAAATGCTAGTGATTTATTGCACTTGGATGTCAAGACGGAAAACACAGGCCATCAAACCATTAAGAAGCATACAGTTGAGAAATCAAGAGATTCTTCATCTTCCAATTTACTTTACAGTGATCCGAATGTTTCTACTAATGAAGAGGAGCTAGTTGAAAGAACAGGAACGGTGAATCGTCATAACTCAGAAAAGCAGGCAAGTGAAAAAGATACCAGTTTAAACTTCAATTTTAGTTCTAACCTCAAAACTGTACCCATACAAATTCAGGGGCCAGGAAATTACGACACGGCTCGGGAACCAGTTACCCATAAAGACAAAGTTGAAAATGCCAATTTACTTCTTGCAACGCTTAAAAAAGCTATGAATGATCCTATTTACCAGTTGAAAGGAACCCATCAATCGCGCAAGATTGACAAAGATGATTCTGTTAAACAACCGACAAGAAATGCAATTTCCCCTGGAATTGCAGTTGCTGGCAGCTCCACTTCAGGAACTGCATCTAAGCAAGAATCTGAAGTCAATGGTAAGCTGCAAAAGAAGGAGAGATTGAAAGACTATATGATTGTGGTTCTTTTGGCTGTGACAGTAATGCAATTATTTCTTATCCTTTGGCTGATATGGTGGTTCATGAAAGAAATTAAGGCTAACCGGAGTTGAATTTGCGTATTCGAACTGAAAACCTTTTCATCAGGTATATCTGTTTCCTTTTCTGATTTTGCTTTTAATTTGAATGGTCAGCTTAAGAAGTTCCATTGGCTCAAGAAATAGTGCAACATACGATTGTCAGCTATATCGCTTAGATGCACATCCAGATCTTGAACTTCTGGAATTCATAAGGGCAACCTGAATCATACATACAGTGTGAATACTTGATTTGATAAAAAGATGAGGGTCAAGCCCCCAAATTTTATTATTATACACAAGATGTGTGAATGTTCAGTTCAAATACAATATGGCCATTTACACAAGTACCAAGTTAACTGTCATACCAATGTGAATACTTGATAGTTTCTAAATTTCATTTAATACCTTTCTAAAGAATGCAAACCCATGGCTACTAGGTAGTTCTTGTCCTATCCCAGCAGAGAATAGTAGTATATACAATCATGAAAAATCATAAGACTCAACCTTAAGTTATACTGACATTCACATCACTGTATCTGATTGAGTCTGGAAAAATCGATATTCAATTATTCAGAGCAAACAAAGAAAAACACAATTTGATGCCAAGAGCCCAAGAACTCTTCTGCTGCCATAGCCATAATATTGGGCCGAGCAAATCCGGCCCATTACGGCCCATAAATTGCAAGGATATTTCTCACAACTCGGATCTAGTCAAACACCCAACATCTATATTGGGCCGGGTAAATCCGGCCCATTACACACCCACGTATAAAGAGCCTAAGATATTTCTCGCTCGTTATTAATCTTCGCGAATTGCTCAATTTTCCCGCCTTCGGACATAAAAACTTTTCAGAATCTCCAAGCTACGATCTTGCCATTCCCCGAATCGATTCGACTCTCAGAAAGTCAGAATTAACTAGAAGAGGAGTGGGGTTGAACGGAACCGATGAAGCGCAACTGTTCATCCAGTCTGCGACCGTTCGGCCAGACCTCGATCTCGTCATTCCTCGCTAAACCCAGGTAATTTTTTCCTATTCGCCCTTTGGATATCTGCATTTGTAAAAATTTGCCAGAAATTAAACATCTGCTTGGTACAGTTAGAGGACAAGAGTTTGCTGGTTAATCTCTTTTTTGTAAGCCTTTTTTTGGGTGTTGAGTTGATTAAAAGGAAGAAGAGAAAATAAATTGAATGAGGTTGTGGGAATTGGGAAATATGTCTTTTGCTCGGTGCTTTTTTCCAAAATTTCACCTTTGTTTTATATCTTTCTGATCAATGTACAAATGCACAATATTTCAGAGCATTGGATGATGGCAAACAGCCGAAATCTCTTAGCTCATCACTTTCTAAGACTTCAGATGCAGATTCAACCAAATTTAGAACGATTAAGGTAATGAATTTCTCGGTGAATGCCGGTCACTCAACCGTGTTTACCAGTATGATGTATCAGGGTATATCATCATGCGTATCAGTCTGATACGAAATATGTTATATTGGCCGGCATTTCATTTCAGGTGAAGGAGAGTGCTTTTTCATCAATTAGTTTGACAAGAAACAGCCCAAATGATGAAAAGAAGGAAGAGAATGGTAACAGTGTTCTAAGTGAGGCTATATTCAAGCAATTCAACAGTTCGGCCACAGGCGAGGATGTTTTGGTAGTAGACAAAGACGAAGACCGAAACAAATCTGAATCGCAAGAAAGCGAGGTTGAAACTTGCTTCGACTTGGGCAAACGAAAGAACCCGTTCGGTAATTGTTTCTGTCTGATTTGACATGATTTACAATCTGTAAGCTTTTGACAGGATTCCTATAAATCAAGAAAATTTAGCAAAGATAGCTCATTTATAGAGCAATTAAATTGATTGATTTCAATTACTTTTCTTGGTGTATCTCTCTTGGTATTTGTTCAATTGGATTGCCGGTAGAACAAGTTTTGTTGTTTCATCATACTGGATGCCTTTTAGATTAAGGGTGAAGCACTTGCTTGAATCTTTTCAAACCAAATTCGAATACTTTCTAGAACGAATAGTGATAATCACACTTCCCTATCTAATATGTTTTTCCTTTCTTCGGATTTTAAGGTGACGACATGGACAATTGCACACCAAGATTACTGGTTTTGGGTGGTGACGCGAAGCCACAGCCGAAGCAGAAGAAAAGAAAGAAACTGGCCCCAAAATATAACCGAGAGAAACCTTTCTATGACCACTGTGAGTAATCTAACCTCTATTAAATTATGAATTCCCTTCATTCCGAAAATGGAATGTAACAAAACCTTTTATTCATTCAATTTTGTATACTCATTATTTATTCTTTTCAGATGCAAATGGGAGGGGGTCCTGGGATGGAGACATGGAGGGGGTTGATTATGAGGAGGTTGGCTTTGATGCAGAGGTGTGGGAAGGCATGGGTTCCACAATGTTAGGTGGTCTCGACTGGAATTAGAAATATAACCAGTTTCATGCATTTTATCTGTACCACTCATTTTGCACAGTAAAACAACTTTAAGGAGTTGTTGTGACTCACGATAGAAATTTTGCAGGACATCTGCCTCGAACACTACTGACTGGACAGTAACTTTGTAACTTTGTAGTGTGAGTTGTTCCTCTGTGAACCACCGTTCATTTATAATCGAGCGATTTAAGTTTCACAGATCAAGCATCTCTCTTTACTTATGCTTCAAGAACATATATCATAATCATTCGATTTAGACAAATAAACGGTTCATATCTCTTTCAATTCATATAAGAATTCACCTTGTAATGTTATTAGTTTTTTGTTTGCAGCAAAGATTTTTTTTTTTTCCTCCTCGTTTTACTCCCAATTCGGTCTTCTGCATCTCTTTCATGAGTGATTAGAAAACAAAATTTGCAACATAGTAAATAAATGATCTATACCTATAGTTTTTATTGATATCCAAAAATTCTGTTGACAGGATTCTAGCTACAAAATTAAGACTACAGTAGGCAATTTGCCTAGATATGCTCCCCGAAAATGCGAAAATGTATAGGGCTCATAATTATACATCTAAGTACAAAAAAGGTACTCATAATTCATCATGCTTGTCAGCTTTACTATCCGATGGTGCCGGGGTAACAGATGAATCTTTGGGCTCCAGCTGGTCTCCTATGATTCGTCCTGTGATTTGTCTTGCCTCTGTGTCCAGATCCACCCACTCCGACACAATTCTTCTTGCACCCTGTACAAAAGTTTAATACAAATGGGTTGATTTAACACGCACAAAAAGATGCAAATGATTTGCAATTATGAGCAACACAAAGAAGTCCCTTTGGTTACACACAATCGAGAGCAACAGAATTGTTAGTTTTTTATATACCGTATATACCAAACGATAAACTATCTCAACAATAGATATGATAATAAGAAGTGCTTATTGATATACTGTAAGAACATTCCCAAAATTAAGCCATGGCTAGTAGTTTCATTTTTCGCAGGTATATTATATGGCTATTACAAAAACATGTTAGGTTATTTTATCATCTTTTAATCCTAATCTGATGCTTTAGCTATTAACAATGCGAGCATACCCTGTCTCACAAGAGAATGGGAAACATGGAACTGAAGTAGCAACTACGGAACCAAACAACAGGTGGTTGGGCAGTCTCAGAAAAGGTAAGTACACATATAAAAGAATCAAAGGTACCTGTAGCTTAGGTTCCTTTGTCATGGGGTTGTTGCACAAATCAATGGTCTTCGCTTTTGCTTTTGTGGCATTTCCGCACCAAGACTCGCACCAAAGCCATTCTTGTGGGAGAGAGAAAATCGGTACAGAGTGTTGTGCATAATTTGGTAGATCCTGATTGTATAAATCATCACAAGAATACACATATCAACATAATGCTAAACTATTGCGGGATCTGCAAGTTCAGTAACTCCTTTACCTGATCAAGATTAGAAAGACTATTTGGATCTTTGCTTAGATTTTCATAGAATACTCTTAAGGTGTCTCCAGCTGCTGTTTGCCGAAATTTTGCCAGGTCAACAACGTACAAAGCACTGATCACAAAGACAAAAAATGAATAAATAAACAAAACCTACTCACAACTCACTCAAAAAACAACAAATATCATGTATAGCTCTTGCAAAGCTTTCTAATTGCAGAACTGTCTCCTGTCCTGGTTTTAATTAGATACCCAAATAACATTTTATTTAATTTTATAGAGATAGTGAACAACAAAGAACTGTGAACATCTCTTTTAAAAGTGTGAAATATGGACATTGCCATTAAATAATTTTATACTTTGTGAGTCTACAAAGATATTCCAATTTTGCAAGTGTAACAAAAGGTACAATTTCCAAGCATAAAACCAAAAAATGAAATGGATCCATACAAAGTGATGCAAGTTGAATAAAGATGTGAAGGGGAAAGACATACCTAATGTGGTATGATTTTCCTCGTAAGTGGTCCTTCCAGAAACCCTTTACCAAGGTAACAAAAATAAATCAGGTACATGTTATATTCTTATGGTTAAAATACATATAAAAAATTAGGGCACTAACTTGTTTCCAAAACCTATAGCCATCCATATCTTTATTATTGTCACAGAATGGAGTATATGCAAGAGGCCTTCCTTTCAAATCCATATCATACAGTTCACCCATATCAGCCCGCACCACTTGATCAGCATCAACAAATATAACCTGATAAAAGACAAGGTCATGGGAATTTGTCATAAAGAAACCACTTGTTATGAGTTTATTAGGAAGAAAGGATGTTTTTTTACCCTTCTAAGTGAAATAGGAAATATAACATCAAGGAATAATATTTTGTATGCCCATATGATACGTTGCTTCTCTTTTTGTTTGTGTAGCCATGTGGGCCACTTGTAAGTGATAAGCTCATACTCAAATCCGTACTCTTCTGCCATGTATGGTATAACATCCTACAAAAAGATGGAAAAAATAAATTGAAGTTTGACAAGGAACAAACAATTATGTTAACTAAAATACATAAAACTCTTCATGCACCTTGAATTGCGGTGAAAGGTAATTTTTGATGAACCAAAACTTCACTGGTCTTTGAGTGTTTTTAAGAACACTGAGGATCATAATCTTGAGGAAGCGTTCATACCTACAAGAAAATTTATAAAAAGAAATGATATTGCATTTTATATAATAGATTTTTTTTTTCTTTTCTCCTCTAGCTCTCTCTTTTGAGAGAGCGAGTGTGACAGAGAAAGAACTTACAAGTGCCCAGAAGCAACAGAAAAAATATTAATCGTCTCTCCATGCCTTGCACTCTTCTCCTGGGATGAGAAAATTGAAGAATAGATCAAGTTATTTCATCCAAGTTTACAATTGCTGACACATGGATCTCAATAGCAAAAATGAGGAACTTACCAAATTCTTCTCAGCTTGCTTTTTTGAAGACCCATTACCACCAATTAATCCACTTGCCCATTTCAATAAGTTTTTATTCCAACCATTTCGGCTTTCCTAGAAAACAACAAAAATAACATTTTATCAGCAAATCAAGATTACGAGGTATAAGAGTAATTTGACAACACTTCAAAAAAATAGCAAGTATCAACACTAAAATATGGTTGAGAACTCTTCAATTTTGGATAATGGTAACACTATATTCCAATGTTTGCTCGAGAATGCGAATTATTTTTATTGCAATAGCTTTCAAGGAATTCACACCAAAAAATAGTTACCTTTTTCTCCTGGAATTGATTGTCGTCAGAGGTATTCAATAAATCCTCTCGTTCCTTTCCTCTCTTCTTCTCCACCTCTATGTGAAGGAGCTTACCTCTTAATCCATCTATAGCCACCAATTTTGAGGTAAGTGTCCCAGGTTCAGTTTCTTTGAATTGATACAGCTCTGAACTTCTGCCTGGTGCCAGCTGCAGGTACCAAACACCAGGAGAAACCTTCATTTGCCAGTAGCCCAAATTGGCCATGACAAGTGTATCAACCAAGTGGGGCCTTTCTTTAGTGCCAAGAATTAACTGAAGTCCACGTGGTGGTTCCTTCCCTTTCTCTGAACAATGACCTGTCATGAACATGTCATATGGTCAGACAAGAGAAACTATATATCCCTGTAGTGCAAGAAAGCTAACCGACTTGGAGCAGCGTAACAACCAGTACTGCAAGAAATCTTTTGGTTTTCCTCAGCTTTATATAAATCACACTTTAATTATTAACCAAACTTATGACTCAAACAGTAATTTATATTTATTGCTTTTGTTTTAGTTCAGAAGAGTATGAGCTCTGCTCATCAAAATCAAATGTCAGTACACTATTTGATCCTATTACAATTAACTGGATATTAAAAACAAAAATTATAAAAAAAAAGAAGAAAAGATAAATGAAACTGATGAACTATGTCATAACAAACCAGTTAAAAGAAGCGCTTCCAGCTCAAAAACTGCTTGCAGAGTACGCACATCACCCAAATTCTCCAACAATATGTTATCCAAGTCATGTCTGATAAGAGAAATGATGTACAGAAAACATTTTGATTTAACTATATATCACAGATTTTGATATAGAAGTTTCCAAAAGATGCCAATATTCCTTCTGAAGGGTGAAGCCATATTGCAACAATAATGACACAATAGGAAACTTACTCGGCAACAACAGGCTCAACAAGCCATGGCTCGGGCACATCGATATTCATTGTTAATGTCTTGGAAAGAGGCATATTTGAAAAGAATGCCTTTGATCCATGTACTGAATAGTCAACAGTACTGAAATCATCCTATAATATTTTGATTCTAGTTAGATAAGAAGACACTAGTATTTAACTACAGATGCCAAAGTACAAGTGAAGATTGTTACCATGGAGGGAAGAACAAATCTGTAGTAATTCTTCAGAGGAATATCTCCAAGAGAACTCTGCAAAATAAATATATAAAAGCCTTTACTCGGATAAATTAAAAATGTATTTCAGGAAATACAAATTTTATTACTCAACAGTCAACAAAGACTAAATCTAACATTTCAGGTTTCGTATTTCATTAATGTGGCGAAAACCACTGCAAGGACTACTGGAACGGCATCCAGAACCTCCCTACCAAACCAAATCCACTCTCCATTACTATCAAAATAAACATAGTAGACACTCACAACTGGATTGAGAACAATTCTCATGCTAGGTTGTATCTGTCTCTGCAAGACACGGAGAAGCGGGGTAAGCTTCTGCCCAGAAGGGCTCAATGGATCTATCACTGCATCTATATGGATTGTCGCATTCTCATTTTGCAAAATCACAGCACTGTAAGAAGTAAAAGAAAAACAAAAAGGTGGAGAAAGTTAAGAATTTTTTTTTAAAATGGATAGTACATGTGATGATAACTTAATCCATCTTCATCAAAAGAAAAAAGAACTTAGTCCATGTTTCGTCGATGTCTATACCTGTGCTCAGCATTTAAGACCTCAAAATGGGCTCTTTCCGAACTTCTTTCACGAGTAGACATAGAAGAGGAAACCAGCATAACAAGATCACTATAGAACTGACTGCATGGTCATACATAGAAAAATTATAAGATATTTCCATGTCATTAGTCATTACGTCAGATCATCAATATTTTAACAGAAAGTTTAGTTGGCTCCGTGAAGACATTGAATTGAGCAAATATACTGAAACAATAAACAGCCAGATCTTTCAGGTTATTCAACGATCATGACTCAAATGAGGCTTAATTCTAGCTCAAGCCCACAAAGCACCCCATCTGATGCAAATATGAGGTAAAATAGCACAATTGACTATAAAATAACAGCTTATACCTTGTTAATTCATCAGGATCAACACCATTCCATTCCTCTACTCCTCCGATTATCTCAGATATGTGCTTTACTTTTGTATTGAACTCCACAGACTCTAGGAGATGCAAATCATCACCTAAAAAGGAGGTCCCTTCGCTCAAAGTGAATACCTACAAAACAAAATGCAACAAAACAAATGTGAGAAGTCAAATAACGTTACAAAATGAAAAAGTAATACATTGAATTCAACATAATGCCTACTCGTCCATTGGTAATGACAGCATTAGCACCATATCCAATGCCCAATTCACCAAATAGAAGTTCTGACACCTACGACAAAAGGAAGAAAAGTGAAGTTAAAAACATTAAATTGAAAAACCCTAAACCAAAATATTTTATAGGATTATCCAATAAACAAGCACAAAGTTCCATAATCTGTCAGAGTAATCCAACTTCCATTAATATTCAAAAAGTTAAAAATAGTGTGCCAACGACTGAGACCTCACTAAGTGCTGTATCATACAGGTTTGAGATATTTTCCTGAGGGATGCCTTGCTATAGTCATCACTGCCAAATGGTGCCACTTTAATATTGCTTGAATTTATAAATTTGAGCTGTTAGATGTGTTTCATATTTTAAATACAAGTATATAAGAAATTGTAGAAGGTCAACTTCGTTTTGGTCTAAGTTTGCTAGTTCTTGAAGCATCGCAAGAAGCCAAATGATGTAATTAATTTACGTGCACATAGTGTATCATGTGTCTATGATTTCTTTAACCAATAAGTTTAGAATATTTTGATAATTAAGGTCTTGACACCGATTTGGCACTAGAATCTTTACCATATGATACCTCTTTTCTGAAATTGTATTGCTGAAGTTTCAAGATATAAAGCACTCTGTCTTGATCTCCAAAACGGAACCCCATTCAACAAAAAAGAAGCTAAGAAAAACAGAAATCATATGTTACAGGAAATGTACCTTGCTAGCTCTTTTCTGAACCTTTTCAAGTGAAAAGCTTGAGAAAGTTTCTTTGTAGAAATCTACTGGCAAATCATTTTCGCCAGCTAATAAATAGACTTTTTCCATCAGAGCTGAATCCGATGATATATTTTGCCTTTCATAAAATAAACACAGCTCTCGCAAGAACTCCAGCACTGCCTCCTTGTTGCTTCAATGATACAAAATAAATTACCAGTCAAATCAAGAAAGGCACAATATGAATTCGTTGTTCGTGTTGTTTAATTTTAATGTTTGTATTTTAATGAATTATATGAATTTCTGCATGAAGATTTCATTTGAGCTTCCACTTCCACTTATCACTGCAAGGTTTACTTTAATTTCCTGACAGAGATCATTCTGCTGGGAACAAATACCAGACTTACCCTGCTGGTATTGATTTTGTACAAAAGAATGCTAGTACAAAAGGCAACTAAATCCTGTCTGGAATGGTGTCATTCGCTTTCCATACGTAAAAATGAACACAAACCTGAAAGATTCTATAGTCTTCTCAAATACTTCTAAAAGTAAAGCTGATGATGGTAGCTCCTTGCTGGAATAAAGTAATAAGCCTAACCGGGATATCTGAGATCCGTGCTTCTACATCATACCGAGAGAAAGTGACAACGCCATGTCAAGAATAGGATTAATTGATGATAGATTTTACAATGAAAATGAGCATCCTTTACCAAGAAATGTAATCCCCCATGCAGCAACTGGAAGCCAGTCCTTGAACAAATATTAACCGCGAGAAGATGAGTTATTGGCTTTATATCTTCTTCAGCTGAAAATGCACAAGGATTTCGGAAGTTTCAAAAATAAATAAAAAGATGAAGTACAGTTCTTTCAACTGGTACAGCTGCCATCCCAAAAAGGATGCAAGAAAGTTTTTTTTTAAAAAAAAGGACAGATAAGTACAGTATCTGGTTTTGGAGCAACCAATACATTACATTGCTGTAATAATTATGGAGAAGGTAAAAGAAAAAGAAATTAAAAAAATATATATATAAAATTGCATAATAATAGAGTTTCTCAAATCAACTTACTGCCAGGAGAGTGCAAATATCTAAGCTCATGAACTACAGATTCTCTGTTTAGGTATGAAGCAAAAAGTGATACATACTTTTTGGCCCCCTTGCCATCACCAATGATCTATTACAAAATAAAATTAAATGAACTAATTACCAATGAAAAGTGCAGATTTTCCGGTTTATGTTGAAAAACCATTACAAAATACATCTATGGTCATAGCTGTGGCTCGGATAAACAAATTCAATCAAATATATGCATTAGTTAACCAAAGTTCTTGCATTTTATGATACGATTAAACGGTAAAAGTATATAAGAGACAAAAAATTAAATTTGCAAGGTACTTTTTGCATGTTCTTGTCTTAAGGAGTGTGATATTTCTAGATATTAAAAAAAAAATTAGGAATGTCCACCATATAGAGAAAGTGTTCATAAGAGTTGTTACTTACAGCAGGATTATAGCGTTTATAACCACTCTCGGAGAGGAATTTATCAAGTATATCTGTGTGGGAGCCGATGTGGCCATAATACACTTGTTCTTGTAATCTATGCATTTCTTCATTTATTGCATTTGTCAAAGATTCCTGATTAGAGGACAGGAGAGCATAGTTAGTCCATATACTGGGTTTGAAAATAATGATATAATAAATTCATAAGCCATGGACTAAATAACTCCGACATCAAATTCTTTCAGAAGATATACTGTAAAAGCTGATGTGAAAATTTTTTGCAGAAGATCAAGTAAAGATTAATATTAGCTCAGTTATAGATGAGCAGGAGAATCACATCTTTATCCCACAAAACCTTCCACCTTTCAGTCATGCTCGCATGCACACGAGCACATAAAACAAAAACCGAGAGAAGAAAGAAAAAATAAACATAGAAAAGGATATAATGGTAGTTCATAAACTTGCACATTTAATGGTATGTCCCCTCTAAAGGTTCATAAAGATCTTTTTACCATTTGGCCTTAAACCAACAGAGACCATCCATGCCCAAATTACGTTGTTTTAACATGACATTAGGCCATATTTCTTAAATTAATTTGGCATACCTTACATTAATTTATCCTGTATATTATCCAAACCACATAAACACAATAATGCAAAGTTATGGATTAATGTGTACCTCACTTGCTTCATGTACAAGCCCATTCATCAACAAAGAACAACCGAGTTTGTACAAACCAATCTTGAAAGAGAAAAGGGAGCTCTCTTCAGCCTCTTGCTTGAACTTGTTATCTCGTTGGATGCTCAGTAATACATCTTGAGGTGGTGATTTGGCCTTTGATCTAACCAATAGAAACATCTGCTTATACTTCCTCCCTCTTACCAAATTAAATTTTTCAACCACAAAATAAAATCAAGAGGAAAAAAGGTATGGTTTCGAGTATAATTTCAGGTAGATGCGCAACCAAAATTTGTTCGTCGTCCTCTAGAAAACAAACCAGTATGGTTATGTATCTCATTCTCAGCTTATTAATTTATGCAGAAGTTCTACAAAATTAAAAGGTTAAATCAAAACTGACCAGCTAGTAGATCAAGAAATATCAACCCATTAATTGGCAAACGCAAAAATCTCAAAATTTTATTGGTTAAATTTTTCCATTTTGTAACTTCAAAGAAACTAAATAAAATTAATCATACATAGTAGGTCAGCACACATAGGCAGGTGATTTTAATTTGTCCACTCTAATTTCTGGTTATAGGCACATGACTAGTACCTTCTACTGCAGTAGAATGCCTGATAAACCAAAATCATTTAATTCAACTTACATTACAGTATCAACAAATGCCTCTTCAACATGGTGTGCTTCGACTGGCTCTTCACTGAAATCGTCCCCACTACTCTTTGCCTTGTTTACCTACAATAACAGAAGTAAAATATAGCGCTAAATTACAAAATGAAAACTGAACAATGAAATAACATGTTTTCTATTAATTTTCGAATTAACAATAAATCAAATCGGAGGGCATCTTACATTGCTTAGAAACTCAAAAGCCAATTCGGTTGTATATGTTTGCTTGATGTAAAGGAAAAGACGGATTATCTGAAAAGCACAAGTCAAGTAAGCTCTCTGCTCCGTGCATAGATAAAACCCAAAAACAACCAAAAGAAGTAAATGTACTAAATGTCTGATTCGAAAGGAGTACAAAACTTATCACTTCTTGCATTTCATTTTTATGTGTTCGTTATTATCCGTAATGAAGTTCTATATGTTAGTTCCTCTATGCATGAACTGAGGGATGGTGTTAAGTTTATGCATATTGTTAACATCATGTCTATGTCCTCATAATGAAACCACATAGGATGGTAGTAAAATAAACAGTTACCAAAGTTGAGACATCAAAATCATCATTTGTCGAGGATGAAGGAAGCACGCCATCTTTTTTTTCAATAGCCTCAACAAGTTTAGATGAGTATAGTAAAACCCCAAATCTCACTGGCAAACTGTTTTCGTACATTGATAAAATTGCATCAATGGCCTAAAAAGAATTAAAGGAAATGCAATCAGCAGGGTTACATAATGTAAATTTCTCACAATGCAATAAAAAGAATAAACAGAGACAGGAAATGACATGCCTCGGCACCACACTCTGTGGCTGGATCCAACAAATAAATGGCATGAAACATGTTTTTACGAATGTATCTAAGCTGTCCTGGGAATACTGGCATTAGTATCTACAAAACAAAAAGATGTTATGAATAAATGGATAACAAATTGCATAGCATTTGATATTTTACACAGAAAATGCAGCTTATCATAATGATGATCACCAGAACCCACTCTAGTGAGCAATCAGTTGGAAATTATCTTGTATCAATATCAGTGGAAATGGACTAAAGCACCGTTAAATTAAAAGGACAAAGTACACTAGGGAAAGAGAGATATCCTCACTTTCCTTACGCTCCTCAACCAACCCATCATGGCTGAGACCAAGCAACCAAGAAGAACAGAAAAAAATAATATGCAGTCTGCAGGACTGTGACCCAAAACCGCATATAATAGATTGCATGATAATTTGGCAAAAACAAACACCCTGCCACATACACATATGCAGCCTGCATGTCTGGTCCATGTGGCACAATTAAGAACACTGATATCACACAAAAAAGGAAATAGAATACGACCTCTTGAATATTGCTTCGCCACCGACGGTACATAGCATCTTCTTCAATGTTATTAAGGAAGTGAACATGATCCGAACGAAAATCAACACGAATTGCATTATTTTCACTTGGAGGGGCAGCTGATAGAAGCTTTCTGACCGAGCCATGTGGAAGCTGAAAATTTATGAAACAGATTATTTTCAAGGATTGCACTAAGTGTACTTTTACTTCTTTGTTACCTATAAAAATAAAAATTCTGGGAACTATGAACTAGATTGATGTAGCAGAACAGACTGAATCCCTGATCTTGCCTAGTAGAAAGAAGTTCAGGAATTACTGAAAATGAACAAGACTAAAGAACGACATTTTACAATGTCAAACTGTTTTTTCAAAAAATTAAAAATCACTGTAAGTGATGAAAAAATCAACAACTATAGTCATATTTGGTTATTTGGCATTTTGACTAGCTCAATTCTTACTTTCTTTACAGTATTGAGTATTGACATAAGAATGTCAGGATCTAAGACAAATAAACAACCAAGATAGTCATCTTTGGTGTAAGCAATAAAAATCGACAACTACAATAGTCATCTCTGGTTATTAGTCTAGTACAATTCTTATCTTACTTTAATAAAAATACCGACTTTAGAGTCACATGACCATATAGGACATCTAAGAAAATGAAAAATATTGGAATCAGGAAGTGTTACTATTGGCTTCTTTAGCTAGTTTTCCATGAATAAAGCATGATTAGCAAAAAAATAAACCTTAAGCTTCAAAAATTGATCAGTCAATGATAACTCTTCATGAACCAAATCCATCAGCCTACAAAAAAAATGAAATATCTTCAGTACGGGAGCAGGCACTTTCTACAACAGAAACTCATGATTGGTTTCATAATCTGCATCTAATAGTACCTACAAGGAAATGTCCAATATAACATGAGTCTACAAAGAGAGAAAATATCTTATCCAGCAAGTCTACACTCAGAAGAATTAATGAGTTTAAATTCTCAATGATAAGAATGTCCTTGCAGCCTAAATATAAACTACAACAAGTCAGAGGTTATGTCCAACTAACTCTTTCTTCTAAGAATATATTAACAGTCTCCTCACAAAGGCCTTCAGTTTTTACCAAATAAATCTTTTTCTACAATTACGATGGGGTTATTCAGATTCAATAACATGTATTAGAACATGATCAAGAGCAAAGATGTGGCTTGGCACTATGTTTCAGAAAGAATTACATATATAGGTCGATTTCCTCAATATTGATCAATCCACCGTTCAAGGCCAAGAGAGACTTGCCGGGTGGCACCATCCGCTGGTTCGCCAAAATTTCATCCTGTATAGAACTATCAAGCTGCACGAAGAACCATAGTCATATAAATCATTTCTGAAAGATTCTGACAAAATAATTTCTGATAAGACAACTGAAGCATTACTGTCTACCTTCATGCGAGACAATGATGAAACAATGCTAGGAAAGTTCTGGTTGATGTCTTGCATGGATTGTAAAGGGTCAGAAGCTTGAACAATCCTCTGAGTTGTCTGGTGACCCAAGTCTGCAAGAAATATCCAAGGTTAATTTTCAGGTAGAGTCAGAAATGACATAGAATATGAAGAGGAGATGGAAAAGACCTTTTAGCTCCCAAACTTCCAAGGTATCTGTAAGAGAGGCTGTTGATGACAAGAGATAATCTCTAAAGGACATTATCTCAGAAGCCAGCTCTGGTTTGCGCTCCTGGGTATTCATATATTAGATTAAAAGAAAAGGAGGTTTACTCATTATTCAAAGAACAGCAAGTATAAGATTTTACAGGACCACAGTACCACTCTTACTGCATCACTGGACATGACAAGTGATCAGCTAATCATGTTATACCTGTAACCTTACCAGTTTACTAAATTTTTCTTTTGGCTCACTCACTGGTCTGACTCCAATGCCACAGTCTAAGTTCAGGTATTGGGACCCTAGACTGCCAGGTTAAATAATCAAGAGAATAGTTACAAACCAAAATTTTGGAGAATATGAAACCCCTGACATCTTGAGTAAGATCTTCAGCCTTAGTATCCTCTAAAGTGGAACCTGAAACATAAGGACAACTTCCATAAATCAAAACAACATCATAATCTAGATGACAAGGAGTTTCTGCTTGTCTTGAAGATCTACAGATTGCACAGAAACATACACCAGCATCTTCAGTTTATGCTAAAAAATCATATGGTACCTTTCTTGAAACTGACCATCATATCATCAATTCAATGTTGATCTGGTATTCGTAAAGGTAACTTAAGGACTATCCCACATAATTGATGTTGACCCAAATCAAACTAAAAGATGGTTTTGAAAGTTAACCCCGGGCACGACTGAATTTCCTACTAGGCCAAAGACAATAGCTTTTCATAGAGTAGATATTCACCCAAAAATTCAACAGACTACCTTTCTTTATGACAGTATCATCCATAGCTTTATACTCCATGTTCTTCAAAGCAAGTTCGACTCCATATCCACTAAGAGTTACTGAATCTATTGAGCCAACAGAGCTACAGTAGCTAGACTTGGATTGGCATCCGGAAGGCAGTACAGGTCTCAGAGCATACTTAATTTTCCCCTAAAGAACCGCAAGTAATAGAAGTTAAAAGAAAGTCATGATCCAGGGAGGTGAATAGCAAGGAATGACACCGCAAACAAGGAGATGTGTGAGACTATGCACTTAACCATTATCAACTTAACACAATTTTACATCCATCTAAATAAAAAATTATGTCAACTAGCTTTTGTTACTACAAAAGATGACCAAAATTAACTACATAAAAGGTTCATGATGGTTTATCAAGTCTTTTACCTTGTCAGATGCATCTGCCAATACAGTATGGAACTCTTTAAAACACTCTGTTCCTACAGCCCCATAAAGAAAAGTAACAGGTGCGCCGGCCCTCGAATGAGGATATACATGATCAAAATCAAAAAGTTCAGGCTGGTTCAGAGAAGTCTTGTCCCTGTTTCAGTAAAATAGGAGAAAAGAAAAGGTGTGATGCAGCAATATTAATGAGTTTTCTCTTTTTGTTTTCTTTTTTATTTTATTCTCCTGCGGTTATAGGGCCTGTCGGTTTCTTACTGAGACTTCTAAACTGTTCCTTCAGGGATCCTCATAAAGGAGGTTTTTTGGTGCTTGAAATTTATAAGCACCCAGATATATTAGCGGTACAGTTAAAGAAATCAGAATTCACAATTATATAGAACGCATATATGTGAAAGAATAACTGAACAGATAACAATAAAAATTAAAAATTAATTACCCGCTAGATTGTTTTTCAAGCCAAAGAAGCAAGTCCGCTGTGTTAAACAGAAGCTTGCTCCCTGTATCAACCCAGCAGCACGTTCCCCTTGGAATGCTAGCAGGTTTCTGAAAAACCTCTCCCTGTTCAGTTGACTCCTCACCGGACTGCTCCAGCGCAACCCCTTCTGCAGTAAACGAAGAGAGGGACTCCTCCGCTAGCTGCCTGTACAGCACTAATCTCGGAGACGCCGATCGAAGAGTGAGAGAGAGCTCAAACACCGAACCAAGAGATCCACTAACAAGCGACTTGGAGTCCGACGATATCCTTTCCACACAACATTTGGCTGTTGTGCAGTCGGACGCTTTGTCTGGTTCGATCCAGAGATCGATCAAATCCCAAAACAAGTTCTTCCATTCCTTGGAAAGCAACTCACTGTTCCACATAATAAAACCACACGATCAGCTTCCTATCTTCACATATGATCTCAATTAATTACGAGTAGTTTATGCTATGAATCAGCTAAGCAACCTTTCATTTTAAACCGAGTGGGTCTTATCAAACATGTATGTTTAATTGTATCTAAAAGACATCATGACCATCCAATTATGAAAAATGAACGGCTCTTCATATTTCATCCGATCCATGGCAGAATTAGCCATGTAGGCATGTACCATTACATATACCAGTGTCATCCTCAGTTGGGGCAGTTGTCGAACTATAAAGTGAATGATTTCTGGTACCACAGATACATTGAACTTAGGGTATGTATGATCCTAACATCCTAATAACAGTTCAACTACAAATGTCATTAAAGTTAGTGTTAAGTGTTAACTTAATGCAATTCATTACCCGGCTTCCAGCAGTAGAGGAGTCCCGGCCCATCGCGCTCTCAGAGCGACCTGCACATTCTTCGGCTGTCGGAACGCGGCGCCTCCCCGACCCGCGGAGAAGCTGAGGAGAAACAGCAGCGCGAGGGAGATCGCGAGAGATCCGGACGCCCGGCATCCTGAGCGGCGCGGCCTCTCCATTTCTAACTGACTGATCTGGGCGGTCGTGTTGGGGCGAACGGGGGTTTTATTGCATCGCGATTCGACGGCGGACGGGGCGGAGGTAAGGATTTAAATCGCTGGCCGCAGCGTTAGTGAGGAGAGGAGAGATGGAGCGAGGACGACGGGGGGTACACTATAAGGAAGACTTCGGTCTACTCTTGCTTGCTGGTCAGAAGTCAGAACTCCGAGTCTCCGACGATTCGGCCGCTCGGTGAAAGATTTTTATTTTTCGTAAATAAATAACAGCGAGATTAATAGATTATGACTTTTATGAGTAAAAGAGATGCACTGAAAATGAGTCAGAACCGTTGTAAGTTGTAAGACGAGGTAGCTATCCACTTGCACAAAAAAAAATTTAGTACGAAAATTACATCAAAGTATCAACCATAGAATTATAAAGAATCCTAAAAATATAAAATCTTTTACAAATATATTCAAATACTTATCAATTGATTGGATTTTAAATTTCATTTAGTTTGAGTATCATTTGATATCCTACCAAGAATAATCAAGTTTGTATGATAATTATAGCGATCTAAATTTTATAATTTTCTATATAGAGCATCAAATGACAATCAAATTGAAATCCAACGTGACAATGTATGATTGGCCCTTAATATAATTATTTGACTGGTTTATTATAGTACTGTATCCAAAATCACGATTTATGGTGTCTAATAAGTTCTCCGCACAAAATATTGAAGGATATAAAAAAATTTTATTTTGAAGTTTTTTTAGTATCTGTGTTTGTACTTTTGAAAGTAACATATATAAATGAGCAAATATACCACGAGCTTAAACTCAAAATCATATCAAATCACTTCTAAATTTGGATTTATACGTGTCATTATATTCTTTACATCAAAATCTTATAGAATACAAAAATATTCCATTTTTAGAGATTTTTAAATATTTGTTTTGAATTTTGTAAAAGTGACTATACAATATTAATAAAATATTCAATGTTTATGCATTAATTTTACAAAATTCAAAACAAATACTTTAAAATCTCCAAAAATGGAAAATTTTTGTATTCCACAAGATTTTGATATAAACAATATAATGAGCCATATGAACCCAAATTCGGAAGTGATTTGATATGATTTCGAGCTTAAGCTCATGGAAAGCCTCCGTGAGCTTAACCTCAGTATATTTGCTCTATATAGATAATCAAAATTTTATTATCATCTATGAGTTCTTTTTAAAGATATATAAATCAAATATATAGAAAACTTTAAAAATAAAAAAAATATATTCTCCAATATTTCTATATGATGAATTCATTGAGTATGATTTCAGTTAAATACTAAGATTTATACAGTAGTCTAATTCTAATACAAATATTGACGCATCCTAAATGGATAATAATACAGCGAATATCAACTTTGACATCGTTCCCATGACAAAAATGCATCACTGGCGGGCCAAAATTCCATCCCAACTCCGAAGGCATAAGGTCATTAGGCCAATTCGAAAAGGACCCGACGACCCACAGGGTCATACGAGCCCAACACCGTCCGATCCTCTTGTGATTCGTGCACCACCCCTGATAATTTCTAAGTCGGACGGCTCAGGGCTGCGCAATGCGTGCACTAGGGTGCAAATCCAATCCGTTAAACCCGCGTAACCTGACCGACCTGACCAACTCGAGCCGAAAAATTATGAGTTTTTTTTTTTTTTGAGAAAAAAAAATTACTAGTTTTGATCATTGTTGGTTAGGTATGGATTAAATTTTGAGCAACCCGATAATTAAAGTTTGGTTATCGATTTTGTAAAATACGTCGGGTTTTACCCGACCCAATCAATTTGTTTAGATTTTTTAAAATAATTTATATTATTATAAATAAAGTCGTAATATCGTTACAAAAATGTAATGACTTTTTGTTATACTTAAAATTTTTAATTAAAAGTTATCTGACTTTACTTTTAATTAGTGTATATTAAATTTTTTTGTTGTATTTATTTTTATCATAACTTAGTTTTACTTATATTTTTTGACAACTAATATTTTAAATTTAAATCCGCGAAACCCGTGGAACCCGACCGCTAAAGTTGAAACCCGAATTAAACAATTTTATTATTTGTTAGTTAATTATGGATTGAAATTTATACAACCCAACTAAAATAATTTGGATTGTCAGTCTATGCGAATCCGACCAACCCAACCCGTTTATACCGTTTGCCAGGCACGAAGTCTTCAGTCTCCGCAGGGACCCAGGAAAAAAAGGAACTCGCAAAGAAAAAGAAAAGAAAAAAGCCCAAAGAATCAAGGAATTAGGGTTGTCATTTTTATATTCTCCTTCGCGTTTCTTTCTCGGCCGAGCACTCCAACAATCCGTTCTCGAAAGGGCAGAAGAGAAACGAGAGGAAAGGTAAGGAAGGAAAGGAAGAATGGTGCGGGGATCTCTGAGGAAGCTCGTCAGCGGATCTCTCTCGCTCGCCGGGAGATGGCAGCAGCAGCAGCTCCGACGCCTCAACATCCACGAGTACCAGGTTTACTCATCTGCCCTCAGTTAGTTATTCTCTTTCGTATTTCTGTTAAAGGTTGTTTCTCCGATCCGATCGGGTGATGGAAGTGTTCGGAATCTGACTCGATCTCGTCATCGAGATGCGATAGTTTAGTCTTAGTCTTTTGATCGGTGTTAAAATGTTAGATAATCAAATTCCAGAAGTTAATCATATTTTGATTGAGTGTTGAGTCATCTGGTTTATGCAATACCTGAAATCGACTAGTAGCGATCGAGTTGGTATATTGTTAGAAACTTTCTTTTGTTAACCTTTCTTTAATCTGTAACATTTGCGCAATCGATAAGAACAAAGTAGTCAGTGTCAAATGTGTTTCCATCTCAAGCTTGATTCAAGCTTTCCAAGTCGAGCTGGCTTGTAATTTTACCTGGCATGAAAATCAAGCTTGCTGGATGTCAGCTTGACATTCAAGACAACAGACTGGTACTTATTTGATGATGTCGTGTGTATGAAATGGGGTGGATGTGGCTTACCGGCTTGCTTGCAGTGTGTCAGCAAGGCTCAGACATGCATGGGAGGCAAGCTTATACGGCCTTTTGAAAAAGAAAAAGGAACACGCACTGCGAGTTATTTTAGTTAATATTCGATGGCTTAGTTTGGCATACAAAATATTAATTTGAGTTTGATTCAACTCAGTTTTTCTTTAGTGCAAATTGTGATGGGCGGTATCCTTTCCAAACATATCAATTGAAAAGAGCAATTGTGACTGTCACTTGAAATCTCAGCCCTGATTATGAGGATCAACTGAACAAAAAAAAAAAAAAGAACACTGAAAAGGTTCATTCATCATTTACTGCATATCTTAGCAGCACAAGCCTCCTGTTTGTTGAAACATGCCATTGTATAGTTGAGATCTCTATCATATGGATTGTAATGTAAAAGTTAGCATTGGACACTTCCTTCCATAGAACAAGGCCAATTATTCAGAATTGTCAGTTGGATTTAGATTTTCAAAGCACTAAACCAAAAGGGCAATGGCGACTTCCAGCACCAAAACATCTAGGAACCAGAATTCTCCTCTTATTGTCATTTTGATTCACATTGTTCTAGAAGACCAGAAAATGTATGCTTCATCATATATGAGACTAACGATTCCTTATTGTCAGGGAGCTGAGTTAATGAGCAAGTATGGAGTAAATGTGCCCAGAGGAGTCGCAGTTGGTTCTCTTCCTGAGGTGAAAGATGCCATTCAAAAAGTCTTCCCTAATGAAAGTGAGGTAAGCTTTCTATACAATCATTGTCAAAGGTAATTTTCTTATAGTGGCATTGGTATCATTGGTTCTTTTGAAATATTATATGTTCGGGTTTTATATTCCTATATTAGAAAGCTGATTGGGGCGTTCGAAGAATCCATAAAAGGGCTGTTGGAGGTTTTTTTCATATTATAATATGGCTAATCACAAGGTTCCAAGGCAACAAGCGCACAAACCTTTTATGGGGATAAAATCTATATAGGTGTGCAGTACTATCGTGTACAATAATGGGCAGATTATATTGCTTTAATTTGATTGTATTGTATGTCCATGAAATTGCTACGAGATGCCACTGTTTTTTTTGTTATTTTGAAGGCATGTGGAATAACTCAAAAGGTTGAAAATCTAAAGTATTTTAACTATTCTCTCCCACATGATCAGGTTGTTGTTAAAAGTCAGATCCTTGCTGGAGGAAGAGGATTAGGTACCTTCAAAAGTGGTCTGAAGGGTGGTGTGCATATTGTTAAAAAGGAGGAGGTTGAAGATTTGGCTGGTATGGATGTCGATAATAATCCTTATGTTCGCCTTTGCTCTCTAAATTGCATGAATTGGTTTGTCCAGCTAGCCAATACTGTCTTATGTTTCTCTATCATTCAACAATTTACTAAGCTCAAGACATTGTACTGTACTTATGATATTTGTCAATTGTGTTTGTGCATTCAATTGAGGATTCCTATCTTTACGTCTCATGATGATTGTGATTGAACTTATGACACAAGTAATATGCATAATTAATTGATTTCTCCATGCGTTCTAGATCAGCTAAATGATTAGCTTTGCCAACGCTTAAAAGTGATATGTGTTTTTTAGTATTGAAGCGAATAACCAAAAATAAAATGAAAGAAATTATGCAAAATAGTACAACACAATTTATTATTATTCTTTATGTAGGTCTAACTTGGCATTTCATTATACAGGTAAGATGCTAGGCCAAATTCTTGTTACAAAGCAGACTGGGCCTGAAGGAAAGGTTGTCAGCAAGGTGAGTTGATTACTTCCTATAAAGCACTACAATCTTAGTAATAGTTTGCAAAATGTAGTTGGCCAACTTAGCAAAAGATAGTTTTTTTGCCATATCAAAGATGAGATATTTTAATTTCTATGATATTGTTCAGTTCTTCTTCAATCCATAATCTGCTCATTATATTTCTTGTCTCTTCATTTCTTAATTTTCAGGTGTACCTGTGTGAGAAGCTATCACTCGTCAATGAGATGTATTTCTCTATCATACTTGACAGGACAACTGCTGGACCTGTATGTTTTTGTGTCTCCTCATTTCTTAAATGATTGTTTTTTTTTTTTTTAAAAACGTTTTATAACTAATATAATATCTTATTGCAATTTTGATCCAACATTTCTCATATTTGTAAATATTGGAAATATCAGTCTATCACAATAGCGTAATGGAAATACTCCAGTACTTGTGTAATGGAGATACACCACCCAAGCTTAAAAAGAAGCATATCCCTTTACCGTTATAGCTCAATGCCTCTGTTTTCTACATTTAAAGCAAACTGAAAACGATTGTACATTATATAAATGATGTTTCTGTATAAGCTTCTACAAAGGAATATGTTTCACCAAATATAAAGAACCTTAATTGGTAGAACCATTAACATGGGCGCTTACTGACTAAAAAAACAATGTCTCTAGTAAAGCCTCTGCAGGATAAATATTTCTCTAACATGAAATCCTCAGAGTATCAATCAAGTCAT
Organism: Cyperus esculentus; assembly: GCA_030179965.1. NCBI lineage: Eukaryota > Viridiplantae > Streptophyta > Magnoliopsida > Poales > Cyperaceae > Cyperus > Cyperus esculentus. The sequence continues at coordinate 5,465,549 of JASGLE010000012.1, forward strand.
TTTTGGTTCAATTAATTATTAATGAATTAAATGGGTACTGTTTCAAAACCAGAAAATGCTGTGAGAATTTTTTATATTTGGAGTGATATGAATTAATTGATGCTTTATTGTTTTATAACATTAATTAATTGCTTTTTCACTGTTTCCTTTGTTTTAGTTGATTATCGCTTGCCGTAAAGGTGGAACCAGTATTGAAGATCTTGCTGAGAAGTATCCTGAAATGATCATCAAGGTTGCCTTATCCCTTATCAAATATTATATACTAAGCATTCTTGCATAATTCCCGATCATCATAATTATCATAGTTAAAATTAAACGAACATTTCAAATTCTAGGTGCCTATTAATGTCTTCAAGGGAATAACTGATGAAGATGCAGCCAAGGTTGTTGATGGCTTGGCTCCAAAGGGAGCTGACAGAGCCTCATGCATTGAGCAAGTGAAGAAGCTCTATGAGTTATTTTGGAAAAGTGACTGTACTCTATTAGAGGTTTGTTCTGACTATTTTATTGGTAGATGAATCTTTGTTGCAGTAATACTTGTACTCAGTCGTCGTGATTTGATAATTTTTCTCACATAAACATTGAAATTGTTTTATCAGATTAATCCACTTGCTGAGACAGCTGATAACAAGCTGGTGGCAGCCGATGCGAAACTGAACTTTGACGATAATGCAGCATTTAGGCAAAAGGAAATTTTCGCTATGCGCGACACTTCCCAGGAAGACCCTAGGGAGGTCAGTTCTAGCTTTTGCGGGGTCATCCTTTATCTGACCTCCTAAGTTGATGCCTCGAACCATGAATAACATAGTTCTTTTTTGTAATTAATTTTTAACTTATAATCTGGATTAAATATCAATCTGCACAAACATATATCAATTGTAGAGAATAGATGATGACCTTATGTTCTCATCAGTGGAGTGCGTTCTAGCTGTATATTTCATGCTTTTACCTTGTACTGTTTCTCAAACTTCTCAGATCTGGTGGATGCAAATTGACAAGGATATATGTTAAGGTTTTTTTAGAGTTGTCATTAATTGGGACATTGCATTTGAATTTTCTTGAACCTTATCAGGTTGCTGCAGCAAAAGCAGACTTGAACTATATTGGCTTGGATGGAGAAATTGGCTGCATGGTTAATGGTGCGGGATTGGCTATGGCTACCATGGACATAATTAAATTGCATGGTGGGACCCCAGCTAACTTCCTTGATGTTGGTGGCAATGCATCTGAAGGACAGGTACTTTACATAAATTCATTTATTAATGCTCTTTTTACACAACTGCTGAACAAGGAGCAAAAGGAAAGGGAAAAGGATATTGCAGTGAAGTAAAATATGTCAGGACATGTAATGGATTATTTAAATAGCCAAGTCTTTTGCTGTGTCATACCATATAGGTTGTGGAGGCATTCAAAATATTGACAGCAGATGACAGAGTAAAGGCTATTCTGGTAAACATCTTTGGGGGGATCATGAAGTGTGATGTCATTGCCAGTGGTATTGTCAACGCTGCCAAACAGGTCTGTTCAACTTAATGCAGAATCATAAATAAAGCGAATTCATTGTTAAAATTTATCTCTCACTGATCTTCTTTCCGGATGCTTTTTTTTTTTGGTCAATGACTTGCTGAGTATGTCATTTATGCTTATTTATTTTGACTAAGTATGCTTGGATGGGGGGTGGAATGCTACTGTTCTAAGAAATGATCACTGTTTCAAATTGAGATGCAATCCAAACGCAAATTATTATCCGAATAGCTTCAGACAGCTCTGTTTCTGCTGTTCCAACTAGGAAATGGAATAGTGAGATCAGCAAACTATCTTCTCTCCAATTCCTTTTTTTACTCATAAGTCCACTGTTGTCTCCTCCACCAAGAAAAACTTATCTTTCTCCTTGTGGCACCATTTTATTGTTAGACAGTCTCCAATTGGTTGCGATTTGCGAAATAGACAAAGTTTATTTAACAGTTGAGCTCTCACCATCGCAAGGAGTCTGTAGACTTCTACTTTGCCCATTTTTTGTTTCCTATTCCAAGTTTCTTCATTGCAACAAGTCCATGGCCTCCATTAAACTCTCTCTATCGCAAGAATAAAAGAAAGGTTTGTTATCGAAAAGATAAAGAACAATGATTTTCACTCGTTGAAAATTTTGCTTGTCCATCAATAGATTATGTTGTGTCTTTGATCACTGTTCCTTTTCTCTGTCATATGTGGTTTCATTTGTTATTTTCATTTTTTGACTTGGTTACCATTTAATTGGTTGCAAATGAAAGCATTTGTTGCCTTTCTAGTCCCTAAGAGAAATTAATTACAACAAATCACTTGTGCGTTTCATTTCTGGTGATGATTGTTTTCTTCAAGCCAGATATCATTTTACTGTTCAGAGTAGCACCATACTTGTATATTCTCATATTAATATTACAATCACTATTTTTTTTTTTCTCTACTCTCATTTACCATTATCAATTCTTTTATTCTTATACTATTTATTACATGATTTAAAATGTAACTATGAATGAACTTTTACTGCTGCTCACATTTTTTTTTTAAATTTTGCTAGGTTTCATTGAAAGTGCCAGTGGTTGTCCGTCTAGAGGGGACAAATGTTGAGCAGGGAAAAAGAATTCTCAAGGTACAACATGCTTCAAAACTATTATGCCTTTGAGTAACTTATCATAATAATGTTCCCAGTAATACAAAACTCTGTTCCATTTGATGCGACATTGTCAACTTACCTGTATGGACCATTTTGTCTAGGTGTCGCCTTCAAATTTTGACCTCAATTTAACATCAATAACTCGTAATTGTTTTTAATAAACCATACCTTATTAGAGTAAAGAAATATAATGTTACTATCTTATTCTGTCTGCGGCCCTGTGATAAATATAATAATTATTTTAATCTCTGTAGGAGAGTGGGATGACTCTAATTACTGCCGAAGATCTGGATGATGCAGCAGAGAAAGCTGTGAAAGCCATTTCGACGTAACTTGCAACTTCATTGTTTTTCTGGCTATTTATCCGAGGTTTAGGTTTTCTGAAATTTTGAAAGGGGATTTTTTATAATAAAAACTAAGGCCGTATATACTTTGGGCTAAACCCTTCTAAAGTTGAGAGAGATCCCTGTGATTGAGGTCTTCGGTTTCAATATTCAGACGTGTAGTTTAGATTTTTTTTATAATTATTATTTTTTTTTTGTCATTTGAAGGTGGCAATCCGTTTTGCTTATATTTGAAATACTGATGGGGGCAATATCTATGAACCTTGCGAATTTTCAGTTCTGTTGAAAATGTTTAGATCATTCCATTATGTGTTGATATCAGAGAGACGGAAATTAAAATTTTCTGAATAGGGTCGAAACTATATTGATTGCTAGAATGCTAGTATTAGTGCAATAATCGTAACAGCAAAATATGCAAGTTACAATTATAGGAATCGTAAAAGGCTATAATAATAATCATAATAACTAATAAATCATAATTGGTGACGTACTAATGTAATGGTTATATAAAATATGGTTAGTTCTGCTATGGATCGGACGAAATATGAGTTGTTCATTTTTTATAATCAGATGGTTACAAGATGTTTTTAGATACAATTAAAGAGATGTGTTTGGATCGTAACCGTTCGATTCAAAATGCTATGGATTGAATAAAATATGGGCCGTTCATTTTTCATAATCAGATGATCATGATATGTCTTTAAATACAATTAAAGAGATATGTTTGAATCATAACCGTTCGCTTCAAATGAAAGATTGCTTGACCCATCCATAGAAGAACTCTAGAAGTATATATAACAAAACTTGATAAAATTGTGGCGTGTATATAGGAGTGGCAAAAAAACTCGTAACTCGTGGCTCGCTTGCTATTGGCTCGGGATCGACGTGCTATTGGCTCGCTCGTTAAGCTCGTTATGCTAATGAGCCGAGCTTGAGCTTAGCATGGCTCGGCTCGTTAAACTCGTTTGGCTCGATAAATTATTACTAATTGCAATTCGTACTGCTCTTATCATAAATTATTAATATATTCTACAACATATGGTTTAATATATATAAAATTGTTATGTATAACGTGTAGGAACATATTTTTGTTAGTCTTTTTGTTGATTTTTATATAAATTTTGATATAACATACTTAAAAGTTTATTATTAAAAAATAAATGAGCTTACTAGCTCGCTCAACTCGTTAATTAAACGAGCCGAGTTTGAGCTTAACCTGCTCGGCTCGTTTACACCCCTAGTCGTGGTGTATATGTTTTTTTGGGGTAAGAAAAACGCATATAATACAAATCAAACGAGAAGTATTCTACGTTGACGAATAAATGGGACGTTGCACAGCACCTGAGGTGCCCAGACCTGATACTGATACTGATCTGATAGCATCTTAACCTTGTATGAATTAAATGCGGTCCAATTCTGGCTGCTTTTACAGGCCAGGCAGGCAGGCAGGCAGCAGCTCCAGCAGCTCATGGTTTTAATCTCAAGTTCTAATCAACAAATATTCATCTCTCACCACAAAGCAAAAATGACTTAACAATTGCATATCAAACAATTGATTTAATAACATGACTAAGCAACATGGGCACTGTCATTATTACATAATAATAATAATAGATAGCACCACAATTAATTAATTCCACCTCACATAAACAACCCTAACCAATACTTTTTATCACATTTAGAAATTAGAACCCCTCAAAACAAATCAATCCCTTTTCTTCATTGCCTCAACTATACCTTGTGAGAGGCAATAAGCCACAGATTGAATGGTGATCATGGGGTTAACACCAACAGCAGTAGGCAACACACTGCCATCAACCACATACAGTCCCTCAGCCTCCCAGCTCTCACCCTTAACATCCACTGCCCCTTTCTGAGCAGTGGGCCCCATTCTGCAGCTGCCCATTTGATGAGCTGAGCAGTACCAGCTGTACCTTCCATTTGTGCTTATGGGTCCCCCTAAAACCTGCACATCATCCAAGAACTCCTCCAGATCCTTTTCCTTTAACCCTTTACACTTGAGCCTCTGTCCGTCGCTCCGGTGCGTCCCGACTTCGGTCGCACCGGCCGCGACTAATATCCTGAGGACTGTTCTGAGTCCATGTCTTAGATTTTCCCTATCTTGACGAGTTAGTCCGTAACTTATACGACCCTCGGCCTGAACCGAACCCGACCCGAAATCTCGCACTAACGCGAATACATGCGCTGTTCTGCCGGATTTTAGCATTCTTTCTTTCATGTCAATGCCTGATGTCCAAGGTGTGACAGCAGCGAATTGTGCCGGACCGAGAGCAGGCGTCTCTATAATGGCACGGCACCCTCCATTTTGCGCATAGTTAACATCTTTGATCTTGTGAATTGATGTTATGATACCCCCTTCGTACATTTTTCCCTTGATGTTTCGAACCGACTCGGGAAAATATCCCCATCCGAAAACCACAGGGTGCAAATGCAAATTGTTGCCAATGTGCCGGTTTCTTAGCCCACTGGCTTTCATCAAGACCGGCGTCATGAGGGACCCACCTGCAGAGATGGTGACCTTGGCCTCTATCTTGATTTCCTTGGTGATATTTTCCCCCAAGCATTTCACAATCACCCCTACACATTTCTTGCCCTTTGCATTCCGGCCTTTTCGAGTGTTCTTCTCGAATACAAAGTTCTGAGCTTTGGCGCCGGTTAATATTACGGCGCCATTTTTAACTGCATCGACCAGCCATGTACTGTCGGTGCCTTTCTTTTCTCCAGTTGGGCAACCGTAACAACAGCTGCCACAATAGTGCTTCTCGGATGAATTCCTCGGCACATAATCCGCTACCAAGCCGAGCTCCTTACATCCTTTCCTCAAGATACTATTCTGAAACCCTTCTTTGACACACTTGTGTGTGACACCTAGCCTCTCAAACACTACATCCATCGCCTTCTTATACTCCGGACTCTCGAACAACGGTAAACCATTCTGGCTCCCCCATTCAGACAGAACATGATCCGGCGTCTTGATACAAGCCGACCAATTAATTGCCGACCCACCACCTACCGTGGAGCCTGCTAAAATCAGGGTAGAAACATCAGTTGTGCACAGTATACCTCCGGCATCGTACATTTCTTGCAAAGAGGGACCCTCTACCAATGTATACTCTTTACTGGTAAAATAGTTTCCTTTTTCTATGACAACTACTTTGTAGCCACTCTGAGCTAAGACTGCAGCAGCAACACCGCCACCACTCCCGGACCCAACAATGATGATGTCGCATTGGATCTTGTTAACATCCAATTTTGGGTCTTTGGAGACTTGGAGGCCCTTGGAGGCAAATGCTTGGAGAAGCCCTCTGTCATCTAATTTGCAGGATTCTATGAGGCCCTTCTCAAGGGGCCTATCTGGGGTTGCTGGTGTTGTCTTTTCTTCTTCAATGGTTGGCACGGCATATCCAATTGCTTTCCAATGTGGGTTTTCTGACTTCTCATTAACCTGTGTATTAATCAAGTGAAGAATTCAATGTTAGACAGATTCTAATAAGTAAAAACAAATACAATAGATATATCAACCTGGTACTTTGGTACTGTATCTGTATCACACCATATAGAGGCAACAGTAATTTCAGGTTTCTCTAAAGTCTGATCCTCAACCAAAAAATTGTGAAAATAAAAAAGAATAAAACTTTGGTTCAAAGGTTTGATTGAGTGATTGGGATGGGTTGATTACACCTTAATTGATTCAAATAATGACTGATTGTCAAGAAAATAATAAGCTGATTGTGACTCCCGTTTTAATTAATGAACTAATTAATTTCTTCCTTATTTTTGGTCAGATTTTTATCTACTTTTTTCTTTTTTTCTTTCTTTTTGGAGGAAGGGTGATATCTACTTGACTTGTTCCATGTTGTGTATCAATTTTAATCCACTCAACCATTTGTCTTAATTCTGAATTCAGATGCTGTTTTTATACAAGTTTCTGCCAAGTTACTTAGTGCACTATATGCAAATAGACATGGTTGTGACTTGTGAACAGCACTAAAGTACTAAATAGAAAACCAGGCCAAAGATGAAGTATCTGTTCAGTGTACCAATCTGGTACAGGTTCAGCAAAAAAGGTCAAGAGAATTAAATGAGGGGAACATGCCCTTGTAAGCTAAGAAAATAATGGTCCCAGAAAAAAAGGGTTAGTGCCCACTGTTTTGTTGCACTTAATCCAATTGGCAGTTTCTGCTGCCAACCTAGTGCAAATCTGGTATGATGTCAAGTGTCATGTGTCAACCTTCATTTATTTTCATCTCTCACAACTCACAAGCAGAATCAAATTATCAAATTAAAAAAAAATAGATTGGCAGGCACCATAAAATTAGGTCTGTCTGGTACCAGTTCTGTACCATTACATATTAATTAACTGATTTGTACTACAGCAGAAACAATGTTTACCATATTGGGTCCCTCAGAATTTAGGAACAGGCAAATCAAATTCATAACACATGCCCACATTCATTTATTTTCAGTGCTTTCACAAAGTAACATATACAAAAAAAAAAAAAAAAAAAAAAAAAAAAAACTTACATGTGAATAGAAGATGAAGTTGGTGAGTATCTTGATGACAACAAAAACAACCCTCACAGGGAAGAAGACTCTTGTTTTGTTCCACCTTTGCAACACCTGCTCTCTCCTCTCCAGTGGCATTTCTGTGAAGCTGAGAACAAAAGGGACCTTTCCACAAATTGACAAGCTGCCACACAGAAGAAGTGTACCAAGCCTTGTTGAGAGCAACCATAGCACCACTCTGACAAGTATCACTGCCTCCCTTACTGGCACCTTCTTGACTAGCACTTCAGCTACCTGTTCATGAAAATGTGATAATTGAATGCTGTTAGGTTGAATTCTCTGTATATACTGTCCAACATTAATGTTGGTTTGGTGTAACTTGTGCTATGAATAGTAAAAATGTATAGTAAAAATATGCTGTACAAAGAATCAGCCTTTGGTCTAGTAGCTAAAGGCAACGCTCTCCGTGTGGGAGGTCGCGGGTTTGAAACCCGGATGGGAGGTCTTTTATAGACATTTAAATTTGAGTGGCTTACCCTCATCTTTATCTAAAAAAATATGCTGAACAAATGTTTTATTAGACCTCATTGGACCACAATAAATAAGTAGGAGAAAAAAAAAATGGGGTGAGTTTAATTACTTCAGTTATGAAATATCTGATATACTATAATTTTTTTGGCACAGGGCAACAGTAGACACAAGACAAGTGTAACAAGAAATCAGAGGTTGTTAACTGTTTTGCGCTTATCATTGCTAAAAAAAAAAAAAAAAAAATCATAAAATTTGATCTAATGCAAAAATAGATGTTCATGGCTTTCCATAATTTTTTTAAATAATCATGGGAGGTCAACTATAAGATTTTGTTGGGTTAGTAGTAATATATACTTAAGAGTTATAATTCTTTGTAGAAAAGTTGCTGTCAACAAATATAAATATATTTTAACAGATCATTAATTAGTACATCTGCAGTAAGAGAGGAAAGTTTAATTTTTTTTTGAAGCTATATAAAACTGCTAACTAATCTGTATCCTTTTGAAAAAAAAGTGATATATACAGCTTTCCACCTGTTTTCATAATCTGCAAACAAATTGTCCCTCCATAATTAAATAAAGTGCAATTGTTAGTTAGTTAATTATGTCACCTCACTATCTACTTATTAACCTTCATAAATAATTTCACCTTATCCTTGTGCCCCTAATCAATGCCAAATTAATTCAATGCATGCATGATGTTTGAAAGGACACATTTGTAGTTAAATAGATGAATTGTATGCAATAAGCAAACATTATTATGCTTACTTTTTTTTTAATACACTAGTAAAGAGCCCATGCTTTGTTTTGGGCTGAAATTATTATATCTTATAATAAAGGCCGAGAGCTCATCTCTTGTGAGGAAACTGATATGGGCCTTAAATTTTAAGGTCACATTAATATACGTCAACGGTGGTGATCAATCCAAGTAAATAATCAATGGCTGAGATTTCTTCTTTGGAGAAGATAGAACTTTTATGACAAAAAATCCAATCTCTTTTTAGTGGAAGTAAAAATATACTAATTTATGAGGAGCTATGCAGATTGATAACAGGAGAATAGTTTATTGTTCCAGAAATTGGGGGCAATTAATTAGTACCAATAATGCAAACAGAAAACTGGTCTACACGTTTAGTTGAGTCACATCCTTTCATTCAGAAAATGAAACTATATAATTACTATTTTTTCCTATTGAAGATCCTATTACAGCTTTAATTGAAGTTGAGATGTGTTATCCTAAAATACATGACGTCATCATATATAATTATGATTTAGAAAAAAAAAATTACTAAATTTTTTTTTAGGATAAAGTTGCAAACTGCAAATAAACTGAAGATGCATAATTATAGCACCAAAAAAAAAAAATTTATATGTAATGCCCGATCATGAAATTTTCTTCAGTTTCATATTAATTACATAGCCGAAAATTAATGGGTTTTAATTATAGCTAATCATGGCATTTTCTTCGCATGCATCATGAAAAAACCCAGATAACAAAATACAACTAATATATATGTTATCTGATCAAACAAGAACAAAAAAAAATATAATTAAAAAAATAAAATAATTAAACAAGTTGAAAAATTCAGCAATTCAGTTGTGCTTTAATAACTGAAGAGATAACGACAACAAATAAAATGCAGACATCCAAACTAACTGGACAACCGAAACAGTTCCACAAAGAAAAAGACAGAAAAGAAAAAAAAAAAGAAAAAGAAAAATCTAGAGACAGTTTGATTGTTGATGATATTTTTGTTTTGTTCCTTTCTTTCTTTCTTTCTTTTTATTTTTCTATGTTGAAATTAGATGGAAAAAAAAAGTTTCCATTTAAATTAATGTCAGCAGCAGCCTCTGTCAACAATTTCAACCAAAAAGAAAAAGAGTGGTCTTGAAGCTACTTTTCATTTTAAATCGAGCGGTTCTTATTAAATATGTCTCTGTAATCGTATTTAAAAGATATATATATACCGTAACCATCCGATTATGAAAAATGAACGGCCCATATTATATTTCATCCGATCAACAGCAGAATTAATTAGCCACTCTACCAACAAAAAAAAAGAGATAAAAGTAAGAAAGAAATCAAAAGAGAAATTAATTAAGATCATCATCACCTCATCCGGTACAGGGAATTCAGAGGCAGAAGCCAAGTAAAACTCCTTGACAATCTTGCTTGGTGGGTCTCCCTTGCCAGCACCCTCATCATGTACCTTCTCCACCGGTACCGACGGGATAATAGCGCCGCACATGGCAGATAGTGATTGCATCTCGCGGTCCGTCATGCCATGGCGGTACTCCTCCTTCGCCTTCCTCTTTCGGCCGCTGAGCAGCGGATGACCCCCCTGCCGAATTCTCCCTCCCATTCTTCCCTGACTGATCTGTTGCAATTGGGTTGATAAAGATCTGAACTTTGGAATAGGAAGAAGCAGAGAGGAGGTGTTTTATAGGGGGCTTGAAACTGAAACTGAAACAGAAACAGAAACAGAGGAAGGTGGTAAAAGAAAAACAGGGGGCTTCTTCACATGATATGTTTATGATAGCCAGTGGTAAAAAAAGGGATGGATAGAGAGTAAATGTGGTTGCAGAGGAGGGGTAATAATGGGTTCGGTTGAAAATTGAAATTGAAATTGAACTGAAGGGATTAAGGGAAGGTTTTCTATATATTTTCCTCTCCCTCTCCCTCTCCCTTCTCCTATTCTTGCTTGCTTGGTTTAGTTGGTTGGTTGCTATAGTTAAAGTCATTTACCATTTATTTTGGATTGGCAATAGTACTTTTTAAGGCTAAATGAGGCTAATCAGTAACGTTCTGTAACAGTGGACAACTATTCTCAAAAAAAAAAAAAAAAACAGTGGACAACGTGTTCAACCTTGTTTTGTTGCTTGTCACTATCACCTAGAGGTGGCAAAGCCGACTCGACCTGACCTCACCCCACCTATCAGACCCGGCATTTTATGAAAGTCAAACTGATCTGACCCGACCTGACTCGACCCAAGATCAAACAACATGCAATCCAACTCAAATCAACATACGATTCAAAATAAATCGGCGCTAAAATTGACCTGACCCGACTTGCCCATTACCTGATCCGAGATCTTCTAGAAGGTCAAACTAACCTGACCAGAACCCGAACCCGAACCCGACCCACCCGCCCGATTTGCCACCTCTAGTATCACCTACAAATATTTTTCATTCTTTTTTGAGAAACATATGCTTAAGCCAATAAACTGTTCTTAAACATATGCTTAAGCTAAATGAAGTCCTAATCACTGTTCTAGTGTTCTGGTATAATTGTTTAATAACTTGAAGCACAATCATTTGAAATTAATTAACAATGTTTGTTATTTTTTATTTTCTTACCTTATTAATTTTTCTTTTATGTCACTATCCAGCATTAATACATGCAATAAAGAAATTAGCGACGAAAAAATGGGTTTAAACTTTAAATTATGTAGAAAAGGACAACAATTTTGTCGTGGGTTATTTATGAAGCAAATCTCAAACTATACTAATCCACTGGAAGATAAAATAAAATTTTTGGCACTCTTTATTTCATTTTTCTAGACAAATTCAAAATCATATTCAAATAGTAAGCAAGTACTCAAATATCACGATCTAATTAATATTATTTTTATCTGTCAAATATTTTAATTTTTTTTTTAGTATTTTTAGATATTTAAAGATATTACTTGATATAGACATTATGAATTATCTAAATAAGTGATTTTGGAAATATAATAATTTTTTAAAATATAAAATTTGGTTTACATGTAAATTTAGACGTGAAGATCATATTGAAAGGTTCATATGACGCCGTATTATACATAGTAAAATAACATCACTAGATACTAAATAGTAATTATAATTTGTACTTTGCATGGTAGTTCAATTATAAGTAGCAAAAGAAATATGCCCAAACTATAATAATACGCAAAGTTTTATATATCAAGCTACGTTAACTAATGATTAATTTTGCCCTGTCGATCCAATCTATCATGGCATAAATTAGAAATTGTCAATTTCACCCAAATTATACAACAAATAAATAATGTTTAAGATATTGACTATTGAATTTCACCATCTTTTAAAGTTTAATTGAATTATTTTCCAAAGTCATTATAAATTAAATTTGTTTCTTTTAAATTTAAAATGACAAAGAGCCCAACATCTATTTAAACCATTTAAACTTTGTCAACACGATTTTAGCAATTAAGCTTAATTTTGAAATGATACGCCACAATATCTTATTCAAAAGTTGGCGAGGGAGGCGAATTAGACCGGCACATTACTGGTTCATATGCGAAATAGACCGGCAAATTAGACCGGCACACATCTTAAAGCAATCCAATGAATCACATGCTGCACAGTAAGATACTGCGTAGTAGGTGATATGAATCCCCCCTTCCCCCTTACAATACTGGCACAAGTCACAATTTCACAACTTTGGTGGTTATGCTACACCTGCGTGCACAGGAGAATACAGATGCAACAGGAAAACAGAATTTACATTGGCCACAATGGCTCAGTGTAGCTCTAACAATAATGAAGACCGAACAAATAACCTGTTCTCGTATTTATTTCTGTTAAATTCTTGACAGGTCACAGAAATGTTTTAAATTTAATTTTAGTCACTCAAACTCTAATTTATGATCAATTTTTCTTGCCTAATCTTTAGTCTTTTCATATCCTACCAATTAGGCAATTACCAACCCCACAATTGACAAACTCCGGGCCTCTGGCCTAACATTTACATATCCAAGCATGCAAGAGGCTAAATATCTTATCATGATAGGATGAATAATTTTGAGAGAGATCCTCCATAAATTGGCAATACAAGTAAACTTCAGCGGCAACAAACTACGGTATGTTTGAACTTTGAACTTTGAAGCAGGAATATCGATCTTTGTGGGGGGCCTTTCATCAAATACTTACATTCTACCTGCATCGAGATTACTGGCCATGTTTTTATTGATCCGACGGTTGAGAAACACTAAAGTACTTTAAGATCGGTGTGGCAACCGATTCTGACCATCCGATTGGAAAAGCATGCTCTATTTTTTTTTCTTTTAAAAAAAGCAACAGATTCATATCCTTCTAAGTTCTACCCCTCCAAGTGTTTCAATTACATCTATGCAAATTAAGCTCCCATGTATACATGGCCGTACACTACTCAGTCCCCAAACTATGGATTTCTATCACCTATTGCGCAGTACCTTACGGCGCAGTAGGTGAGCCGTCCGATTGCTTAAAGATTCGTGCTGACTACAATCTCAAAAACCCTCCTATCAATCTAAAGGTCGTCGTTGCGTACTGTGCCGTAGTGTGCAATGGAGGACAATCACGCGAAAACTATACTCTCTTCTCTTGTATCTTCTTTAGTGCACACCGTCCCAAACAAAACGAGCGCTTATCCTCTATAGCGCAGGATGTAAACCGTTAGATCATCTTGAGATTCGAGCCGGCACAGATCTCGAGATGATCTAACGATTCACATCTTGCGCTACACAATGCAGCGCTACAGATCGAGGATATGAAATCCCAAAGAAAACAGGGTTACACTTGATTTTCATCATAATTTAACGTACAATACAGTGGCACAGTGCACACCGTCGCGCCGAACAGTAGGGGGTTAGTACTTAATTAATTTTCATTATGACATAATGTAACGTACGCAAAGCGGATATATATATGCGAGTGACTAGATTTAACATCAATGTATATTATTGATTATTGAAGTTTGACGACTAAAAATGGATAAAATAAAGTTGAATGATCAAACATTGATTTAGAGCACAGTCCAGTGGCCGGAAAATGATCACCTATTTCTTTGTGATTGTTTTCTTAACTGACAATTGTAATAGTTAATCTTCATGTCATTAGTTTTAGGGACCAGTGAAATGTGAGGCACTTATCTATATTTTTTTTAGTTATGCTGTTTTCATTCTTCTTACTTTCAAGTAGTCTGTACTTCTATGATGTAGCTGAACATTTTAGCATTCAATCAATGCCTGCTCAATCGAGTTTCAACTCAAACAACAAAAAAAGAAGGAACTTTTATTATGTTTGGATCAACGACAAAACAGTATATATGTATGGCTGTATGCCTTGATACACACACACAGTATGGCAGAAATATATGTATGCCACACACCGACGGTGTAAGCTCACAAATATACTATTCTTTTTTTAAAAAAAAAACTGCAAAGTTGTGTGGGCGGTTATTGAACTCCCGACCTTTGGATAAACAACAGCCCTAGGAATTCTTTTCTAGCCAACTGAGCTATCACCCATTTCCTCACAAATATACTATTCATTTATTTGTAATTTCTACAATTAATGGACGATATAGGCATCAATGTTGTGCACTATAGCATGTATTTCAGTGTTTGCCGCACCGATCTCGAAGTACTTCAATGTTTCTCAACCGTCGGATCAATAAAAGCATAGTCTGATATAGATCCGACAATACTGGCACAACTTGGGGGTAGTGCTGCACCTGCGCGCTAAGAAAACAGATGCAACAGGAAAACAGAATTCTGTGTAGCAGCTGTAAGCCCGTAACTACAGTGAAGACCGAACTTACATAACCTGTGCTCGTATTTATTTTCTGTTAAATTTTTTTGAAAGGTTACATATATAAATGTTTTAAATTTAATTTTAGTTATACAAACTCTAATTAATTTATCAATTTTTTAACTTGAATGTTGACCCAAATTTCATCAATCACATGCCACAACATCATTATATATATATGTAATATATATGCTTGCCTAATCTTTAGTCTTTCATATCTTACCAATCCCCCAATTGACAAACTCTACGCCTCTGCCTAAAATTTACATATCGAAGCATGCAAGAGGCTAAATTATATCTTAATCATCATGATTTTTGAAGCAGAAATATCTTTGTGGGGGCCTTTCAACAAGAGTCATATACCTAGTGTCCAATGTCGACCACACGTACACTATGGATCGACCTATCTATAGAATACACATGGACTTATATATATATATGGGATGTATCAAATGAGACTCATAATATATAACACTTAATTAATTACACCCACATGTATCTTCTATAGATGTTTATAGCGTGGACACATATATAAAATTTCTCTTTCAACAAATACTTGCATTCTACGTACCGGTCCCTAAATTAACTATACTCACCTGTATCTTCTTTAGTGCATGCACATCACCGTCCCAAACAGAACCGGGTTAGGTTAGTAGTTTAATTAGTACGTACTTGATTAATTTTCATCATACTTTAATAACGATGCAGTGCATATGTAGTTGCACACCATCGTGCCGATCGAACAGAAGGGAATCAGTACTTACTTAATCATGACATATATAATTCAATGCAAGCAAGAACCAGCCTTTGGTCTAGTGGCTAAAGGCAACGCTCTCCGTGTGGGAGGTCGCGGGTTCGAAACCCACATGGGAGGTCTTTTATAGACATTTAAATTTGAGTGACTTGACCCTCATCTTTATCTCAAAAAAATAATTCAATGCAAGCGGATGCATGTGAGTGACTAAATTAATTTGGATTTTCCATAGAATGCTAAATGTTACATCTAAAATGTAACTGTTACATCCAAAGCATAATTGTTACACATTTTATGCTTTATGGACGTATGGACGTACAGGTATATCAATGGACGCACGATCGATGTTTCCGAATTTAGATCAATATTGAGTACTATTGAAGCTTAGTGACTAAAATAGTAAAATGGATAAAATAAAGTTGAATGATGAAACATAGATTTAGACCATAGTCTAGTGGCTGAAAAATGACCCTATTTCTTTGTGATGGTTTTCTTAATTAACTGAAAATTGTAGGAGATCATGTCTTTTAGTGATCAGTGAAATGTGAGGCAGGCAGTTATTTATTTATTTTTAGTTATACATGCTGTTTTCATTTTATTTACTTTCAAGTAGTCTGTATATATTTTATAACATAGCCGAACATTTTAACATTCAAGCAATGCCTAGTCGATCTAGTTTTCAACTAAAAAAAAAATAATAAATAAAATAAAAACGACAAAACAGTATGCCTTGACACACACATAGCATGGCAGAAATGAATAAATTGATCATTTAATTTCGTTAAGCATGTAGTAAGATGAAGCACCTCCTCTGGATGGAAACAAGTCCACGACTGCATGCATGAACATACTGTTATCTGGCGCTGAAATCAGCTGAGATCCAAATCGGATCTCAGGACCCTGAGATCCCGATCCGACGGTTCTCAGGGACTCCGAGATCCGGACTTAGCAGATACGGGCCCTGAGAACCGTCGGATCAGGATCTCAGGGTCCTGAGATCCGATTTGGATCTCAGCAGATACGGACTCCTGTTATCTGTAATTCGATCTGTTTGCATGGACACTTAATTAATTGGCAGATCCAATCTGAGATTCCATAATACACGTACGTACACCAACGGTGTATTAATTAAGCTCACAAATATATATATATATATATATATATATATATATATATATATATAGAGAGAGAGAGAGAGAGAGAGAGAGAGAGAGAGTTGGGATACGGTGATATGCATAGCAAAACTACATTTTTGCTATGCGCTCGTATCTCAACAACCGTAAATCGGATGGCCGATCCGATTCGACCAGTGCATTCTACATATCGAAAACTCATCAGATACTAATTTTTACTATTTTTGGAGATTCCTACTATTTTTAACGATTTTTGAAAAAATGACCCTGATTATGAGTTCCAAATAGATTATTTTATTATTATTTTCTTGCCATCTTTCAAAAATCATTAAAAATAGTTAGGAATCTCCAAAAATAGTAAAAATTAGTATCCGATGAGTTTTCAATATGTAGAATGCATCGGTCGAATTGGATTAGGCATCTGAGTTACGGTTATTGAGATACGAGCGCATAGCAAAAACGTAGTTTTGCTATGCATATCACCGTATCCCAACTATATATATATATACATACTATTCATTTATTTGTAATTTCTATAATTAATGGACAATATAGGTATCAATGTTGTGCACTATAGCACAACTCTTAAGGCCTGTTCGGCAGACACAAATCCTATTATGTTTTTGTAGGAGTTGAGAGTCTATATATAAGAAATAAATTCTATTCACTGTTAGGCAAACAATACTATCAATTTCTAATAGGAATTTATTCCTCTAAAACACTCGTTTTTAGAGGAAAATATTAATTAGATTGAACTAAATTGTTTTTTTTTCCTATTAATGATAGATTTTTCGTAGGTTTTCACCAAATGCGATATGGAATACTGCATTTTCATAGGTTTTTTCTATTTATATAAATTTATACTTAGAGGTAAATTACTGTACAAATGTTGCATCTTCGGTCTTAAATTTTATGCAGATTTCAACGTTTCTAGTTTAACTATCTTTGATGGCTTATCAAGTAGAACTCAAATTGTCTGAGATCTAAAACATAATTAATCCACAAGTTTCACAACATTTGTGAAACGTTTTTCTATTTCTACAATTTTCAAACATTTTCTACTTTTTTTTTTTTATTAAAGTCTATGATCAAGAGTGTCAAGATGAGTATTATTAATTATTAACCGATCCCATATATCTCAAAAACACTATGTTCTAATTGGCACATAAATCAGTACTTAATTATGTCAGTACAATAATAATAAGCAAATTAAAAGTACTCAAAATGCACTTTAGTCTTTACCGAAAAATCTGCTACCCTGTTTTCATGCCAAGATCAACGAGAACTGCATCCAAATTTAGGTTGTAACGGTCTAGCTAGATATATAGATTTCGTTATAGTTTAACTAAATCAAGCAATCCATAAATGTAGAAATGGGTTAATAATAATTGTATCCATCCATTGGGTATATATATCTGGATTAAGACTTGAATCTGCTGTCAATGTCATAGGTACGTAGACCTTTGAAAAATGAACACACTTGTACTAAAATTTAGACCGTTTTTTACTTTTTGTGTGAGAAACATCTCGCTACCATTGAAAAACCGTCTATATATACGTCGACCATCCCGAAATTTCCCTAACAGGGTCATATATACCTACCGTCCATAGAATATTTCTATGGAATTTTCATCATACAGTGTAACAGGTGGGACCCGCCATGTGATATTTGTGTCTATGATGGTAATTCCATAGAAATATTCTATGGACGCAAGATGTTTCCCTAACAAATATATCCTGAAATGTAACCTATGAACGCTATAGACGGTTTTTCTATGGACGCTAGGTATTACTCTTTTTTGTATCATCTCGATCCATAGACCCATTCGGACCAGTATCACAGACTGATTCCTCTAGGCTTGTATATATGTATAGCAATTAGCAGCAGATAGCCCCATTTAAGAAAATTGACAAATGTACGTACCACTGCATGTACCAGTGTTATATGCATCGGTCTCAGCTGAGATCCAAAACCGATCTCAGGGTCTTGAGATCCCGATCCGACGGTTCTCAGGGACCCTGAGATTCAGACTCAGCAGATACGAACCCTGAGAACCGTCGGATCAGGATCTCAGGGCCTTGAGATCGGTTTTGGATCTCAACAGATACCGATCCCCAGTGTTATATATATGTGTCAGTCTTATTTTCAAGTATATAATATTGGAACTTAATTCATACTAAATTTCAACCCTTAGACATTGGATCGAAAATTAATAAAAATATATTGAAGTCATGACCTACATAGGTAACATAACAATTTGTTTAATTGTGTAATTGTTCAATTATATCTTATTTAAGACAATTTAATTGGTCTCATGAACTATTTCCAATCCGTAAATAAAACAAGCACTTTATTAAATTTAAGTAGCAATTAAGCATGTATAATACCGTTACCTCAATGTTGCATATATATATATATATATTATATATAGAGTTTGACTATTATACTAACGTTAGCATTTCGGACCGAAATGCTAACACCTCAAATTTTATGTTATCGTGTCCGAAATCACGATTTATGGTGCTCAATAAATTCTTTATATAAAAATATTGGGGAATACAAAAATTTTCCATTTTTAAAGTTTTCTAAGTATTTCTTTTGAATTTTAGAAAAGAGCTCATAAATATTAATAAAATATTGATGTTTGTACATGCTATTTTAAAAAATGCAAAACAAATACTTAGAAAACTTTAAAAATGGAAAATTTTTGTATTCCCCAATATTTTTATATAAAGAATTTATTGAGCACCATAAATCGTGATTTCGGACATGATAACAACAATTTTGAGGCGTTAGCATTTCGGTCTGAAATGCTAACGTTAGTATAATAGTCTAGCTGTATATATATATATATATATTACTGCATAACAAATATCTACCACAGATTGGGAGACAACCAAATGCCAATCAATACATACAGAGTGTGCAAACACAACCAACAAACCCTAATTTTAGCAACTCTCACTGCTTACAAATGTACAATCCTCTCCATCTTGAGCCAATGCACCGCTGCTGCTGCTTCTTCTTCATCTTCTCCAAAAACCAAAAAGGAAATTGATCATCGATTGATTGTTCATTATATACCAGAGAGAGATTGATTAAATTGGTCAATCGATCGAGCGCCATGGCGGGCCTGATGTGCAAGGTAATGCTAGTACTGTTCGTCGCGGTGTTGCTAGCGCAGCCCATCAGCGCGTACAAGAACATGATGTGCTTGAACAACTGCATCCATATCGTGTGCTGCGATAACGCGCCTCGCTGCGAGACTGCGCCCCCCTTCTGTGAACTCCTCTGCCGGATGCGATGTGTGGGTCAATGTATGCATGCTTCCTCAAACCCTTGATCAGTTCTTTCTTTTTGTCTTTTCTTTTTCTTTTTTACATTTTGTTGATTATATTTATGTCTGATATAATTTCAGTTCATCTAAATATGTCATATTTCAAGATAAAAGGGGAGGGATCACTTGACAATGCTATTTTGACAATGTTGACAACGGAGTTTTTAACAAGTTTGAAAAAAAAAAAAAGAATGTTTGCAAAATCTTTAAAATCGAAAAAAAAAGTATAGATGTATTTATTGACTTATAGATCGGTGTTGTTTCAAATTTCAATCAATTTAGTTATTGTTTGATAGCCCATCAAAAATTTCTGTGCTTTTCAACGGTAGTAAATCAATGAATACTTAATGAATTTTATCAAATAATTTTTTTTAAAAAAAAATGAGTTTAACAATACATTTATAAATTTGTTTTCATTATTTAAAATTTCAAAAACTCTTATCAAATTTATTTTAAAGTTCAATTGTCAAATTGTCGAGTGATCATTCCCTTCCCATATAAATGAGGCTCAATCCTACCTTATCCCTCAAAATATATATGTTATTTTTTTTTTTTAGATTAAGTGGATATTCCACGGTCTCTCATTTTTTTTTAGGAGATATTTGTACCTATGAAGGATTAAACCCATGACTTCTTAGAAGTTATTATAGTCAGCTATCATTTGAGCTACTAGGCCATTTGCAATATATATGTTATCTTCGTTTTAAAATAACACTAGTATAACAATTAATCTCTTACATATATATATCATTTGCAGATGACCCAACTCAAGAATAAAAAAGAGCAGCCAAAACCGGCGGTGTCGCCAATCCCTGTGGGATATTTTCTTTTGATTTTGAGGAGATTAATTCCTGTTGGGTTTAATGGTGTGCCGGAGAATAATCCTGAGCAGGATATATATATGAGCATCACCAAATTAATTAATTAATTCACACCCCTAATTATGTATTAACTACTGTTTCTTTTCTTTTTTTCTTTTTTTTTTTACTTTGTATTAGTGCATCAAATTAATATTGCATGCCTTGAACGGATGCAGCAAATTGTTGTGTAATATTGTAAAATGTACATTTTGATCAATTTATCAGCCACATCCTTAGTTGTAATTAAAGAAAAATGCATTCTCTATTTTTCTATTTTTAATTACCAGTGTTATTTTTTCTTTTATTATTTTTTTGTCTATGTACAAAATGTACCTGTAATATGAAGGGAATTTATTAGTATAATAATATCATTCATGATTAAGGCCTAATGGCTGATGCTAATCTTAATTAACATACAAACAGTAATTTTTTAGTACAATAGAAAGTGTTATCTACAAAGTGATACAAGCAATTAATTCCTCTCGTCAGGAATTCACAATAAGTATCCTTTATATATTATTCGTGTATCTTCTCAAAAAAAAAAAAAAAAAAAAAAAAAAAAAAAAAATTGAGCTTGATTTATTTTTCAGTCCCGTGTTTCTCTTTTTCAACGAAATTGTCATCCCCTGCCCCTGAATTAGTTTTCCAGTTTTAAAATTTCTCAAAGATTTTTTCTTTAACAACATATCTTTCAGCTCATTGACTTGCTGGGAGTTCGGTCTATGCATCGTTATATACTTTCAGTAAACAGGTTACTATTACTGGGCCCAGAAGGGAACAACTTTGAATCGGACCCAGTAAACTGTCAATTCTAGGCCCAGTGAACTGAACTCACTGGAAATGCGAATTTTGTAATGCTTTGTTGCATCATAATTTTGTAATGTGGGGAATATATTCGATCTGAAGAGTCTCTCTTAGAACTCAAACGCCAGTCGGTACGGAAAAGAAAGCAAGCAAGCAAAGCAACCCACGAGGCCACGATCGCCAAAGATGGAGACGGAGTCGGCCGATCAGTCGAAGAAGGCGAGTGTTTATTACCTATTTATAGTTTATACTTGTTCCATGTTAGTTTAGTGCTTGATTGAGTTGTTCATTATTTTATGCATGTGACTCCCCTCTACAAGCATATAAGAATGTGTATTCAACTTTGTTTTTAATGGGTTTGGGAGGGATCAGGATTTTGTCCAAAGTCATTTGGACGGTCTTTGTCTGTCCAAAGTCATGACTGAACCGTTCGATTCGATTTATATGCTTATCAACGGTGATATCATGTGACCACATCATTCTAAATATAACCAGCATGTTATTTTTAGCACCTACATGATTAAATCGCAGTTGATCAATTACTAACAATTAGATCGTACGGCTCTCATAATACTTTGGACCGTCCAAATGGCTTTGGACAATATCCGATCCCGTTTGGGAGACTTTAAATTTGACATCTAGAAATTGTTTACTATCAAAGCAAAATTGAAGTGTTGTCATTCTTATTTGTGTTTAGTAAGAGTGGTAATAGAGCATGATTGACCATGTTATTTTGATTCTTGAGATTTAGTTTTGGGAAAATTCATCATTTGGTTCTCAAACTTCTTCATAAAGATCAATTTGGTTCTTGTAACTTTCCATTTTGCACCAACTTGTTCCTTCAATTAAGAAGAAGGATTAAATTAGTTCTTTTCTTAAAAAAAATCCAACTTGGTACTTCCATTTAACGGATTACATTGTTTGTCATGTGTACTTTTTAACGTGTCACATAGACTTGTAACTCACAACATGCCACTATCCTCGATGTAATTAAGTGATGTTAAGGAATTCAATATCTATTTCATCATTAACTTCCATACAAAGCTTTAGGCATGACACAATAATCATTGAACATGTAATCCACGGTTTATAGGCATGACACAATATCTTTTTCGATGTAGTTTTTTGGAAGAATTTTGAAGACCAAATTATGAATTTAGTTTTTGTTAAAGGACTATTGGAAACTTAGATATTGATTGATCTCAGAAACTTATCCTAGACTAGATGAAGGGAATTGAGTCAGAGAGTCAAGATTAGGGCTAATAAAGTTTTGCATCTAGGGCTTAGATGTATTCTCAACGTAAACGATTCATATCACCTACTGCACAGTACCATACTGCGCAGTAGGTGAGCCGTCCGATTGCTTTGAGATTTGTGCTAACTACAATCGCAAAAACCCCCCTATCAATCTAAAGGTCGTCGATGGGCAGTATCCCCTCCTGCGCAGCAGAAGACAATCACGCCAAGGTAAATACAAGAACAAGATAGCATAGGTAACAATGCACAGGTACTGTATACAGATAATGGAAAATAGGATCTTCTAACATTATACTGCACTAGACGTACAGTACCAAGTGAATGAATTCGATCATACTGTTATGTTTTATCACATTAAGTTTAATAGTTTTGATCAAAGACACTTCTGTTTATTTTACATTTTTGTGATATTTTTTATATAATTGTGATGTGTAGATTTTTGTGAAGATGATGAAAACTATAGCTGTCAATGTGAAGGATACTGATACAATTGATGCAGTCAAAACAAAGATCCAAGAAGTGGAGGGGCTTCCTTTGAGTCAGCAAGAGCTGTTTTTTGCTGAGACCCATCTGAAAGGCACCGAAACTCTTGGCTACTACGACGTACCCGCAAATTCGTGCCTTGACTTGTATGTTATGGATGGTATTGCAATTTCAGTCAAGACCCTGACAAAATCATTTTCACTCCATGTGAAGAGATCAGACACCGTACTGAACGTAAAGGCTATGATCCATGATAAAGAGGGGATACCTTCTGATCAACAAGTTCTCATCTTTTCCCATAATATGCTTGATGATGACCGAATACTCGCCTCATGTGGTGTACACAACAATTCTGTTCTTCAGATGTTGACCCGCCCTGTTAGTGGTAGCATGAATGTTACCGTGAAGTTAACTCAGGGTTCGGCAATAAACATTGAGGTGCAGAACTGGTATACAATAGCTGAGGTGAAGCTCATTGCCGGTATTCCACAAGACCGTGGGTATAAACTCTTCTGTTCCTATCAAGAGTTACAGGACGACAAAACATTGCGTCATTACAAGATAAAGGACAACGATGTTCTCGCATTCAAGCCAGAGCTGATCCAGATCTTTGTCATGGGCTTTGATAGGAAGAGCATTGTAATGATGGTAGATGAGTATGAGAAAGTTTCCGATGTTGCCGATCGAATTGGTAAGAAGCTGAATCTTGATCCCAGGAGTTTGGAAGTTCTTTATAGGGGCCGCCGCCTTATTGATGCATCTATGCTTGGCGAGAACAACATTGCCAATGAGTCGGTTCTCCATTTACGCATGTCGTGTCGCAAGTAAGGCAGTAGGAGCATGTATAGGATATGTGATTACTGACCAACAACAATCTGATATGAGATATCATGTTTTGGAGCTAGGGTAATAGATGTGTGATACTTTTGACTGTTTTCTGTTTCCTTTTCTGGCTGGTGAAACATGTTTATGGTTGGATTATGCTCGGCTCTTTTGCATTAATGAAAACAATTACCTATTTTTTTTGTTGTTGCTGCAAAACTAAGTATCTCATCTTGACTTGGGCTCCAGTTTTCGCAATCCAGTTCTTTTTTTTTTTTTTTTTTTGGTAATGGATTATACATTTTTTATATGGGCAAAGCAGGAAAACACCCCTCTTGCAAGTAGAGTAGACCTGAATGCAAGACAATAGCGTGAATTTGTTAACTGAAGTTTCATGTTCTACCTTGAAATGTAAAGTAAAATAGCAGTGATTCAAGTACTTTAGTATCATCATCAAGTAATATAAGATTTGAGTAAATCCAAAACATATATGAAGTAGAGTCAAAATAAAAATTTTCCAACTTCTGATATTATTGTCTTTAGTTCTTTACCTTTTCACTTGCCAATATATTGTTGGTAGGTTCTTCTATGAATAAAAAAAAAAATGTGGCTCAGTGCATTTTTGTAAATCGGATGGTCATAATATATTTTTTATATATTTTTTAGTACAAACAAAGACATGCTTGATATAATGATATGTCACAATACATTCTCATGATATAGTCGACATCAAACAACCCATAGCTACAAAGTTTTTGCACCTACAGCTTAAAAGCCCATCTAAGAAACACATATAAAACTACGTATAATAGCTTCTGAACTCAAAAGCTAGAACAACTAACATAATCTCACACTCCTTTCTTTCCTCCAAACTTGCAACAGCCTGATGAAATAGAAGGCCCAAGCCCAACTCTGATTCTAAGTAAACCAATTCGGCCCAAATATATCACTATTTCTCATAACCAAAGGCCCAATATGACTCGGCCCAATATGATTCGGCCCAATTCTACTCGGCCCAATTTTGTTAATCTTTCCTTCGGGCACACGTGATGGATTTCATTTCGCATTTAACATTTGAGTCTGTATACAATACAAAAACCACCACCAGACTCGGCACCGAGCTCTCCCACTCTCTCTCTCCTCTCGCGCTCGCGGATCCGATCTGCTTCTCTTCTCGCGAATCCCGTATGTGTTCCCTGAATCTCGCTTTAATTTTCTTCAATTCGAGGGTTTGTTTTCTTTACCTAATGTGTTTCGAAGAGTTTGATTTGGTATAGTAATTGTTCGTGTTGTCGCAATTTGGCGGTAAATCCATCCCTCCACGAATTGTTCTGAGCTCAGATCTGAAACGTGTAGTTTGCGAAGGCGTACTGATCATCGTAGGTAACGAAATATTGGTGGATGCGGTGTTGTCTTGATCTTGGATCTGTGCTTGTATTGTACAACATGCCTGAATTGCGCCATGAGTTGATTAGATCTTTTAGTGTCGGATCTGATGCTATTCTGTTGTGTTTGTTTTGTTAGGTTTTATATTAATTGTGTATTTGCTGTTCGGGATCGGAAAACATGGGCCACGAATTCAGAGAGTACTCCAAGGTTAGTTTCTGATTTAATTTAATGCGTTTATCCTTCTTTTTTTGTGTTGGTTAAAGTTGATTTCTTTATCTATAGGGATCATTGTTTTTAAGAAGCAAAATAGGCTTTTTATTATTTGAAAACAGCAAAAAAAAAAATGAAACTATTATCTTTGCCCAATAATTACTGGCTGGTACTGTGGTATTCAGGATTAAAACAAAATTTTTGTGTAACAGAAAATTTGAGGATATCTGATTCAGATTTGCCAGTAACCAATGTACCAGACTGCTATTTTCTTGTTCTTTTCTTGGGTTAAGTTGTTTGATTTCTGTTCAGGAATCATGCCCCACTGTGAAGAATATCCTGCTATTGGATTCCGAAGGAAAGCGTGTGGCTGTCAAATACTATTCTGAGGATTGGCCGACTCACGCAGCAAAATTGGGGTTTGAGAAATCTGTTTTCACCAAAACTCTCAAGACAAATGCACGCTCAGAAGGTTCTCTTCTTTCCCTCAGTAATCAGTATCAGAAGGTTCTAGTGTACCAGTAGGGCTCGTAGGACAGTGCTGTTATGTTTCGAATGGTTTTAAATGCGCTAGTACAGTCAGGAATTTTGTGGGCAGAATCATTGAACCTAATGTTACCCATTGCATGTATGCCAGAAAGGGACCATAATGACATATGTTGGGTGGTACAGTCAAGCATTTCATAGGTTGTACTATTGAACCTAATGTAATATCTAGCATGTGTCATGGAAGGGATTAATTTATGTACGTTCCACTAGTACAGTCAAGAATTTTATGCGTCTTACGGTTGAACCTGGTGATATTTCTTAAATGTATGTTAAAAGGGGATTAAATTACATATATTGTTATTTTTTTTCAATTGGTGAGTAGAATTGTGGTTCACAGTATTGCTCATTCATCTTCTTGAGTTTAGTTATGTTATATGTCCTAACTTGTGCTGTTGTATAATTTAATTAATCAATCCTGTTTAATGCAGCTGAGATAACTATGTTTGATGGCTATATTGTGGTGTACAAATTTATTCACGACCTTCATTTTTTTGTGACGGCTGGGGATGATGAAAATGAGCTCATACTAGCTAGTGTTCTTCAGGGCTTCACTGATTCTGTTGCTCTTCTCCTTAGGTACATCATTAATATTCATTATTTTATCCCTCTCAAATTTTTTGAAATCTTGTGTGAAGCCTAGGTATCAATCTATAATGTTTTTAATATCACTTAGGGTTTGGTATGATTAATTGACAAAAGTTTCTTGATATTTGTCCTTAAGCTTCGTGTTACATAAATCATGAACCAAGATCATGCATATGAGCATAGCAGTTCTGTACTTATGGACCAATTTTATTGTATATTACAATAAATCTATACTGCAATCATGTATTTTAAGCTTGCATTATGAGTTGGGCTGAACTTTCGATGCCTTTCCGATTGTCCAATTTTGTAAAATCTCTTTCCATTTCATGAACTTGTGCTTAGATTTTATGTATTCATTTTTACCTTAGGAATGATGTTGAGAAGAGGACTGCTCTTGAGAATCTTGACTTGATTCTCCTGTGCATCGATGAAATTGTGGATGGCGGGTAATGTTGATTTCACACTTTTAGCTCAGCTCAATTGTTAATATTCTTTCATAATCTCTCATTAAGAGTATCCATTTCTGTGGTTTATTCAACTTCTGTTGTGTGTGGCTTTTCTGATTTGTTTCGCTTATCGTAGGATAATATTGGAAACTGATGCTAATAACATTGCTGGAAAGGTGGCTACAAATGCTGTTGATGGTGCTGTACCCTTCTCTGAGCAGGTATGTTTAACGCCCAAGGGTTTGTTAATCTCATTTAATTATCATATATCTTTTGTTTAGATTTAGCTGCCGGCTTTTCTTATACCAATATAGTTCTGCATTTTTGTTCATGAATTTGATTTTTCATCTTTGTGCAGACAATTTCTCAAGCACTGGCTACTGCAAGGGAGCACCTGGCGAGGTCTCTTCTGAAATGAGTTGTCAGCTATTCTGGTTGTCTGCGCTGTTTTGAAATTTTAATAGTCTCTAATTAATCAAATCTTGATGTGCTTGTACTTGACATGTTATTATCACAAGTGGATTGGTGTGAAATTAGATAATTTAGTCTGAAATTAAGGTCAGAGCTTGGCAATTCTCGATTCTGTATGCTTCTTGCTGCTTTAGTCCCTAATAGCTGCTGTTCTGTGAAATTTATATACAAAATGAATGTTGCTTTAGAAACCCCTGATCCGTGTTTAAGCAAGTGTTGGATATTTAAAAGGCTTACAAATTGCAATAATCTAATTGTTAAACTACTCATGAAGTTATAAAACATATCCTTGTAAAGAACAGTTTAGTCTTGATGTTTACGTTTAAAAAAATAGGCGTGTTATCAAGTTATCTTAATTCCGCGTCTGACTGGACTTGAGATTATCTCGCTGTTATTTACAGGAAATATAAAGCGAGAAAAACTGAAAACTTGATTATTTCGCTAATTTGTTTGTTTAACATTATTTGTGGATAAAAATCCTACTGCCTATTGGTAATCATTTTAGTAGGAGAAATATAAAATATGATGAACACATTACACATGTGACATGTAGCGTCCATGATATCAGTTTCGACCTCGAGTCCATGCAAACGAAAACGCAAGTGGTCGAGGCACACAAAAATGTATCTGCTAGTGCTGACTGAATGTTAATATGTTGTATTCATAAAATTAAAAACCTACATAATGAGGAAAAAAAAATGATGGAACTTTCTCGAATATAAAAGTTCTCAATTGCATACGACATGTTTAGATACGGCTACACTGTCTTGTGCCGACCAACCAGACACTTGGTCACTTGGACATGTCGTGTTTATTAAGCCTAATATAATGTGCTCTGAAAGTTGAAGGCAATGGTTTCCGTAGGATTAAATTGGACGGTTGGATTAAAAATCCGAGAACTCAGGTCCCAAGCGGATCCCAGGTGAATTCATATCCTCTACTGCGCACTAGTCCAACCGTTGGATCTGCTTTGGGATTCGTGCAACTCAATCCCACAATACCCCTGTAGACTGTAGTAGTGTTGTGTCCCCAGACGGGCAAAGGTCCTGGCGGGCGACGGGCGACGGGGGGCATGGATGGGCAGGCTAGGGGGGCAAAGTCCCAAGGGGAGGTCCTTGCGGCCTTGCCCGCCCCTATGCCCGTCGGGCTTGCTCGGGACGGGTGGGCGGTGGGTGGGCACGGGTTTTGTATATTTTTTAACCAAAAATTCATTTTGCATTTTTTTAAATCCGAAAATTGAATTAACAAAAAAAAAATTAATAATATACAACATTTTCAAATTTTAACATACTTTTTTTTAATCTCTTTGTTTTTAAACTCTTTTTTTAATTCAAATATTGTAAATTTATAAGTTTCAACAACATTGTGAGATGGTTCGGGTGGGCGAGACGGGCATTGGGACGGGCGGGTACGGACAGGCAACGGACACGGGTAAGATGGGCGAGAGGGGTGGGCGTCACCCAAAATCCAGACCATTGCCCTTGCAAAACCCGCCCCCAAGACTCTAGGCAGGTTTCCCGAGTTGTGGCCCCAAGTTGTGGGCCTGGGCAAATAAGGGCGGACGCCGAGCACTGGTGGGCGCCCCGGGCATGGCAAGAGCATAAGTGCATAAACACTAGACTGTAGTCGACATCGTTGATTCGCTACTGCGCAGCAGAGGATAAGCACGCATCGCAGGTGACTCGGGCGCACGAGTCACAGACTCACTCATGAGTCATGACTGAATAAACCCCTGAGCTGAGCTGAGCCACGTTCACTCGGATCGGATCACTCCCGTCCCGTGTCCCAAGTGTCCCGTCCCACGCTCGTCGAATGCTCATCCTCTGTAGCGCTGCTAGCGCAGGATGTGAACCGTTAGATCATCTCGAGATTCGATCCAGCACAGATCCCGAGATGATCTAACGGCTCACATCCTGCGCTACACAATACAGCGCTAAAGAGGATCACAATCACGCTCGTCCCACACTCACTCTCTTACTCCGTCGCGATGTCAGCCACCTCCTCTTCCTCCTCTTCTTCCTTCTACTCCGCTCCCGACTCCCCGCCGTCCGTCACCAGTCACCAGATCCATCCCCAAGCCGACCCTCCCACGCCTCGTACTCCCATGCCCCATCCCCGCGCCAACGAGGATGATGATGATGACGATGACCACCCCCTCTCCACGCCTCCGTCGGAGAGGTGGCTCTCGAGGATCGCCTCGAGCGCCGGCAAGGTCATCGCGGCCGTCCTCGGTCTCGCCGATGAGAGCGACGAGTCCGAGTGGGATGTCATCAGCTGCTGTAAGTTTGTCGTTTACAGCAATCCGAGCTTGTGAATTACTAAGTTCTGTGTGTTAGGGAGGGTTAGGGTTTCTGGTTTGACTCAGTTCTTGGAAATGCTTTGCAGATGAGGAGAAGTACGAAACCGGGAAGAGGATCGAGAAACCGAATGCGGTCGAAGAATTGAAGGCAGTAATGCCTGTTGTGACATCTGAGGAGGAGCTGGTCACGCAAGAGACTATATCAAGGCAGATCTTCACTCTATTAGTGGTCTTCACTTCTTTGTTTTTGTTCTAACTTCTTGTTTTCTGATGTTTTGTACAATCAAGGTAAACTCAAGTATAACGTGGAACTTGTTGAACAGATCAGCCTTCAACATTTCTGATGCTGGAAAAATTATGCTTCTTTTTTCTTATTTCATGTATTAATTTATTTGTCTCCTTCTTCAGGGAACGAGGTGCGATGCCAGTACGTCCAGCGCAATCACAAAATGTGGGATCTTCTTCTCCCTTGCTTCATCCGAGGGAGGTTCAGAGTGTTGCAGTTGCTGAGGCAAAGAAACAGTTTGAGAAGAACAAAAGTAGCTCTCCCGGCTTTCAACTGCCTCTAAACACAGAACTACCCCTCACAAACACAAAACCACCTCTGAACATTAACCTTGATCCTTGCCTTTCGTGCCGCCAAAACCAAGAGCCTTTCTTTGACAGTATATCACCTATGAATCCTTTGCCGTTCCCTTTACCTTACCAGAATCAACAACACCAAATCTCTACCATCATAACACCTGTAAAACCGACAAGGCTTCTAGATAAATTTGAGGAGCTGGGTTCACAAGAGACTCTACCAAGGTAGGCTTTGACTCTATGAGTGGTCTTCACTTGTTTGCTTTGTTCTACTTGTATGTTTTTTGATGTTCTAATCTATACAGTCAAGGTGAACTGAAGTATAATGTGGGTTGACTTGGTGAAACTTTGAATCTTTTACATCTTCTATTGTTCATATGCCTTGTTTAATAATTGTTTCTGTTCTACATTTAGTCAAGGGCTTCATTTGATGCAGGAAAAGTTATAGCTAATTAGCTATAATTGCAGAATCGTAAAAAGAAAGCCAAAAACCAGTACATTTTTTTTAATTTCATTTTCAATATTAATTTATTTGTCTCCTTTTTCAGGGAACAAAGTGAGAAGCTGATAAATCCAGCACAATCACTAATTGTGGAATCTTCTTCTCCCTTGCTTCATCCTACGGATATCTTCGGTCACAAACAGCTAGTGCAGGTACTAGCATCTCCAGTCCAGGTTCACAGTGTTACTGAGGCAACAAAACAGTTTGAGGAAAACAAAACTAGCTCTCCCAGCTTTGAGCTGCCTGTAAATTCCAATACCTCCGTTTTGCCTGGCAACAGCAAAGAACTTCATTTCGCAAACAGAAATCCACCTCTGAATCCCAACCTTGATCATTGCCTTTCGTGTAGCCAAAACCAACAACTGTCTGACATTATACCACCTATAAGCCCCTTGTTGTTCCCTTTACCTAACCAGAATCAACAACAGCAGCTCTCCACTGTCATACCACCCGTAAACCATATGCCTTCACCTTCTCTGAGTCCAATGCGGCAACCACCCTCACACTGTGCACCACTTTTAAACCCTACTGCTGCCTCCTCTTCCCTAAACCAGAAGCAGAAGCAATCTCATCCATCAATTCCTAATCCTTGCTTTAAGAGAATTAAGACTGATTTTCAGTGCTCATTGGCCTCCTCAAACTGCAAAGTACCTGAGAAGGATATCTCAGAATTGACAGTCGAGGAAGGATCTGGGGCTAAGAGATGGGCAAGCAACTTGAAGGCAGTAATTGAGCTCTTTTCTGTGGACTTTAATGCCAAACAGCATGGTGACATGGATTTGTTGAATGTCCTGGAGATGAAGGGGATCAAGTTTGAAGACCCTTCTTGGTGGCCTAAATGAAAAGACTCAGTAATTTCATTTTGATGAAGTTTTTATTTTGTGAGAATATGTTACAAAGTAGTTGGTGCTACTGGTGGTTCTGTAAATTGGTATGATCTCGTTTACCTTCTCCCCAGGCTTTTGCAAAAGGGAGTCTCATAATTTCTTACAAAGTTTATAGGATATTTGTGCAGTAAAATGTTTGATAAATATATTGTAGTGCATAGATGTGCATGTGATAGTTGACACTGATTGAAATTCTACAGTTACAGGCATAGCAAAGTTTATAAACATATTGACTTTATTTTAATTATATTTTCAAGGTTATTTTCAATGTGCATTCACAATAATTCTTGTCCTATGTTGGGCAATACAAAACACAAGGCAATTATATCTTGACTTTATTTTCCAGGTACCCCTTTTCTTTTCATTTTATTTGTTGAAGCATCTCCTTTTTTCGTGTGAAAACATGTCAAGTTATTTGTTCTTGCATGGTGAGCTTCAATTGAGGTTGCTGATCTATAACATAAGTTACATAACATAAAGGAAAATTTTTTTTTTTTTTTTTTGCCTTTCTATCTTGTTAGTTAAGAATTTTCATGTATAGATTGTAAATTGTCAGTCTTCTTTCTGGACAACCGCAATCGCAGGGAAAACTATTAGCTTAATTTGTGCATGACAGTTGAATCCTGGATGTTGATGAGTTCAGGTCTGTGAGTTTGGCTCAGACAATTTCTAGCATACTTTGAATGAAGAAACTTCATAATTCTTGAAACTAAATTGAAGTCTCATGTGACTTGGGTGAGGGCATGAATCTGGATCAGGAACATTTTTTTATCTAACGGTTGAAAAATATCAAAATACTTTGAGATCGGTGCGACAACCGACCCCGCCCATCTGATCGGAAAAGCACACTCTGTTTTCTTTCTTAGAAAAACAGCAGATTCATATCCCATGGTCCATGGATCTACATGCATATGCTATGCGTTGTATTGTATGCCAAAGAGGCGTTGGCAAGTCAACATTGCACGTGGTCGTTTAACTTGAAACTCTTTGCCAGTTTTAATTTCGATGTTAATACCACAATCCCCATATGACATTCTAATTTTTCCAGCACTAATTGTAAATGACTTAATCCAGCGTAATTATTAGTAAAGAGCCCACGTCTTGTTTTGGACTGAAATTGTTATTTCTTTAATAAATTTTTAATTAAATTGAAAAAATTAATATATGCCTTAAGTTTTAATAAATTTTTAATTACATTGAAAAAATTAATATATGCCTTAAGTTTTAATGGGTTGAGACATTAAAGTACGCCAACGGTGGTGATCAATCTAAGTAAACAATCAATGGTTGAGATTTATTACTTGGGAAGATAGAATTTCATGTAAAAAAATCTAATCTCCTTTTATTAGGAGTAATGATATAATTTAAAATGGAGATCATTCGTTAATTTAGCATACTTGGTAAATTACATATTCCGTCGAAATTGTCATATGACCAATTGCAATTATTTGCAATCATCTCCATTTTCTGAAGTGGCTTGGATTATTATTCTTATTATTATCTTCATCGATTAAGAAGTAACAAGTAAATAGCTATTCCAGGGATAAAGATATAAAATGTGGAAAACTACAAATACATCATTTTATCGTATGTGACTCATGCACACTTTCGCCTGTGTGGGTCAAAGCATAACTTGACACTTGACACTTATATCTCTAGATATCACTATCATGTCGCCGAAAAACATCCATGAATT
Organism: Cyperus esculentus; assembly: GCA_030179965.1. NCBI lineage: Eukaryota > Viridiplantae > Streptophyta > Magnoliopsida > Poales > Cyperaceae > Cyperus > Cyperus esculentus. The sequence continues at coordinate 5,499,241 of JASGLE010000012.1, forward strand.
CTGTAAAAAACAAAGAAGAAAAGAAACAATATTCAAAACTTGTGAACACATAGAATAATGAAGAATCATCAACCTTTTACTATCAATAATAATCAAGTAATCAACATCCAACTCGTACCAATAACTCAAAAAGTTTATAAATAAATAAGGGGGATCACTTTGACAATCCTTATTTTGGCAAGGTTTTTCATAGAGTTTGAAAAAAAATCTTTAAAAAAAGGTAAAGTTTGAAAAAGTATATATAAAAATGTTGTGAACCTTATGGACTGATTATGTTTTCAAATTTGAAACAATTTAATTATATTTGATACTATCAAAGACTAGTACAATTTGAATGATTAAAAATTGTACAAATTTTGGATGGGCTATCAAACAATATACAAATTGCTTCAAATTAAAAGCACTCTCAATAAATTCAATAAAACATCCATAAACTTTTTTTTTTATTTTTAATATACTTTTTTTTATTTATTTGAATCTCAATTGTTAACATTGTCCAAACAACAATTGTAAAGGGTAACATTTTCGTTATCACATAAAAGATTTGTTATCTTTGTATCGTACATCAAGACTGTATCGTACATTAAGACTGAATACGAGTCGAGTGATTCCATATCTTTGTAGCGTTGTGAAGTGTAGCACAGAATGCGGGCCGTTAGATCATCTCGGAATTTGTGTTGGCACAAATCCCAAGTTGGGGCGCTACAGAGGATGAGCACTCGAGTCGAGTCGGTTCAAGTTGGGGCTAGCTCAAACACGGATTGAATATTATACAAGATCGGGTAAAAATAAAACGCACTATAGGTTGGATAAGTAGGATTACTATACAGAATTACAGCTAACTAATTCGACTAAGGTTACATGACATTATTGCTTATGTTCTTAAGAGCAGCCGATTCTCACCAAAAACGTCCCTCAGTTTCAGCTTTGAACCTTGGTAGAAAGAAAGAATTGCCGCAGGCGGGGTTGAGATTTGAGAAAGAATTTTTCACTTATCAAATTAACTATTAACATGTCTACACATAAATTAACAAAAATTAATAATTTTTATCTCAAATTTTATCAATATAGAGATGATGATACTAATATATCAAAGGCACTAGATATATGATCCATTTGAGTGATACCTGGTTTTCATAAAAAAACTGTCTGTAGCGTTTATAAGTTACATTCTGAGATGCATATGTTACATTTCGGTGATATGTGTTACATTTTGTATACGTTTATAGGTGTGTTACATTTTATACATGTTCATATAGATGTATGGACGGTTTTTTTATGGACGCATGATGTTTCTCTTACCATTTTTTAGAGAGGAGGGATCTATTGACAGTCTTTAACTTGACAATCTTGACAATTTGATATTTCAAAAATTTGTAAAAAATTATATAAATTCTCAAAAATAGAAAAAAGTTTACAATTATTTCTTGACTTGTAGATTGATTATGTTTCCAATTATATTCAATTTAAGTTATATTTGATAGCTCTTCAAAGATCCGTTAAATTACAACCGTTAAAAAATACACAAAATTTTGATAAGCCATCAAACGATATTCAAATTGATTGAAATTTGGAATACTATCAATCTACAAGTTAACTAATTTATCCACAAGTCTTTTTTCAATTTTAAGATTTTTTATGAATTTTTATAAATTTTAAAATCTATAAATCTTTTTTTAATTTTAAGATTTTTTATGAATTTTTATAAATTTTTAAAATGTTCTATTGTTAAGATGATCGTCAAAATTAGCATTGTCAAGGATCCCTCCTCTATATGTGTTACACTTACACGACCTTCCCCAGTTCCGTTCCGTTCCGTTCCCCACCATTCTGATCTTCTGAGTTCGTTCTTCCCTTCGCACCCACGTCTCCGCGTTCCACTTTCAACTTCCAACCTTTTCACCCCCCACCCCCACCTTCACCTTCACCTTACCTTTCAGACGCTAACTCCCCACCCCACCCCCACCTCTCCCTTTTCTCCTCCTCCTCTTTCCAACTTCAAATCCTCGCTCTCTCTCGCCCGATCTCCCTCTTCCACCTCGAACAAAGGTACGAGATCTCATTCTCATCTGACCTCTCAGATCTAGCTGCGTACCGTCTTGATTTGGGGTTTGTATTGCGCTGATTGTGCTGTACAACTAGCTAACGCATTCATATCCAGTTCGATTGTTTTGTTTTGTAACTGCGCATGAATGATCTGCTGCGATGAATCGGCATCGGATTGTTAGTGGATGAATGGATGGCTTTGCATTCTCAGTTTGTAGCTCAGCAGGAACTCGAATTGAATATGTTTGAAGAAAGTATACATTGATTTGATTCATCTTTTCACATAAAGCTAGAACACAAAAGTTCTGCTAATGTATTGCTAGGATGCTAGTGTGTATTTCCCTTTAGGATACATGGTATTGGTATTGATAATTGATCCCAATACAAGAATAAGCAAATCCAAAATTATTCTAGAGAATTTCAATAATTATGCGTTTTCCAGTTGAGCTGACGAGTGAGAGCAAAATAGCACATGTCAGATTATAGATCTCCCGTCGTAGGATTTGACCATGTTACTGCTAAGATTCGTCAATATTCTCTTAATTCTGATTTTGTTTCTGTTCTGCAGAGCAAGGTTTTAAGCATGTCTGTACTCTGAGTTAGAGGCTTTTAAGTTTGTAACAATGTCAGGCTCCTCATTTGAGGAAGAAGAAGAGTCCTTTGAGCACACGCTGCTAGTGGTGCGTGAGGTGTCTGTTTACAAGATACCGCCGCGTGCCAGCAGTGGAGGTTACAAGTGCGGAGAGTGGCTCCAGTCTGATAAGATCTGGTCGGGCCGTCTCCGTGTGGTATCTTGTGGGACCCGTTGCGAGGTCCGTCTAGAGGACCCTGCCTCGGGCGACTTGTTTGCTGCCTGTTTTGTTTATCCAGGCCAGAGAGAGCAGTCCGTCGAGACTGTTCTGGATTCTTCTAGATATTTTGTGATTAAAATCGAGGATGGGCGGGGGAAACATGCTTTTGTCGGGCTGGGGTTCAATGAAAGAAATGAGGCATTTGATTTTAACGTAGCTTTGTCAGACCATGAGAAGTATCTGAAGAGGGAGAATGAGAAGGATGTTGTAGGAGAGGAGGGGGACGAGAGCCATATTGACATAAATCCTGTGGTTAACCGCCGATTGAAGGTAAATTTCTGACCAATCTGGAATTTTATTTCTCTTGAGCAATGAATCTGAATATTTTCAATAGGGCTCTCCTGGCAAAAAAATATATTGAAGAGCGAACTTAATCACCAAAAAGAAAGAGGGAATTTGCTCATTACTGATTCTATTTGGTCGACTGCTTTATCAGTTTCAATTTCTTTCTATAACCGAGGCACAAGCTTAAAAAATGTGGCCTACTGACAATTAGGAAACACAATTATTTATTATCCTTTCCTTTTTCTTCTCTGTCTTTCTCTCCATTATGTCCTCATTATAAATTTTGTCATTTCTCTGCTTCATTCCCACCATACCATGGTAGTTTAATGATAACAGATAGATGGGGATGTGAACAGAAAGCAGATAATAATGAGGTAAAGATGCCAAAACTGAGCCCACTTATATATGTAAGGACATAGATGGATTAATTTGATTGGGGAAAGATGAATTGCTAATGATGTGAAGAAGAAAAACAAGTTGCACATAATGATTTATGTTATGGATACAGTTTACTGATCGTTCACAATATTTACCAACATTGTTTATAAATTATTTTTTCAGTTAACATTATGATACATGTATGTTTAGGAAGGTGAAACCATCAGGATAAATGTCAAAACAAAGCCATCTGGCACTGGAACCAGCACAGGCATGCTTTCCTCAACCGGCTTGTCTGGAGTTGGGCAGGCTAAACAGAAGGTGACAGTGGGTGGATCGGGCAGTCTCCTCTCTCCACCACCAGGTGGGGCTGGCAAACTGAGGTCACCACTGCCGCCTCCACCTAACGATCCTGCTGTTGCTAAAATATCTAAAAAGGCAGGTCTTCTGGCACCGCCTAATGAGAAGCAGAAAAGTTCTTCAAGAGGCACAAATCCCGATCCTTTCTCTGATCTTTCATCTATTGAGGTCTGCCTCTTGTTCTCTTTTTTCCAGTTTCTCCCTACTTTTGTATAGATGCGATGGGCTATAACTTACAAGTTACAATCACTGTTGATGGCTGATATACATTAACTGAAATGCTACTGGTAATCTACATGCATACCTGTTTAGGCATTCCTTAGCTCAAGCCATATCTTGTTATACGTAGATGACTCAGTCCTGATTCCTTAACCATAATTAAGCAGAGAAACAGTAAAACAAAATTAATGCTGAAATAAACCTACTTGCAATATGCACCGTATTATCTATTTAATTCCACTTGCAGTAAGTCAGAAATTGACTCACATTTGGTTGATTCTGACTCGCAGAAAAGTTTACCTTCAACAACAACCAGCTCAGTTCCTAAGAAAACTTCGGCTTCCGGATGGGCAGCATTTTAAGTACATACACCCAAAAAAAAAAAAAAACGAAAAAAGAATATGGATCAGAGCTGCTAAATATTCCTTTGTTTCTGAATTGTTAAGGCACCTTTGACGAGGTTGTCTGCCTTTGGTTATTCTAATATAAGCACCATAGAGGTCACGCCGCTCTGCTTTTGTATTTTCCTTGTTTCAACCTTATTTGATGCCCTAAATTATTAGCTGATGTACTTTGTTGAATGGACGAGGAACATTGTGTAGTCATGCTGAAGCTGTTCTTCTACAGCTCGTTTTGTAATATCTTTTTGAGAAGTTTTCCTTATTTACTGCCCTCTTTGCATAAATAAAGTAATTTTTTTATATTATTTTGTTGGATTTGCATGGCCTTTTGTTCTCATAAAAATTATAATTAATTTTGTGCTATCTCATACAATTTGTGAAATAAAACATGTATCATTCCTAGTAAGAGGTTGTCACATGATATAAATGAATTTAATAGTGCTTTCTTTTCATTTTAGAATTGCATCATAAATCACAGACAACTTCACAAATCTATGGACAAACAAGATTTTCTCATCAGCTCCTAGAAAAATGCGGTAAAAGGATGTAATCATCTTGCTTTTGTGAGTCTCAAAGCTGATTCTTTTTTTCTTTTTTTTCTTTTTTTTGATTCTATGTTGAGCATTTGTTTTCATCTTCATTTTCGTCTCGTGTTTCTTCAGTTTCTTCTTTTTGGTCCTTTGCCTTACTAAGACAATGTATTGTATATAGATGTCTGACAAATATAATTCATTTGAAACTGACTTATCATATGGTACGAGTGGACTCCTCATAATAATGGTACCGGTGAAGTGGTTATATTATGAGATGTTAATTAGTCTTTGATAGCACACTGTGAACTACAATGAATATATATTCCATCGGTTTTGAGAAGTTGCATACTGCATGTTTCCATTAGAAAGCGAGCCCACTGGCCCACAGAAACGTAGTAAAATAAGATGTATGATTTATTTGACAATTAGTAATTTGTAAAATATTTCTTTCACCACCGTCTGAAAGGAAGAGGTTTCATTACATGGATTTCTAAATTTACTTTGAATTGTTTCTAAATTATTCACCAGCTTTATGATATTCATACCGGTAGTATATATGATTTTTTTTAATTAAAATTTTTTTATAAGTTATATTGGGATGGACAAAGGATTTTCTAATAATTTCCTCTTTTTTAAAAAAAAAATACAAATATATATTTTTTAGATTTACAGATTGATTTGCTGCTTTAAATTCATGTAATCTGGTGTCCCTTCATGATAATTTAGACTTGCAAAATCTCATTTTGATAGCTTGTAATTGAATATAAAAAGCACTTACCTTGCAATAGTAATTTAAAGCACAATCAAAGTTTAAGAAAACAATTGTTTTTCATCCTGAAGGGGTCAGTATGCCGAAAAAAAAAAAACTAAAACTTTGATTCGCAATCAAAAGAGAAAAGGCCTGCCCCAAAATGTTTGTCCGTCCAAAGCGAACAATTAAAAAAAGTGGAAGTATTTGTAGTCAAAACGGAATATTCATTATTCATCAAGCATGTATCGTTCCAATCAAATTTGATTATTTTATTATATTTATTCAATGAAATGTTTAATGGCAGGCCACATATAATAATAAAAACTAAAACCAATTATAAATTTAGGAGAACATGTTATACCATTATTCTTCCCATACATTAAAAAAAGAAAAAAGAAAAAATGTATATTCTAGCATCAGATTTTTCAAGGTAGCCGTTGACTGCAGAAAAAGTTTGTTCTTTTCGGTTCAACAAATCAAGGCGGGTTTTGAGGCCGATTTTCAATAAAGTATTTGAGTATTTTCGTTTCTGGTTTATTTATGGAGTGGTCCTGCTATGGATTGGTTAAGCAACCTTTTATTTTTAATCGAGCGGTCTTTATCAAATATGTCTCTTTAATTGTATCTAAAAGATATATTATGACCATCCGATTATGAAAGATGAACAGTCCATATTTCATCCGATCCATAACAGAATTAGCCTTATTTATAATCTCAAATTCTCCACCTTTTCATTTGACTTTCCCTGGCTTGCATGCTTAATTTAATCCTTTGAGATTTTGCCTGACCTGTCAAGATAGGAGAGATATCTGAACCGTGTTGAGACTCGTAATTGTTGGTTGTCTAACACAAATAATAACCAACGACAAAGAATAAATTGTTTTTTTTTGAGGGGGAACGGATGTTGCTTTGATCATGGGTTTTGACCAAAAAAAAAAAAAGGAAGATGCAGCAAACATTCTTTGGAGCTATTTTGCTGTATCACGGATTGGAAATTTGGAACCCACATTTTCATTGCTTAAACAAAAACAATACGATCGGTATAACAATAAATTAATAATTCAAGAAGGCAAAATTTATGTAGAAACAAATGAGGAGCTGTTGAAAACATTGCCACTGCAAAGTAACCAAAGTTAAGTTGCATTAGTGCTATTAATTAAGGAAATTGCAAATTAACGAACATAATAAATAATATTGTTAACGTTTGTTTTTAATTATGTAATTGTAATTATTAAAATCAATTCTTATGATTTTCTCATAAGTGGTACTTTTAATTCTTACAAGGAGTGGGAGAAGGTTCCACCAAATGAACTTTTGCTTCCTTAAAATAATTGTGAAAAATTAAATTAATGCAACTTCTTAGTCGGCAAAGAATGTATTAGAATTAAATAGCTATTCAAATCAGGGAAGGAGAAAAATGAGTTCACTTTTGTGGCCGACTTAGAGGTTTCTTTTTTTTTTTCCCTTCATTTTTCTTGGTTTTGAAACTTATAGGGCTAGTTACTAGTAAGATGATATTAAATTCATGGGCTAATTGCTCATATGTCCAAAAAGTATCACAATTTGAAATTCCTCTTTCAAAATGGGTAAGTACTCCAACATCTTATTAATTTATGAGAAGGATTCTAATGCTACAAGTTTTTGTTGACACAAAATGCTACTAAATCACTTTGAATAAAATAGGTATGTTAGTCAGTACTCGGTACTAATATATTATTGGAAAAATAGTATTCGAAAAGTACTCCATGCCAATTGTGTGGAGATCAGTAAATTTTGGTGCTTAATTATGAGTAGAGATAGCGTGAGCTTAAGCTCACGAGGTCATTCCTTGAGCGCGCATAAAAAAACATATCAAATCACCTCTAAATTTCGATTCATATGGCTCTATTAATTATTTATATCAAAATCATATGAGATATAAAAAAATTTCATTTTTGAAAATTTTTAAGTATTTGTTTGAAATTTTTTAATACAGATTAAGGATTTCAAAATGAACATTGATTATTTTATTAATATTTTATAGCACCCTAAATTAATTATATGAAAGGAAAATTCCCCAAAATTAAGTTCAATAAACATACAAATAACACATGTGGGGCCGTTCGGCAACCCCAACTTAAGTTTCCTTAAGCTTCTTTTAGTTTCCTTAGTCTCTTAATCCTTCTGAACATAAGCTCCTTAGTACGGATTATAAATATCTCCGTAAGTATCATTTTGACCGGAGCTTAAGCCTTACCTAGATTTTTAAGAAAACAATACTCATGGCTTAGCATTTTTGTCTCCTTAAGCTTAAACTATAGTTCCGAACAGAAGTTACTTAGACTGGCTTAAAATTTTAAGCCAGATTGGTTCCGAACAGCTCCACATAACTTAAATACGCGTTATTTTAAATTTTATTGTTTTATTTTAGTAATACTAGTAAAAAGCTCACACATTGCTTTGGGCTGAAATTGTTATTTCTTATAATAAACTTATAAGATAATATGAAAAGGGTCTTGAATTGAGATAATTTATATGGGCCTTTAATTTTAATGGACTGAGAACGCCAACAGGCATTAACGTAAATCAACAGTTCTGATCTATCCAAGAAAATAATCAAACGGCTCAGATTTCTTATTTGGGGAAGCTAGCCCTTTCATATCATGTTACCCTTTTTTATAATTTTGTTATTTGTAAATTCCAATTATCTCCTACACTAATCATCATCATCATGTGATGCTATTGGCCTATTGCCACGTGACTGCTAGTGAACTCCATCCAGTAACAACATCTGCATTCCGCACATACATACAGTTGTCATCTACCTTGAGTCCTTGATACCAATAATAATAATACCTTCATCCATCATCACTCATCGGACGGTCCTGATTGCTCTGATGGAGCGGGAATGCCGGCCTCCCGCGTCTTTCCCTTCCTCCCAGATCCCCTGTACCCCCACACCATGCACCCCAACATACGCAACTTCATACGTGAAACAGTATGTACCGAGGAAGACAATAGACATACCTCCGCTACACATGACGCTACAGAGTGTAAGTCAACAGGGGACTCGGCACTCCAATCTCCGCTACACATATCCTCTGCCGCGCAGGAAATTACTGCGCAGCGCTCCAACCATTGGATACGCTTCAAGATTTGTGCAACTCAATCTTGAAAACCAACCTCTAATCCGCGTCGTTGATTCATTGCGCAGTAAACTACTGCGCGGCAGAGGATAAGCAGTCCTTCTCTCTCCCTCTGTGTAAATAAAATTGTATTCTGATCGATCGATCCATTCCATCGATCGATTGATTGATCTCTTCTTCTTCTTCTTCTTCTCTCGCTGCCGAATGAATGAATGCCGATCTCATCTGCCGAGTGAGTGGTAATCCGATCTTTCCGCTGCTCTTCCCCTTCTCCTTCCCTGATTCTCTCTCTCTCTATCCAATACATTCACTAATTATCTTAATTATCTGCGGCATTCTCTCCTCCTCCTCCTCCTCATCCCTTGTCATCCGCAATTGATCACCTGGTTCAATTGGCGGGGGTAGAATTGTTTCAATTGGGGATTAATTTTGGAATTATCAGGAACTAAGGATTCGGTGGAACTGAGTTTGATTGAGATTGAGAGATTGATAGGGTTGTGATTGAGTCGACATGAGTACTGCGAGGAGTTGGTTGAGCAAGCTCCAGCCGAGGGAGAAATCGGCCGGGAAGAAGAAGGATTTGCCCCCCAATGGGGGAGCGGAGGAGGTGCCGTCCAGTGCCACCAAGCAGAGGGTCGCCGCCGCGAAGCAGTACATTGAGAACCACTATAAAGAACAGATGAAGAATCTCCAGGAGAGGAAGGAAAGGTACCCAAAAAATGTTCTTAATTATGAATTAGTCAATGAATAATTTCTGTCATGAACTGAAGAATTTTGTATGATTTGTGATGAAATGTTGTTGTTCTTGATATATTCTGATAGGAGAAAGTTGGATTCTTTTTTGAATTTCAGAATGATTTACTATTTATTCATCAAAAGTTTCTCTGTATATGTATGTTGCAATTGTATGGAATATTTTGTTTGGTGTGAATATGAATGGAATAGTTCTGGTTTGGCACTCTTATAGCCATGTAATGCAATGTGATTGGAATGTTTGAAAATTCTTAGTTAGTTGTTTCGGCTTTCGCTTTCAATGTAATTAAGCAAATTCTCTGGAAGCCGGTGGTACACGTATCTCAAATTGTAATAACTGTAAGTTAATGACTGCAGGAGGGATAACCTGGAGAAGAAGCTAGCTGATGCTGACATGTCTGAAGAGGAACAGAACAATATCCTAAAATACTTTGAGAAGAAAGAGACAGAATATATGCGACTGCAAAGGCACAAAATGGGCGTCGAGGATTTCGAAATCGTCGCAATGATTGGGAAGGGTGCATTTGGGGAGGTATACTACTATGTTCATTAAAGTTATAATTTTGACAAATTATAATGAGTTTTTCGGGTTATATGAGTTATTTGTGGATACTTGTTTTGGCATATTTTCATTATTCATTTTTTTAAGAAGGCAATGTCTTAATTATAACATTACTTATGCTGCAGGTGAGAATCTGCAAGGAGAAAGCAACAGGAAATGTGTATGCAATGAAGAAACTAAAGAAATCAGAAATGCTTCGCCGAGGCCAGGTAACATCATTTCTCACCTGCTTCTGCGCACTATTAACTAGTGATCTCCAGCTTCTGATTTTACCCTAAACTGTCTCAGGTGGAGCACGTAAAAGCAGAGAGGAATCTATTAGCAGAGGTTGACAGCAATTGCATAGTAAAGCTATACTGTTCTTTTCAAGATTCTGACTATTTGTACCTAATAATGGAATATTTGCCGGGAGGTGACATGATGACACTTTTGATGCGTAAAGATACACTTACTGAAGACGAGGCTAGGTTTTATGTTGCTGAATGTGTTCTTGCCATTGAGTCAATTCACATGCACAACTACATCCACAGGTACTTTTGCGTGAAATCTCTTAACATATGTTTGTTCCCATTCCTGGCTTCAAATTGGTATCACTGATAGGGAGAAATTCGATATATAAGATTAGTCAATGCCATCCTTTGGGTTCAAGTTTACTGATACTGTAACAATGGGTGTCAGATTTAGCAAATTTGTCAACAACCTCTTTATGGTTTTTCTTAAAATTGTCCTAGATCTTAGGGAATTGGTTTCACTCTAAACTGCCCGATAAACTTGTCCAAGATCTCAGGAATTGGTGTCATTCCTAGCCTGGCATGGCATGGCACTCTTAGTCTGGCTTGCTTTCATTTAAGCCTAACTTGCTATGGCCCTCTTATCAGATGTGACGCAAGGTAGTCAGCCAAATTAATCTATTCAGTCAAATAATCAATCTGAATGTTTTGAAGTCCGAGCTACTACGAGGCTGGATGAAACATATGTTGAAATCATTGAAAGTGCTGTGGTACTTTATGAAGGACCCAAAGATGATGCAATAATTTAAGACTTTAGATAAAATGGTATAATCATATGATAAAAGGATCAGGTGAAATAGGATTTACCTGCTTCTCCAGAAAAAGTAGTTGTAGTTGAGTCATTTGCTTGATTGTGGTCTAGGGATATAAAGCCAGACAATCTGTTATTAGACCGGTATGGACATTTAAAGCTGTCAGATTTTGGACTATGCAAGCCTCTTGATGCCACAAATTTCCCGAATTTGAATGAAAAGGATGTTGTTTACAACAAAAGTCAAAGCAGTGGTGCTCTTCTGGGGGACAATCGGCCAAAGCGCACTCAGCAGGAGCAACTTGAACATTGGCAAAGGAACAGGAGAACATTGGTAAGTTGAGTTGTATAATTACTATTTTGCCCATGCTAGATAATTATAGAAGGCAATGAGGCCTCAAACTGTCTTAAATAATTTACAATGGTAGTTTGTAACACAAACTGACGTAAGTTGAGAAGCTTTATGGTAATATTAAGAGATTCCTCATAGATTCTGCTCTTATTATTTGAAGTGTCTTCAAAACACAAGCTATAGGAACTAAAAAAGATTTGAGTGTAATGTATTAAGCTGAAGATTGTATTAATCAACACATCTGAGGATTGCTGAAGCATGATTTGCAATTTTTTTTATCAATCTCAATTATTATTTCAAGGATCCTCAAGCTATCTGCAAAAATTTAAATGTTTGTGCTGAGCTCTCAAATGGTCTGAAACAAGTTAGTATTGGTGAAAGATATTGGTAATGTTGCTAATTAGTTCACTTTTAATTTAACCCATCCTCAGAAACTTAAATTGTGTATGAGAATTTGTAAGAATAGTGTTTCATTTTATGAATATTTAATTATTTTATTGTACAACATTATTAATATTGCTTTTGCGCCTGTAGGCTTATTCGACAGTTGGCACACCAGACTACATTGCACCGGAAGTCCTCCTGAAGAAGGGATATGGGATGGAATGTGATTGGTAATTCCTTCATCATTATGTAATAAAAATTATGAATATTTGATATACTTGGTATCATATAATCATATTGTTACTCTATTTAGGTGGTCCCTGGGAGCTATCATGTATGAAATGGTTGTTGGTTATCCCCCCTTTTATTCTGACGAACCTATGAATACATGTAGAAAGGTAAATTGTTATGGCCCAGCTGGTCTACTTTCTCACTATTTTTATATAATAATGACAAAGGTTTTTGTCCCTCGTGGGAGCATATCTGGTTAACGTGACTTACTACAATATGGTGTTCTCAAACTCAAATCTAAATAAATGCACCATCGATGCAGATAGTAAATTGGCGAACTCATTTGAAATTCCCTGAGGAGGCAAAATTGAGTCTAGACGCGAAGGATCTAATGAGCAGACTTTTATGCAACGTTGACCAGAGACTTGGTACCGGGGGTGCTGATGAGATAAAGGTAATGTAATATTTTAGTTGTTTCTGCAATATTGTCTTGATTTTGAGTATTTTGTGATCCCTTATGATAACTTTAAATGTAGGTTCATCCCTGGTTTAGGGGAGTTGAATGGGATAGGCTGTATGGAATGACAGCTGCATATGTACCTCAAGTCAATGATGATTTGGACACTCAAAATTTTGAAAAATTCGATGAGGTATATATGATTTATTTTCTTTTGCCCTTTCCTTAAATAATTCTAGTGCAAGTCCTTTTAGTGATACGTGTGACTGGGCGGAAAGCACAAAGAAAATTAACTGCATCAGAAGAGAGATTTCTTATTTATCTTGTGCAATATGCTCACTTCCCTCTTTTCTTTTGTAGGGATGCCAGCCTCTCGACTACCGGCCTTCTTCAAAGGGCCCTTGGAGAAAGGTAAGATATAGTCATGTGTATCCAGATGCTTTACAGATTATATTACATATATTGGTGACTGAACAAAAAGGGTATGTAATTCCTATTGTTCTATTTGTATCCAGATGCTTTCTTCAAAGGACTTGAATTTTGTTGGCTATACATATAAAAACTTTGAACTTGTGAATGAACATGAAGCTTCTGGAATAGGTATTTTACTGTTTTTCAATTCTGTATATTATTTATTAAATATGTTTATCTTTGTTATATACTAATTTCGTTTTTTTTTTCGCACCTTGCAGCTGAGTTGAAAAAAGTGAGCAAATCAAAGAGGCCAACTATCAAGACTCTTTTTGGTAATTTTCTAGTGTTTTCATTTATTGAATATGTATCAACCCGATGTCGTTGCACGGATACGTGTTTCCTTGTGCTTTTACAGCATCTCTACATGCTCCTTTTGTGAATTTTGTGCTGTAGCCAATTAACAGAAATGTGTTTTCTACCTGGCATTGAAATTCTTACATGATATATAATCAATCTATATGCTATCTCAAACCAACATGATTTATGCACTTTTTTTTTCTCTTTTTTGTGCAATTTCAGATGCACTAGAAGATGATGATCCCTCAGATGAATCATCACATGAAAATTTCAGCCGGTATCCATCCAGGTTAGAGATTTCTGAAAGCCAAAGCAGTTCTTCTTCGTCATAAAGAACCGAAAATTAAAGAAAAGGATGGAGAAATGTATATCAGCTACATATACAGTCTTGGCTGTAATAGCAAAATTGATATGAAGAGTTTTTCTTGGTTGTTTGGATCCTCCTCGGGAAGCCGTACATACTTTTTTTTTTCCCTTTGTATTCTTTTGTGAATGTTTATAGGATATAGCCTTCTTGAAAGATCAATTGTAATTGTATGTATGTTTTCTTCATGATATAATGTTACTTTAGTTGATAGATGAAAACAAGTTTGTTCATAATTTTATTTTATGGAGGGATGTTTTATTAGGTGAAAAGTTTCTTTCACCTTTTTTGGTATAATTATAGTCTGCTCTTCTTGACTATTTAAATGACAGCGTTTTCATGTATATTACAACTTTGAAATTATGTACATTTTCTTAACTAAAATTAATATCATATTTGCCTTTCTACAATAGAAAAACTCTCAAATATATTGTTTTAATGTTTTAATAAATAAATATATCTTCATTCTTCCACCATCCTACTAAACAACAAAATCTCATAAGATAATACCAAATATGCCGAAAGACGTGAGCTAATCATGTTTATGATTCTTAAAAATTAATGGCAATATTTTCTTATGAACAAAGGAACTAATTTTCATTTTGTTTTTCCATCTATTCCCACACAACAAGAGCAAGCTAATGTCTCCTTGACTCCTTGTGCATGCTTTGAAGCTAATGTCTCCTTAATTAATCATCCAAATTAAGAACCGGCCTTTAGTCTAGTGGCTAAGGGCAACGCTCTCTGTGTGAGATGTTTTTTTGAACCCGGATGGAAAGTCTTTTATAGACATTTAAATTTGAGTAGCTTGACCCTCATCTTTTTATCTCAAAAAAAAATTAATCACCAAAATTAGCTGGAGTTGTGCATTTCCTAATTCTACCTGCAATGATAAAGATATATTACAAGCAGATCACCTTTCGGTTTTACACACGAACAGCTATGACTGTGAGATTGAGACGTGAAGTGCTCAGCTCAAGTTCAAGTACCCAAACTTGATGAGGGAACGAAACTTGGCTAAATGCACAAAGTTCAATCCAACTACTTTGAAATATAGGACAGGAACAAGGGGAAAGGTACATCATACATATCTGACATCTGGTGGCAGATTCATATGGACAGAAGTAAAGTAGGATCAAATAATTCCAATGGAGTTTGCATATATAATTTTCTTAAAAGAAAATAGTACATAGGAATTATGAATTTCTTACATAATAATATAATATTATATTATCTTTTCAGTATTGTGCCCAGTGTATCCTCATCAATATTGTAAATATTTTTCTTTCTTGAATAAAACTTTATCAAAGTAGGCTAATTAAGCCAACAACTTCATCAAAACAGAAATTGTTTATCATTGATCTCACCGAAATAATTTCTTATTCAACCAAGTATAAAAATTAAAAAGTTTTAACGGTGCTAGCTACTGTACATGCATGTACATGTTATCTTCCCTTGCAATTTGTATCAACCCTTTATTTATCAAAACCTACATCCTGAAGCAAAATTATACATTCAAGCTGAGCTTATGAGGCCATATATGATGCCCAAAGGAAAGATGATGCAAGAGTATAGCCAGAATAAATCAATGTTGTGTGCACGCCTAACAAAGCCCAATTAGCTGCAATGCAGTGCCTTCAAATTAATTAGGCATGCAAGATCATTTTTTTTCTTTAATTAATTATTTCTTGATGCAAAAGATAATTAGGCAAAAAAAAAAAGTCCAAAAAAAAAAAAGCATTTGTTGCTGCCAATTTCTATTGTTGGGATCAAAGTTAAGCACCCACCATTAATATATTTCTAGCTATATTATATATGAGGAGGGATCTATTGATAATGGATAACTTGACAATCCCACTTTTTAAAAATTTATTAAAAATCATAAAAAATCTTAAAAATGGAAAAAAGTTTATGGAAGTATTCTTAGCTTATAGATTGATTATGTATCCGATTATATTCAATTTAAACAATATTTGATAGCTCTTTAAAGATCCGTTTAATTATAACCGTTGAAAAGTGTACAAAAATTTGATAAGTCATTAAACGATGTTCAAATTGATTGAAATTTAAAATACTATCAATCTATAAGTCAAGTAATACATCTATAAATCATTTTTCATTTTTAAGATTTTTTAGAAATTAAAAAAAAAAAACATTGTCAAAATTGTTAAGCTATCCATTGCCAATAAATCCCTCCTCATTATATATTACCAGACAATATTCCATGAGAAGGAAATTGGAACCTGGAACTTGTAATACATGTCATGTCACTAATTTAATCAATTTTTAGTGTCGTTTTCAGGTACAGGGGTACCCAAATATGGAAAAAAAAAAAAGGAGTTGGTTAGTTTTTTTTTTTTTGAGGGTAAGTTGGTTAGTTTCTGTATAAACGATCATTGGGCGGTTGTGCCATGTTATTGTTTTATGAGAAACATCTTGCGTCCACTGGGAATGCACGTCCGGATCCATATCTGCTGCCATTGGAAAACTATGGCAGCAGATACAAATCCTGCATGTCCATAGACACATTCAGAATGTAATAAATGCATCTGATTTTGTAATCTATGAATGCTATAGACATATATTATGTGGACGCTAGGTATTACTCTTGTTTTATCAATGTCACCCCTTTTCTTTTGAGAATGGTTTTATTTACTAACCAAAAAGGCAAATGGAGTGCCGATTATTATTATGCCCCTTTTGGTAAAGTCATCTAACCAGCAGCTTTTTCTTTTTGCATATGTGATATTGTAAAGCGTACAGGGCTGAATTACTGTGACTTGAACGGCATTTAATTCATGTGCAGTAATCACCTTTTTAGGTTTTTTAATGATTTTTTTTTTTATTATTATGAAAGCCCTTGGGCACGTTTGAGATCTCACTCGCACAAAGAGAAATGAGTTTTTAATTTTATTTGGTCATATGATATTATCTTCATCCGTTTTCTTTCTCATTCATTATTGATCGGCTAGCTCACATATTGTGCGCTGAAATCAGCTGAGATCCAAATCGGATCTCAAGACTCTGAGATCCCGATCCGACGGTTTTCAGGAACCCCGAGATCTGGACTCAGCAGATACAGGCCCTGAGAATCGTCGGATCGAGATCTCAGGGTCCTGAGATCCGATTTGGATTTGGATCTCAGCAGATACGGACGCCACATATTGTTGTGTTTCTCTTTTTATATTTCCAGAATCCTTTTTTTAAATATATTTGAAGTGTAATATATATCTTTTTAAGAGAAATCTTTTTTTTTTTTTTTGTGATTCTCTGCAAAACATATTATTCGTAATCATGCAAATCTTTAGTTTGAATATTACAACATTTATGTTAAATTTTTTTTTTTCAGTGTTCCAGGGAACAACCTTACTACCTAATTACCATACTACCAATTATATTTATCTGACAGCATAACATAACCGGAATCCTTCTACTTCTTACTATTTCGACAGCATTGGCTGTACCAGTCAGTGGCGCAGAAGATCAGTAGAATTTAGCTTGGCCCAGTTCTAACTAATCCAAAGAAAACAATGATACAGCCAGAATTAAATATCCTTAGCTGAAGATACACATCTCCCACTATTCCTCCCGTTGCATCTCTTATAAGGATCGGGATCACCTGCTTTTCTTGATTTGACGGTTGAGAAACACCAAAGTACGTTGAGATCGGTGCGGCAACCGATCCCGATTGTCCGATCGGAAAAGCAGACTTGGGTTTTTCAGATTTTGTATGTATCATATTGTTATGTGTAATAAAAAAATTATATCATTTTGATTTTTGTTTGCATGTGAATTATGCATCAACAAAAATCAATGGTTCAAATTTTATGATTTTTTCTTCTCTCTTGATGGCTATCGAAATAATATTAAATATTCATCATTTTTTATACCTATGTTATTGAAATGATTTATAATACATCTAACGGTTTTAGATTTATTAATTTATGTTTAAATAATAACGTGGTCATCAAGAGCACCAAATTTTGTAGTTATCAGATCCCTTTCTCATATATCAATAGGAAGAAAATGATTTGTTGTTGAGTTGCTTCAAAAAAAAAGGGACAAGATTTTTTTTTTTTTGAAAAGTTGACAGCGGCTGCCAACATAAAAAAAAGGACAAGATTTATTATAGAAAATAACCAAATTTGTTGGGGTTCATGATGCAGGGGGAGATGCCACTCGGAGATCTGAAGCATCCCTGTGATTTGTTCGTTTTGTGTTCTTAAAGAAATAGAACCTACCAGCTCACTCATTTTTATTAGTTATTTCGGCATCAACCATAACGCTATTATTATTATCTTTTGGTTCCGTTGTTGATCACAACCGGATTTTTACAAATTTCCACTTCTCATTGACACATCACATATTCACATTCCTCGTGTACATTTAATTTTTTACATGTTAATATTATAAGATTGAATAATAATTCTCTAGAAATTCAGTAGAGTAGTAGGTAGAATGAAATTGTCATACCTGTTTAGTTGGAAGGACATTCACATACTTTCTTTTACATATAAAAAATAGCATTGTTTGTTTATTGCATCATATATATTTTTTTATTTTATCCTAATTTTTTGGCAATGAATTTTGATTTGATTGAAGCAACTTTGTTAGGATGCACTGAAGTGAAGTTATATTTGTAACTAACCGATATGAGACAATTCAATTTGTTTTTTATTAGAAAGTAACGAAGAAAAGCTATCACTCCCAAGTCATCAAATGTAAAACTAGATTAGTTATTACATCAAAATCATTTGATGGGGTCATTGCTAGTTACATAGTAAATTTGTATTTTTATGTACTGCAGGATATGATTATTTTTTCAACAATAAATTATAAAATTATTGAAAAGATTTTAGAAACTAAAAATTGCCAATCATTACGAGACAACTCAATTTGCAATTTTGTTTATAAAAATTGGAATATGTAAAACTCAGTATCTTATGTTTCAAAGTCATCAAATATAAAATACATTGATTATTGTACGAACATCATTTTTCTATGAAGTATAATTTAATTTTTAATTAAAATCATAAAAAACTTTGGTGAGCTTTAACATCACAACTTACATACTCTATTTTTTTTAATGATACACCATTATAGAAAAGTAAAAGCTATCACTACACAAATCAACTTACAGTATTTAAATAGATCACCATTAAAATAAGAATTGCTTTTCTATATACAGTCATTCATTTTGAACGAACATTTTATTACTTAAGCACCTCTCTTTACTTCTGTCTCAAAAATATATCATAACTATCTGATTAAGACACATAAATGATCCATATCTCTTCTAATTTATAAAAAATTTCACCAAAAAAAATAATTATAACAGTACTCCACATTACAAAATTGCTGATCAAAACATATAAAATGTTTGTTTGAAAAATAACTTTCTCTCATTCCTTCCTCATTGCCGGGACTGAATCCTCTGTTGCGCAGTATCTTATTGCGCAGTGAATCAACGATGCAGATTACAGGGGGATTTTTTGAGATTGAGCTGCACGAATTTTAAAGCAGATCCAATAGTTGAATCGCTGCACAGTAACGTACTGCCAAGTAAAAGACTGCCAGTCTGCCACTGCCAAGTAAAGCACGAATCTTAAAGCAGATCCAACAGTAGAGCATGTGAATTGCTCACTGCCAGTCTGCCACTGCCAGGCAGGCAGGAACAAGTAAAAGACCGTAGAAACGAGCGTTGCCACCCCACCCCACCCCACCCACAGAACAGAAAAGAAAAGAAAAGAAAAGAAAAGAAAAGGCGACTAACAAATAACAAACAACAAACAAATACGAGTGTTGTACGCTCTCCTTTTCTATGCGTCCCTTCCCTTCTTTACCTTATTCCTAATTTCTTAACATTATTCCCATCCTTCTTTTGCGCCTGGCTCTCCGCCTCTGCTGTCCCTCGCCCTTTCTCCCTCAATCCCCTCCCCATTCCCTCTTTACGCCTCCTGTCCTGTCCTGTCCTGTCCTCTCCTCTCTGCTCTGCTCTGCTTTCACATTAATTTTTCCAGGCTCGGATTGTTCTGATCCGCATCCACCCGCGATCTTTTTTATTATTATCCTTTCTTTATTCTTTCTTTTTCTTTTTTACTGTCGGAGTCCGATTTTATTTGCTTCTCAATTTGGGAGGAATTCGATTCGGGCGGGTTTCTGGTGCGAATCGATCGGAGTGACGGGGATCCTCTCCCGATTCGATTCGATTTAGGCGGACGAGAAGAATGCGGTTGACTTCCTGAATCTCGAGGGGAGCTGATAATCCGATAGGGATTCGTGATTGCGGAGAGTGAATTCGTTTGAATTGGTTGGGAATCGGAGCGATTTGGTGAGCGGAGGTGCAGATTTGTCGAGGTTTTTTGTTTGTAGCGGGGAAGAGGGACTGAGGGAGAAATCCTCGGTTTGATATCTGCCTGAATTTTACCCTGGACTGGTAGATTGTTGAATCTGGAGGAGTGGAGGAAGAATCGGGGCTGGTTTTGAAGGGAATTTGAAGAAGTGGTGAAGCCGGCTTCTTTGATTTGGCTGGGAATTGTGCAGATTGGGGCACATTGTGAATAGCTGTTGATTGCGGCGAATTGGTGCTTTGAAATAGAATGGAGCATGTGATCGGTGGTAAATTTAAGCTCGGTAGGAAGATCGGGAGTGGATCTTTTGGAGAGCTGTATCTTGGTGCGTGATTGCTCATCCTCTTTACAATTTATGATAAAAGTTTATTTGATAAATCATAATGTAAGAAATTTGTCTTATTTCTTAATTCATTCCAGGTGTGAATGTACAATCTGGAGAAGAAGTGGCTATCAAGCTGGTATGTTGTTTTTGTACAGCATTGCTGTAATTGCAGTATAATTGAACATTTGATTACCAATGACAACTCGAGGGAAAAACACTGATCTTTATAATTCAAAGCTAAAATAACACAATGAAAATTGTAGGATGTTGATCTAACTCGAGAATTTTATATTCTCAGTGTCAATTTTCCTCTCGTTTATGTTTACGGCTTGTTATCTTAAAATTTCAATTATGTAATAGGAATCCGTGAAATCAAAGCATCCCCAGCTCCAGTATGAGTCGAAGGTCTACATGCTTTTACAAGGAGGAAGTAAGCTGTCAATACTATACTTTTTCTGGTTTAATGAGTATGTTCAACATACTTGATAACAACATTTGTTGACATATCGTATACTTGTTCTTTTATGAAATAAAGCTGGTGTGCCGCATTTGAAATGGTATGGCGTTGAGGGAGAATATAATGTGATGGTAATAGACCTTCTCGGGCCGAGCTTGGAAGATTTGTTCAACTATTGCAATAGAAAGTTCTCTCTTAAAACTGTGCTTATGCTTGCTGATCAGCTGGTAAGTGACTTTTTCTTAGTTGGAAATTTTTTACCATTGCAAAAGATTGAAAATGTGAATCACATGCCATCCTCTTTAACTTCACAAATAAAGCCAAAGTTCCACCTTCTTTCCATCATAAAGCTGTATAGATAAACGGTGAGGAAATTGGCTGGTTTGGGTATATTGTTGAAGAAAATTGGGAAAGCATAATATCATCTCATTTAGGTTGGTGTGATGCTTGTAACTATTGTTCACTGTGTTATGCGAGGCCTTGTAACATTATGCTGGGACAAAGTCTTCCCACTTACAGGTTACTCATGCTTAAAATATAAATCTTTTTTATAATGTAATGATTTTTAGATTAACCGGGTTGAATACATGCATTCAAGGGGCTTCCTACACCGTGACATTAAGCCTGATAATTTTCTTATGGGCTTAGGCCGAAAAGCCAACCAGGTAAGTAATATACTTGCGCATTAATCAATTAAGGCTGCTGTATGACAATTCACTAGGTTAGATGCTAAATTTGATGTTCTGATTCTATTGTATATTTAGGTTTATATCATTGACTATGGCCTTGCCAAGAAATACAGAGATCTACAAACTCACAAGCACATTCCTTACAGGTAAAATATTGTATGGATTTAATTTGTAACTTTTAAGAACCTTTTCCAATTCAGAAGCATATTTTTAGATTCATGTTTCAAAAATCCGTAGTAATTGCCCTTTTTAATTATTTGAAGAGAGAACAAAAATCTCACTGGTACGGCGCGCTATGCAAGTGTTAATACTCATCTTGGAGTAGGTATGTATTTTAATCTGCTCTCTCTCTCTCACGCATGTGCGCTCATAGACTCACACACAACAAAAATTGTGGAGCAGTTCCCTTGAAAAACATTTTTGTATACAAATTTTATGACATCAAACATTTTCAGTCACGCATGTGCACGCATAGACTCACACACAATAGAAATTACGGAGCAGTTCCCTTGAAAAACGTCTTTTGTATACAAACTTTATGACATCAGACATTTTCAGTTCATTAATTTTTTATCTATTTTCTGTAAAATCTTGTGTGGTGTACAAAAGTGATGTTTTGGCCGGATAGTGTTGGAAAATGAAAAAGCCTGACATTGATTTTGATCTATTAAATTAGATTTGGTCATTGATATTGTTTGTTTAATGTAGAGCAAAGCAGAAGGGATGATCTGGAATCTCTGGGCTACGTGCTCATGTATTTTCTTAGAGGAAGGTTAGATTTTACATATTTTCTGTTTCAATTTCTGATTTAGTTAAAGGCCAATCCAGTAATAGTGTAATACTACATATTATTTGTGGCAGTACAAATTTTGAAGTAGTTATTATCTTGCGGGATTGACAAAGCCAAAGATTTCAATCTTTTAATTAAAAATTAGATTTTGGATAATTATCAATGAGATTTTAAGCCTGTTTATAGTAATGGAACGAAATTATACAATTATAAAGAGACTAATATATATTTAAATATTTGCATTGTATATAGTTACTTGCTTAGTACTAATTTCTTGATTAGATGATGGTGCAATAGGTGCAGTTTAGTGAAAATGGCAATATGAGAGAATGGACGTCTGATAGGCTGTAAATGCACATGAAAATATTCACTATTTTATCCATATTACTAAATTATTCTTTCAATATTTTCTTTAGCCTCCCATGGCAAGGTCTGAAAGCTGGTACAAAGAAACAAAAATATGATAAAATCAGTGAGAAGAAAATGTTGACTCCTGTAGAGGTAATTGAATTTTGATTTTTTCTTTTTTTGTCAATCTTCTAAACTTAAATGAGGCAATATCTTATGTTGAGCTTAACTATAACAAATTAAAATAATATATTTTGAACCAGGTTTTATGCAAATCCTATCCACCTGAGTTTATTTCTTACTTCCATTACTGTCGCTCCCTTCGATTTGAAGACAAGCCAGACTACTCCTACCTGAAAAGGCTATTCCGTGACCTATTTATCAGAGAAGGTACACAGTTAATAATTTTAATCACCGTCCCTTGCCAATTCTTGAGCATTCAAGTCTCCTGGACGTGATGAATTGACCGTGTTCGTTCATTCAGGTTATCAGTTTGACTATGTATTTGATTGGACTATACTCAAGTATCCTCAAATTGGCGCCAATACAAGAGTACGAGTATGATTTCTAACTTTTTCTTTAAATCATGTATTATGCTCTCAGCCGTTGCACTAACGTAGATTTTTGAGTGTTAACTACCCAAGTATTGTCCATGCTGTTGTTAGGTGGTAGCATTCATGCCACTTTTATGTATTGGTTTGGCAACACAAAATGTTTTTTAGTTTTAATAGTCAATATCTGTATTATTCTTTAGAGATTAACTAACCTGTATGTTTTTTTTTTTGTTTTGTTTTTTGCTAAACAGACAAATGTGAAACCTGGCGGTGTTGGACCATCTGCTGAAAAGGTTGAAAAACCTTCAGGTCTGTATTCTGTACCCAAAATGATATTGCCATCTTTTATCCTTTTCGGTAGAATTGCCACAGAACTTATGCAATTAATTTACGTTATACAGTGGGGCAAGAAATAAAGGAGCGGTTTTCTGGTGCTGTGGAAGCATTTACAAGAAAAGGTACTCCTCCTCCTGATCAGAATGGAGAACCGACAAGGCACAGAACTCTGAAGGATGCATTGGCTTCTACTAGAGAGGTTTGTCTTTCTGTATGTTACCTTGCAGGATGCACCTAATCTAAATTTTTGTGGAATTAATAACTGTTTCACATGATTGGGTCACACTCTAGCACCATGCTATTAATAGTGGCAAAGTTTAACCAAGTCTGAAGTAATCACATGAATGTGAAACACATCTTCCTGGTGATCAGAACCTGAAATCTGATCTTATCTAAGTTGGAGAGCTGAATTACTCTGATCTCATCTAGCATGAATCAATTTGATACAAAACCCCAGAACCATTGTAGTTGGATAAGTTTGACTGGACCAAGTAACCATTAAACCTTCCACAGTTTATAATTGACCTGAGAAACACGTCCATCCTGAGTCAACCAAAAGTATTATTTTGCTGGAAATCTGGAAGTTGAAACATTCTGATACTGAAATTTACGTACCAAATTAATGAGCCTGAAACAAAAAATCTCAATTATATTTGACCTGAAACATTTGTAATCTGTACAGACTCACTTTCAGGGATCCAGCTTAACTTGTCTCATACCATATTTATGGGTAATGTAGTGTTGGTAGTAATATTGCTGACCGTAGATGATCTTGGGCTTGAACCTATAATTTGAGTTTCTAATTGAAAATGTATGGATCTTAATCTCCAATTATTATGCAGAGTGATGCAGCAGAGAAGGCCACACGAACGTCCTCCTCTCGCCATGGGAGCACCTCTAAACGCGCAGTCTACTATTCCAGCCGTCCCCCAAGCTCATCAGGAGGTGATGCAAATGACATTACCAGGTCAACGACCCGCATGGCATCTGGCAGCACCAGCCGCCCAACCTCGAGTCAAAGGCTCCACCACTCTGGCACTGTTGAAGCTCGAGCTTCTCCCTTATCACGAACCGTTGCCACTTCTCGGGGCCCAGCCCCCAGGGAGGAACCCTCGGCACTCCGCAACTTTGAATTCCTTTCTATTAGCGCCGAGAGAAGAAAGTGAAGAGAGGGAAAGAGAACATGATAGGCAAGTCTTTTGCTTCAATTCAAATTCGGTTGAAAGAAAAAAAGTATCATGTATGCATAGTTCTTTTCTTTGCTTTTCTTTAAAATCCCTTTCTTTTCTTCTCGTTTTGTTAAGTTGTGAAGTGAGGGAAAATAGCAGGCTCGATTAATCTGACTCTGATATCTTGTATCTGGACGGATTTTGTTTGTTCCATTGTGGGGGGTGAGTGAGATTGTTGAACTGAGAGGCGTATGAGATACTTGGCTGTGTATTATCTGGAGGGGGAGGGGGGGGGGGGGGGGGGGGGGGTAGTTTGATCGTGCTCTATATTTTTACATGTTTGTGCAAAAAAATAAGGAAAAAAAAAGGAATCCTATGTAAGAAAAGTGTTGTATTGTCATGAAAAATATACACCTGAAGAATTGTTGACTTATAAAAATTGTAATCTCCATCATTGCCAACTTTACCGGAGAATGTCTATTTCTTTTTGTGCATTTGGTTGTATCATATCTATTGTGTGTCAGATTAATTTTCCTGAGGTGCTGTTGACCTTGACTCGTGGAGCAGGCAGTGGCTTCAGCAGATTCCTTCATGAACATTCTAAATGCACATGTAGGGATATGACAGCCTACCCCAATTTGTTTGGGGACTAAAGGTGTGGTTGTTGTTGTACATGTAGGGATATGACAGGCTCATTAGGGTTATCAGATTGCTAAATTGCATTGCAATACAATCCTGCAAAATATATAAAGAGGAGGGATCTATTGGCAATCCCTATTTTGACAATTCCAACTTTAAAAATATTGAATAAAATCATATAAATTTTTAAAAATGAAAAAAAGTCTATGGATGTATTATTTAACTAATAGATTGATAGTCTCTCAAATTTCAATCAATTTAGACATTGTTTGATGGCTTATCAAAATTTTATATATGTTTTAACGGTTGTAATTTAACAGATCTTTAAAGAGCTTTTTTCCGTAGACTTAAATTAAATATAATTAGAAACATAATCAATTCATAACTTAAATAATAGTTCTGTAAACTTTTTTTTATTTTTGAGAATTTCTAACTATTTTTTAACAATATTTGAAATTTGGTATTGTCAAGATTATCAACATGAATATTGTCAATGGATCCTCCTCTATATATAAAACATGACAGTATTTTGACAAATAAGAAAAAAAAGAAGAGATAGAATTTGAGTTCGAGACGCGATTATATCAATCCTTCTATCCAATTGATGGACTTAACTATTCATTTATCTGCTCCACCCTGAGGAGTTACGGAATTATGGATACAAAGGCTGTGCTCCACATGGGGTAAAGGATAGAAGAGGAAGGGAGGGAATGGAAAAATGAATCTTTTACTTAGGGACGGTTCTAAAGGGGTGCCAGGGGGCGTCCGTCCCCTCTTCGTCCGGCAAAAGTTGTTGAACCCCAGTTTTTTTGGTTTAACTTAAGTTTATATCTGGTGTAAGTTTTTGTTAATTTGATGTCAAAATTCATTTTTTTTTTTTTATATCAAACATAGACAATGATTAACAAATTAAATATTTTGTTACTTAAGTATACAATTAACTTTTAATCATAATTATTTTGTTAAATATATATAGAAGTTGTATATTATAATGTTATTTTTTATTGTTTTAACTATGAACTGGTCTCTTTAAATATCTTTTTAGATTAAATCTTAGAACGTTGGAACTATGACTCGTTTCCTTGGCCCCCCTTTCATATTAATTCTGGATCCGCCCATGCTTTTACTTGCTCCACTAAAAAAACCTGAATGGAAGAATATAGTAGAGATGGTGACTTTGTTCTATTAAAAAGCCAAAAATTGTCACCCCCCAATTTGAGATGTAGAGGAGGGTACACTCTCTTAAATTGGGTAGCACGGACACTTCTAGCACGAGTTGCCGCACCAGTGTCTGACACATGTTGGACATCGACATTCGTATGACATAGCACGACTCACGTGTCGCACGGTCAAACAATGAAGGCGACACGGTCAGACATACGACACGTTAGGGACACATCTAGGACACGCGTGTCTGGCATTGAGAAGAGCTTATTCTGAATAATTCTACGACACATCAACAACACACATCTACGACACGTTAGGGACACATCAAACAACGACCAGAGCATGGCTCAGTTAGTAGTGGCATTTTGGCTCTCTATGTGGAGACCTGAGATCGAACCTCGGATGTGGCGAATTAGGTAGGGTGTATGATGTGTGCATGCCTATCGGCTTACGGGTTGTATTAAAAAAAAAAAAAAGAGAGAGAGAGACTCGTGCGCATGGCAACCTTTTTGAAAGTTGGTCTTTATTTCCTTTTAATTCTGCTAGGTGTGTTAGTGTGGGTATAGGTTGTTTATTTATTTTATTATATATATATATATCTCCATGGCTCTTCAGTTTTATGACATGTAATCAATTCTTTCTTTTTTTTTTTCTATATGATCATTAAAGGTTTGGAATTTAATTAGATGAACTTAAATTTTATTTATGTTTTTAATGTTGCAAATTATACTAAGCATAATTTTTAATGAGTATATACATATACATACTAATTTTAGTTCATGTTCCAAGACGTGTCATGTCTTTTATTTTTTGGAATGTCGTGTCGATTGGTATCGTATTGTGTCGGACATGACACTTGGGTTTGTGTTAGTGTTACATAGCTCATTATCATATTCCCTTCCATCCTCTCCCCTTCACTTATGGAGCAAGTGACTCAAATAAGATTTCCCCCTCCCCTTCACTCCCATACATTTTCATTCCATTCTCTCCACTTCCATTCAATTTTCTAGAGCACAATGAAAGTAAATTTGCAAAACAGCCATATTTACAAATATTTTATGGTAATTTATGCGAATACGATATGGAACTGATAAATATATATTTCGTATATGCAATATTTTACACTTGAAAATCGTTATTCCGTACTTGATGGGGTCCACATAATTTCACTGTGTAGGAAAAAAAAACACACACAAAAATGCATTCCCAACCGTATACCGAGTGCCTATCGTTCCTTGTTGATACTATAATTTAAAAAATAGAAAAAAAACAACAGATAATCAATCAAACGGTACTAAAAATTACACGTTTTGCCATATTTGTGTAACTCAAAATCAGGAGCTTCTCAGAGCAGCGAGCCTCTTCTCAAGGTCGTCATTTTCCCAACTGCAAGGTATCCCAATAATACTAAACAATTTTAATTTCACTGCATTATATGCTCTCGACTGTTTTCTTTAGGATAGAACAATAAACAGAATTCATCTTATCTAATGAGATGAGGAACTAATGTGTCCCATATACATGTAATAAGAATTAACAGATGCTAACCTGTCATCAATCTGTGTCTTCTTTCCAGCGACTTTTCCTTTAGGAGCAGCTGATAACTATGGCAATTTCCAAAGTATATAGTCAGAAGTCAGTTATATTGTCATTTGAGTTAACTAAAAACAAGGCATATATTTATGTTCTAAAAGAGAATAACATAGAGGGAAGAATTGTAAAAGAACCTGCGATGAAATGTCAATTCCAATCTCATCAAGCACCTAGAACATTAAACAAAGAAGAAAATTAGAAACAAAAACATTATCTAAACTGCAAAAAAGGTGATAAGGATTAGGGCAATTCTGAAAATAGTGCCTGGTTGGTTAGTTCTTCACTCTCTTCCTCTGCCTCATCATCGTCTAATACACTGTCGAGGGTGTCGGACATCATCTCAGTCTGGAAAACATGTGCAAAAGTTTAGTTACATTTCTGTCATTAATATCTTTGTTATCTTAGCATTAAAATTTGATTTAAAGAAACAGTGAGATACAGGGATATATGCTTACAGTGTTATCCATTAGAGTAGATTGCTTCTGAAATTCTTGCATGATCTTCATTTGCTTAGCTGGTGCCATTTGCTGTGGATGGTATACAAGTTAATAAAAACAAAATTAGATGAAGTCACTTCATAAAAAACTAACTAAAATACAAAGTTCAAACTAAAAAACCTTGTTCATGGCTCCCATAGCCTTGCTTGCACCTTCTAGTCCAGCAGCAACAGATGAATTAGCATGCATTGCCTGATAGAGAGCACTTTCAAATATTAACATTGCATAAACATTGTAGCAAGAAATTAATTTCTTCATATAAGTTACAAATTTTTATTCAATTCTAGAAAACCATGCAAAGAGTGCCAGACCAAATTGTGACAATCAATGGTTTTTACCAGCATTGGTATATTTTCAACCAGATTGTGATAATTAAGTAGCAGTTAAAATCTTTCCATCTTCTTTTCTTGGTTGCGTTTAACAGAATATTTATGCATAGATCAATATTTAGTTCTGACCAGACATCACCACATACTGATAAGTACCGTAAAAGCAGGTACAACTGTACAAGCCTGCATTTATGATATCATTATTACCGTTGTGTGGGTCATAATGCCTCGCATTTGTGCTCTATTTCCTTGAAGCTTTACAATCTGTTGTCTTAGCCTAATGAGCTGCTGTGCTAAAATTTTAGTTGCAGCCTGAAAACAAAAACAAAAAATAATGATAAAAATAACTTACAAAGCATCATCAACAAAATAATACTTAGATCAAAGTACTTATGCACATTTTATTACTCTAGACACAGTGTCATGTACTAACCTGATTTCCACCTTTGGCAGTCCTTTTGATCTCAGCAACCAGTTTCTTCTCCTGTCATTTGAGCGTGGTGGAGCAGTGAAAAGGTTACAATAATGGAAACTCGATGGATGTTCAATTTTTAAAAGAGCTAATCTTAATCGTAAGTATATAACCACAAAAGTACAATTTAACCCAAAAAAAAAGAAGGTTATTACTTCTATCCTCTGTAATCGGGCTCTTTTGACATGAGATTGATACAATCATACGAGGTAAAGTCCAACCAACATTTTGTGTCAACTTAATTAATCCATAATAACAAAGTCATGCATACTTCAATAATTATCATCATAATTACCTAATCGGTGCACAAAGTGTGTTTCCAGTTGTTAAGTCCCATTTAAGTAAAGAAGAAAAACACTTAGCAGCAATATAGTTACTCGTAATTGCATCTACGAATACAACATCTTGCCTACTTCTTACAAATTTCCCAAGTTCCCACGAATTAAATCTCCTTTTCAAGCCTTATTTAAATTTCCTATGGAGGAACTGTGGGATGAGGATTACTTACCTCAGCTTGTAAAGTTGCAATTTCCCTTTCTAGGCCTGAAATTGATACAATAAATATAAACTGAGCTTTAAGACAAATCATTCATGATACAAAGCAAAACATGAATTTTCTTAATTTGATCATAAAAATATTAAGAAAAACACAAATGCAAAATTAAATCAAATATATAAGATAATCAAAATTCTATGATGTCCTCAGATTACTGGTTCATACTTCATACTGCATTAATGTGAGGTCCTGTTGAATAATTACCAGCTAAAACATAGATGTTAAATTCTCCAAACAAAGGATAGGAACAGGATGATTAAAAATTCTCTATTACCTCTTGTGGCATGTGTCATCTCCCTCTTACTGTTCCTAAGTGCCTCTGTACAAAATTAAGAAGAAACATATATAAGATATGTCAACATCCCATCTTAATTTCACATGGTGATATAATAACAAGTAATCCATGCAATTAATTCCTCATTGAAATTCCTTTGTCAACAACAATAACCTAAACACATCATCAAAAATCAAAATCAGGTAACTATATGCAACTCCTATATTCAATTTTAACTCAGAACATAACATAGGCGCAATTCCTGCAATCCAGAACCATAATTGATCCCTGATCGAAGGAAAAAAAGAAAAAAAAAAAAAAAAGATGATCAGCAATCACCTCGGGCGGTTGGTTTCTTGGCGAAGGGATTCATCCTCACTCAGCTCCGATTACCTCCCCGGCTACAATTCACAAGCTCTGCTACTTCTGACTGCCTCCGATCAAACTCAATTGCCGAAGTTGCGGTTGCAAATGATGAAAAAAGAAAAGAGAAAATGAAAAAAATCAGGACGAAGCGAAGGAAGGAAGAGAGGAAATTGATACAGGTAACTTGGATAGACTCGGAGTACCGACTCTCCACAAACCGAATGGACCATAATTAAAAGGTTAAAACCTAAAACTAAAAGGGAGCTGTTTTGGAGTTTGGACACCCTCAAAATAGCTTAAACTTTCCTAGAATGATAACTTTACCCCTAAATGGTTATCTCAAATATTTATAGAAAATTTAAAATTATTTAGAACATAACTACTTCCGATATTTTTTATAAAAATAATATGGATGATTCTACTATAGATTTTATAAAATATGAGCCGTTCATTTTTCATGATCAAATTGTCATGATATCTTGTAGATACAATTAAAGACACATGTTTGATAAGATCCGCTCAATTCAAAATGAAAGGTTGCTTCGTCGATTCATAGCATAACCACTCAAATAATATTTATAACTTCAGTTTTGAAAGGAAAACAAAAAAAAAAAGCATCTAAAAACTAATTTTGAGACCATCTCACAAAAATGTAAATATATAATTTTAAAATTTTTAATCGGAGTAGACTTATCTAAAAATCTAAAAAAGATCAAGAGAAGGTCTCCAAAGAACTACCCGGGTTCTGTTTTAGCTCTTTTTTTTAAAATAAAAGCACCATAGACGTCGACTTTCATTACTTTCTGAAAACTAAACGTACAATGTTTAAATACATAAGCCATGCATTAGTATCCTATAACATCCAAAACAAAATACCAGAAAAACTTCATATCAAAATCTACAAAAAGAAAACAACTATCCAGTTTCCACAGAAAACTGACACACAAGATTAACTAGATAAGCAATCTCTGCTATGCCTTCCTAACCATAAACTTCTGTTTTGGCTTTGTAATGGTTGTACGGATAGACCACGTGTATTGAACGTACCTATGATTAGCCTCACCGGTGGTGGTTGAATATAAGGCGAAGAAGTAGTAGAAGTTTCATCCCAATTGCAGACTTGCAGTTGCCGCGGTTCCGAAAGGATCTGCTACGCGTACTCGGCCTATTCACGGGTCGGGTTTGAGCGAATCGGTTAATCGGACCCGGAACATATGTGGATTGCGGAGTCCTGGGTTCAAGTCTTAATTTCAGGCCCAGACCCGGCCCGTTAAGGTGCAGCGAAATGTATAGGCGTCAGTCGTCATGTGCATATTATCATCATCAAGCTATCTCCATATTTTACTATCCTCTTTAAACTTCTTTTTTGGGGAAAAAGATGTATCCTCTAAACTAAAACTTCAAAACTTCAGCCATGTGTAGAGGGATTGGATATTGTCCTAAGCTATTTGGATGGTCCAAAGGGTTCTGAGAGCCGTACGATCTAATTGATCAACTGTGATTTAATCATGTAGGTGCTATAAATAGTATGCTAGTTATATTTAGAATGATGGGGTCACATGCTATCACCGTTAATAAACATATAGATTGAATCAAACGGTTTAGTCAACGCTTTAAACGGAGACCGTCCAAATAGCTTTGGACAAAATTCTAGTCCATGTGTAGATCCATTGGTTATTTGCTTATCGCTTGGTTTGTTTGCCCTTTTGGTATTTACTTTAGTGAATGGCTTATATATCTTATCTTGTTCAATCCTCATTTAAATGTGCGTTCAGCATATTTAAGATGTCTTGAAATTCAGATTCATTTAACTTGTCTTTTTAAATGCTCTGTGTGTAAAGTTGGGGTTCGAAATTCGGATGAAAGTCTTTTATAGATTTATAAATTTGAGTACTTGACCATCATCTTTATCTCAAAAAAAAAAAAAAATACACTCAACGAAGATATTTAGCAACAAATTTGTGTGTTCATATTATACATGCTGTATGAAAAACTTGCACCTCGTGGCTCGCTCGAGATTGTTTTGGAAAAAGTTCAAATTTGGCATGCTCGCTGATGTTTAAGTTAACGATTTGATTGCAAGTTTGTTTTAGCTCAGCTCTTTAAATTTCTATCCGTCATGTATATTACTTTATTTATGGAGTTTTAGTGTATTTGATATTTATCAAATTCTTAAGTTTATGTTATGTTTTGTTGATTTATTAGCTTTTTGTGTAAAATTTTGTTGATTTATTTAGAATAAGACAAACATTGATTCTTCGATGCAACAAATTTTTATTATGTACTGGTTCTCAAGCAATAGTTATGTCACAAAAAATTGAAAAGACTAACATTATAGTTGAAGACCATAGATTTTTTTCAATATAATCTATGATAGATTGATAATGATTTGAGGCGGCGCAACGATGCAGAATCGATGCTGAAAAAAGAAGGGCTCGTGGGCTGCTGTTGGGTAACAAACATAGAAATGCGTGTAGCCAAACGTCCGTAAAAATGAGTATTCATAGAGTTTATAGGTTATAAATTTGAAGTAGAAATTATAAAATTAATAGAACTGTTATAAATTTATACATTTATAAATGAGTAAATCTAGTGTACTCTTAGGAGCATGGAAACCTCCCATGCTCCTAACTTAAAAATCATACTAAACCATTATGAAATTTTGATTTATCATTCTCATTAAATTCTTTATATGAAAATCTCTTAGGATACAAAAATTTTACATTTTTTGAGTTTCTTAAGTATATGTTTTGGAATTTTTTTAGAATGACCTCGAAATAATAATAAAAATGTATAAAATTATGTCATCTTTAAAAAAATACAAAACAAATACTTAAAAATCTCAAAAAATGTAAAATTTTTGTATCCTATGATATTTTGATATAAAGAACTTAATGAGACCTATAAATCGAAATTTCGAGATGGTTTAGTATGATTTTAAGGCTAGGAGCATGGGAGGCCTCTGTACTCTTAGGAGCACCATAGTTTTACTCTTTATAAATGTATGAACATATATTATATTAGATGTAAGATGTATTCTAAAAAAAAAAAAAAAAAAAAAAAACGAATGCCATTAAGTTGTGCTAAATAGTTTTTCTCAAAAATGAATGCCATTAACTCGCAAATTTTTTTATAAAACGAAATTGAAAAATATTTTTTGCGAAAAGTAGATAGAGTACTAGAGTTTTTCGGTCCACTAGATAGACCCGATTTAATTTTTCGGGTCCTATTGAAGGACCCGAAAAATTAAATCGGGAAGAGTTTTTTTTTTTTTTTTTTTCCAACCGTCTATCCATTTTCAAAATGGGTGTGCAGAAACATTTTTCTCAAAATGGGTTTGCATCTGAAAAATTTTTCAAAATGGGTTTTGAGGCGTTAGCATTTCGATCTCAAATGCTAACGTTAGTATAATAGTCTAACTCTATATCATATTATAACTATGATTAACCACATAAGTATTGAAATATAGAACTGAAATATAGTAAATAAACAGGAGCAAACCCATTTTGAAAATTTTTTTGGTGCAAACCCATTTTAAAATTTTTTTTCCATGCACCCTATTTTGAAATGTGGCAAAAACAATTTCAAAATGGGTGCGCTTGAAATTTTTTTTCAAAATGGGTTTGCACCCGAAATTTTTTTCAAAATAGGTTTTGAGGCGGTATTTCGATCTCAAATGCTAATGTTAGTATAATAGTCTAACTCTATATCATATTATAATTATGATTAACCACATAAGTACCGAAATATAGTACTGAAATATAGTAAATAAACAGGTGCAAACCCATTTTGAAAAAAAATTTGGGTGCAAACCCATTTTGAAAATTTTTTTCTTTGCACCCCTTTTTGAAAATGCATAGCCCGAAATTGAATTCGGTTGGAAAAAAAAAAAAAAAAACACTCTTCCCGATTTAATTTTTCGGGTCCTATTGAAGGACCCGAAAAATTAAATCGGGTCTATCTATTGGACCGAAAAAACTTGGTACTCTATCTAATTTTCGCAAAAAATATTTTTTATTTTCGTTTTCTAAAAAAATTTGATTAACTCGTGCCAAATAGATAGTTGTTGTTCAATTTACTTAACTCTAGTCTTCAATACTTGCACAATCACCATCCCCATTCTGCATTAACGAACCCTCATGTCACTTCCTAACACAAAACGAAAAATCACTCGGTGTCTTCTTCATAACCAACCAACCAACCATCCATCCATCCACACTCTATGCCACCACTAACAACACAGTAGTAGTGATTACTATCACGCAGGCAGCAGCAGCAGCAGCAGCTATGCAGTCACAAATCATTGCCCCTAACTAATAAACTAACCATAACCAATAAACCAATAATCAATCCAAACAAAGTCCCAAAATTAATTAATTAAAAAAGCCCCAAGATTAAGAAGCCCTTAATAATGATGAACCGATGATACATAACATAACATAAGAGAGAATTAAACAAACAAACAAAAGTGTTCTTCACTGAGAGACTGAAAAAGCCTTTTTGCCCCAATTCCCTTCCTTTCCTTTCCTTCCGCTGTTATTATTATTATTATTATTATTATTATTATTACATCTCTCACTCACTCTCCCCCGATCAAAAACAACTCTTTTATTTTCTCTTCTTTTGCTGCTCCTCTTTTCCGCTCCGTCGCAGCCGAATTCCCGATCTACGCGCTAGGGTTTGTAACTTTGCAGGCAACGAACGACGCACTCGCGCCGGGCTCAGTTCGCTGTTGCATGAGAGATTCTAGCTCTCTAGGGTATCATCTGGAGGCAGGCAGGAGATGGAGGTGGACAGGCAGGAACCGTGCGGCGGCGGAGGCGGAGGGAGGGACATGGCGTCGCTTGACCTAGAGCTCTTGCAACTGCCCGAGCTCTCGCCCTTTGCGCTCAGGGATAGGCCGGCTCTCGCCGAGACCTTGTTCCGCCAGTGGCTTTCCCTCCCCGAGACTTCCAAATCGGTACGGGACTTAACTTTTACTTTAGCTAGTCTAATTTAGTTGCTGCTCTTTCAGGAGTGGGTGTAAAGATGGAGGTGGCACCTGGATTTGATCTGTGGGGGAAGAATTGGGGTTATAAGAGCCTTGAATTAGTTTGTATTAGAAGAATTTAGTTGAAATTGTTGTGTCAGTTCATAAGTAACTCTGGAACCTTACATATGAAAGTTGTATTTTCTCTTTCATAGAGAGTATTTAGATACTAATTGCTGGATAAAGTGAATACTTTGATGATCTTTAGAAAATAAATTAAACAAAATATTAGAGTACTATAGCTGCTGGTTGCGGTTTGTTATCCTTGATTTGTTAATTCTGATTGCACGCAATTATGCGGGTGACGACATAATTCTCCTTTTAGTTAGATTTCCTGAATCTGTATCTATATCTAGTACACGTGACATTTGCCGGAAGAATTCGGGCATTTGTAAAATTAGCTAGTTCCTTTTGTCTTTTCAGATCTTTTGGTGAAAATACACGTATGCTTATGCGTACGTTATGTCTGAATTATTTGGGTTCTCGGTTGTTGTTCCATTAATATTACAACAACATATCTGTACGCTTCTGCCATTATTTAAAAAAAAAAACATATCTGTACACGTTAGATTTGTTGTTCCATTTGTATTCACAGTATTGTTCACATCTGATGTGTTCAGGCAAGAAGGCTAAATAGATAAACTAGGTGCGTGTAGGAGTGACTAAATTTGTACTTTT
The DNA here is from genome assembly GCA_030179965.1 of Cyperus esculentus. Lineage (NCBI taxonomy): Eukaryota > Viridiplantae > Streptophyta > Magnoliopsida > Poales > Cyperaceae > Cyperus > Cyperus esculentus. The sequence goes on from JASGLE010000012.1 coordinate 5,535,723, forward strand.
CCCCTGGACATGGCAATTATAGAGAAAATATAATGCAATTTGGTTTCGTTTCCGAAGAAAGATGAAAGGAAGCTACCTATTGCAAATAGAGACTCCTAATTTTGGATTTTTTCTATTTTTCTATTATATGCACATCTTAATATAAAAAAGTCATAATTAAGTTCTGTTTATAGAATTATCTTGCTATGATACATAGATAATTCTGAAGGCAAAAGGTTCATATATATTGTGTACTAAATGTGACTATTTAGAGAGAAATCATGGCTGCAAAGTTCACATGTTGCACTGGCTTACAAATTATAATAGATTCTCAAGTAATAATATATGGTACCAGTTAATTTGTTTGCAAAGCGCTCTAAGAAGTGTGTCTTACCTTAATTATGCCTGCAGGTGAAGTCATTGATAGAAGATTCTCAAGCTGGAGGATCCATAAACGTCTCCAGTAGTGCCGCCGCTGCAAATGCCAACGTTAGCGGTTCATTGCCTTCCATGTTCCCTGCTGGGAGCGCGCCACCACTCTCACCCCGCAGTTCCACCAGTTCACCTAGATTTTCGCGCCGCGCCTCTGTCGGCCCATCTACCCTTGGTTCTCCTCTGAAATTAGTCAGTGAACCTGTCAAAGAAGTTATACCTCAGGTACTTTTTTTTTGAATATAGTTTATGCTGTCCACCACATTAGAAGTTTGCTGTCTTTATTATTATTGTTGCAATCTATAAAAGTTACAATATTTGACCCTACCTGAAGAGCCTATCAGCCCCAAAATAGTTCCTGAATGTGAAATATTTGATTGAACACGATTTTCCAAATGTGGGATGGCCCTTACCAATCAATGAAGAACTTAAACAACCAAACCTAATTTATGCTCACAAATACATATATGCTGGAACCATATGAAGCATGTAACTTCTCTATCAGAAAGTCTGTCCAAAGAAGATCATCGTTCACACCAGTTAGTGTGATTATCTTTTAGTTAATAGATTATAAGTGAACTTTGATTAATTTGATTTAGATTGCAGTTTAATTGAATTCATAATCTAAATGTCTAGTTATCTTTCCATTTTATATTCTTTCTAGTTTTATTTCAAAAATGGGCGTCCACTACCTAAAGAAGTAAAGGAACAGTGTCTGTCACGACTGGATCACCTTTTCTTTGGAGGCGAGGGGCTTTCTGTTCAAGGTATATTTCACTTGAAAATAGTAAATTTACTTGCATTCTTTGTAGTTTAAAATCAAATTTGTGAATCTACAACTCACTCCATTATTTCTTTTTCTGAATTTAAGAGTTTAGGTCTGTCACAAAGGATATATGTAAGCTACCTGCTTTTCTCTCCAGCACCCTCTTCAGAAAGATTGACACCAATGAAACTGGAATAGTAACAAGGTATCTTATTCCTCTTTTTATTCAGCCTTTTCGAGGATGGAAGGAATATTTGTTAGATATGTAACGACTGGCACTTTAAATTTTGAGATGATTTCAGGGATGCATTTGTCGACTACTGGATAAATAGCAATTTGATGACAATGGATGTAGCTACACAAATATTCACCATATTGAAGAAGCCAAATTTAGACTATCTGATGAAGGTGAGTACTCACCAATAAGTAAATACTTTATCTTACTTTCTCTTCTCTAATTTATCATTTGATCCATTACTAATTTCATTTTGTCATTTTCTTTTAGGATGATTTTAAGCCAATCCTTAGGGAACTCTTGGCAACTCATCCTGGACTGGAATTTTTGCAGGGCACACCCGAATTTCAGGATAGATACGGTACACATTTTTTCAATTCCAGCGCAATATACCAATTGACTCTAATTGAAGTATAATATACTATATCAATTGACTCGGGTATAGTTATGCTTTCTCTGTGGATGTGGGACTTGTAGCAGTCTTAAACACTTAACTTTGTTTACTCTTCTTGGTATGTTGCTAGCTATATGCTCACCAAAATGTATATTTTGACTTTATTATATTTGTCATGAAAAAATATCTTCTAATATCTACATAAGCAAACCTTACATTTGTGGTGTAAAATTTTACTGCAGCGGAGACGGTAATATACAGGATATATTACTTCATAAATAAATCCGGGAATGGTCGTATAACTCTTAGAGATCTCAAGCTTGGTAATTTGGTTGCTGCCATGCAACAACTAGATGAAGAGGATGATATTAACAAAGTGTTGAGGTAGTTCCATACTTTAAATTGTGCAATAACATGGATATTTAATTAGAGAGATAAACTACCTGTTTGAAACTTCCTTTTAACGGGTACAACAGACCTAGTAAAATGTATGATCATCCTTTTCCGACCAACTTCTTTGGTATCTAATTAGTGTTAGTTCTCGCTGTCTATGCCCTCTTTAGCATTTCAGCATGAGAAGGCAAACTTTTAAAACATATTTGAATCTCGTGAACAGGTACTTCTCATACGAGCACTTTTATGTGATATATTGTAAGTTCTGGGAGCTGGACTCAGATCATGACTTTTTGATAGACAAGGAGAACCTAATCAGATACGGCAATCACTCTCTGACCTACAGGATAGTTGATAGGATATTTTCTCAGGTAACTTCCACCTCTCCCTTTCTTAGTGTGAAAAAGGAGAAAAACCAAAAAAAGTTGTCCCCTTTGTGACCACAAAATAATTTTTACATAAATTGACAAATTTAATACGTGAGATATGTTGTAAATCATCTCTACAACATATACATAAAAAAATAATGATAATTTAATTTTGTTTCAATAGCCATCAAGAGATGAGAAAAAATCGTAAACTTTGGACTGTTGATACTTGTGCATATGTAAATAAAGTCAAGATAGGATAAATTTAATGCTTGTGCACGTGTAAATAAAATCAAAATGATATAATTTTTTGTGCACACATAAAGCATGCTGTATGCAAAACATTTTATCAATTAGTTTTGTTTTTTAAGAGTTTAAAATGTAGTTACTTAAGATTTAATTTTGTGGTTAGTGATGGGGTACCAAAATTTCTTGTCATTTGATCCCTCCTCTTCTGAAAATTACAGGGAAAATAAAGTTATGGAGTAAAATTATATTCCTAGGATTTTGCTTTAATTCTGGTAGCTAAATAGAAAGCTAAATTTGAAATCCCCAACTCAAAATTATAGCAAGATAGCGACTTACGTTAACAAGTAATGCAACCAAGACGAGTAATTTCTGTTTTGGTTATTGTCAAGATGGAACTGATTTCAATTCACTTTGGTGGTCTCAGTTCTTTATATACATGAGATGCTTTTTTTGCTGTTAGGTCCCAAGGAAATTTACAAGCATCAGCGAAGGGAAAATGGGATATGAAGATTTTGTTTATTTCATATTGTCAGAGGAGGATAAGTCATCTGAGCCTAGTATTGAATACTGGTAAGTTTTAGTTGTCAGATTTGTTAAAAAAACACCTTGTTCATGTGGTAAATCTGTTATTATTACAATGTCAGGTTCAAGTGCATAGATTTGGATGGAAATGGGATACTTACCCCTAATGAGATGCAATTTTTCTATGAGGAGCAACTGCACAGAATGGAATGCATGGCACAAGAACCAGTTCTTTTTGAAGATATTTTATGTCAGATGTTTGATATGATTAAGCCTGAGGTTTGTTATATTCCTGTCAATCTAAAACCCTATTGATGCATTAGTCGACCATTTTGTCTGAAAATATTTATTTGATTGCAGAATGATGGCTATTTTACTCTGCGTGACCTAAAGAAATCCAAGCTTTCGGGGAATATTTTTAACATACTGTTTAATCTCAACAAGTTTATGGCTTTCGAGACGCGAGACCCGTTTCTCATTCGTCAGGTAAGGAGAGGGTAACATTATAAGCTGAGTCTTGTCTGGCCATGTGAATACTCCAAAGACTGCTTTTCTCTGCACTGTAAAATGTGGTATTACATTAGAAAGACGAGACCACATAAGTCTGTAGTGCCTTGAAAAAAACTAAACAAGGATGATCAAAACACGGGATGGTTTGAATTATGTCAACACTAATTTGGTGAACAACCTGAGATAATGTCATTGTTAACAATAAGTAAAAAAAAAAAAAATTAAAATTCTCAGTAAGTATCAAAACATATTTTATATATTGTTTCTCACAAAATTTGTATCGGCACAATACCCACATGACCTGCAGACACACAGACATATTGCAGATGACATTGTGTACCTTTTTTGTGGTTTTAGTGGGTGCATGCTAAATATTTTGAAGGGGCATCCCTGAATACTTTCTTTCAAAATTTCAGATTATTTTCGATATATAATAATTTTGATACTCAATTTGTTTTGTTTGTCTATTAGGAGAGGGAGAATCCAACAATGACAGAGTGGGACCGTTTTGCGCATAGAGAGTATATAAGATTGTCAATGGAGGAAGATGGTGAGGATGCCTCCAATGGAAGCGGTGATGTATGGGATGACTCATCGCTTGAGGCTCCATTTTGATGTGGTCAGTCTCTTTCTAAACCCATTAGCCTTGTACTTGCTGTGTTTGTGTGTGTGCGCGTTTTAATCTATTAATTCTTTGATTTTTTTTTTCCTAATTAGGTGATGAGCTGGATATTTTTGAAGAACCTTCCATGGATTTATGGCATCAGCTCGCATTGCCAGATGACTAATTTAAAGTTTACTGTGCAGTTCTAATTTGAAATTCATTTTTTCATTCTGTGCAAAAGGCAGGTGGCATCTTATGTGGCTAGAAAGGTGCCTCAAATTTGCAGTGAGGCCCCAGGTTTAGTTTGTATTGACAATTCGCGGTCCAGCGATAACCTGATTATTCCAAGTGTCGGGCCCAAATTTTGAACAATCATTTGTAGTTGTCTTGTATTGAATAGCAATGGTTATGTAGGTAATTAGTTCCTTCTGAATGTATTTTGGTTTGCTGTGGATATAATATCTGGGTGGCGTCTATTGCTTGTTGGTTGTGACCGTAGTAGAAAAAAAAAATTGTTGTGCTATATCATTTATTCTTGTGAATCTGCTTTGCTTTTCTTTTTCTTTTTCTTTTTCCAATCGCTTGAATTTCCTTGTTGGTGCAGTATATCCATATTTAACGGAGTTGCTTATGTAGAAAGGGTTCATGGGATCTCTTGTAAATCCCTTTTGTGGCTCTTGTTTTACCAAAATAGCACTCTTAAAATAAAAAAAGGCTTGTTGGATCTTTAGTCTTATGAAATGTTAACCTCGGCTGTGTGATTTTTTTTTTTTTTTTTATTTGTTGTCAAAATGATAAGGTCCGTATTATTATAACATAACCTCGTGTGCAGACGTGAGAAATATTGCAACTCTGCCTTGATGTTACGATATTTTCACAAGAAAAGCATGGTCTGCTTTTCTGTTCGGATCGGTTGTCGCATTGATTTCAAAGTATTTTTGTGTTTGTCGTATTGATTTCAAAACATTTCGGTATTTCTCAACTATAAGATAAAAAAAGCAGACCTGCTTTTCTAAAAATAAAAAGAAAAGCAGATGATCCGATCCGGACTAACCCGCTTTGGGCCGAAGGAAGCTCTGCACCTGGACACACAGATACTGTCTATAATGAAATACATTGTTTTAATCTAATCAGTTTAAATTTAGTAAAATGATGTTTTAGTAATCAATTTAATATAATGGAATAATACAATGCAGCATATTAAATCTATAACACGAAAATATATGTTGTTTATGTAACAACAGTAGAAGGATAAAAGCGTTATACTCTTTTATTTGAGTAGAACTATTGTGAAAAGGTTTGTATTTCGTTCCGAAATGTTAACGATTCGAATTATGTTTTGTCATGCCCGAAATTTCGATTTATGGTTCTTGTTAAATTGATCATATGAACAAACTAAGGGATACAAAAATTTTCCATTTTTTGGAGTTTTTTAAGTATTTATACAGGATTTTGTAAAATTCATCTACAAACAAGCACAATTTTTTTTAATATTTTAGAGTCATTTTGAAAATCCAAAACAAATACTTAAAAAGCTTCAAAAATGGAAAATTTTTATATCCCTTGATATTTTCATACGGTAAATTTAATGGAAACCATAAATTAAAATTTCGGACTTAGAAAAATATAATTTGAACCGTTAGCATTACGGAGCGAAATGCAAACGTTTTCTAGTTCCTTTTATTTACATAATAAAGCTATTTGATTTGCTAGAGCCGTTTTACACGGTGAATTAAATATTTGACCTTGTATTGAATCATAGTTTTGTACTTTAAAAAGAGCACCAAAGCATCGGATGAAATATATAAGAAAACATATTAACAAATCGAGTTTGGAGAAACAAAGTTTAAAGAGTATAAAATTATTATAAAATATCTTTGAGTTATTGTTGTAATCAAATTCGGGTTCGCTTCTTATGCAGGGTGCATCGCATCAATGGAGGCACGGGTCAAAGTATCTTCGAATTAGATTGCCATGATTCCACTGCACAATTTAGAGCAAATACTTCTCTAAAGTTAGTACTCGTGCTTGGACGTGTCACGTGTACGCTTCGATGCTAGACAATATTGATAATATATAACAGGAAATGAATGCTAACTCAAAGATTAGCAACCGACATGTTGTCCAAACCACTGTTTGAATTTCTAAACTTTATTTATTTTATTAAATAAATTATTTAGTTAATTTAGGCTTAATATTTTCAACAATTTCGAAATATATCCAATTATACTAGATACCTCTTATATATAATCATCCGTTTTAATATTGTAATGTTAATTATAGTATGAAATTGTACCCAATAAAGATACTAGCTAAAAATTTTACTATATTATAGTTTAACTAATGAATCCAAATTTAATTATGAAATTCAAAATCATTATCCAGAAAAAAATATTAGCCGAATTAAACTGTTACAGTATTTAAATCTTTTTTTTTTACTCGAAACATAAAATTTTATTAAACAACAAAGCAAAAACCAACTATTACTTGGACTCGATACAGAATTTGCACCACTCTTGATGCAATAAAATAAAACAAAAACTCAACAAGAGAATTAAAGCAATTGCAAAATGCCTACAACACATAACGGACCACCCTTTGATTAACTAATTAAAATCCCAATCAGGTGGCCATCTCAGTTCGCCGAGGCAATGAGTTCTTCGGCCACTGCCGGAGTCGGGAGTGCCGGGATGGCTCCCTTCTGAGTCGTGCACAGGGCACCGCACGCATTCGAGAACCTAAGTGCCCGCCTCAGCCTCTCCTCGTTCTCAAAGATCGAGTCGTCCTTGGCAATCGACACCAGGAGTGCACCGACAAAGGCGTCGCCAGCACCTGTTGTGTCGACGGTCTTCACAGCGAAGCCGGACACTCTTCCCTTGAAATTCTTCGTGAAGTACCGGCACCCTTTCTCTCCGTCGGTGACGACAAGGAGTTTGAGTCCTTCGTAAAAGAGCGACAACACGTTGGCTTCGTCCTGCGGGTCGCCTTGTGTCAGGAAAGCGACCTCCTCGTCGCTCACCTTGATGAAGTCGGCCTCCTTCCAGATGCTCTTGATACCCTCGCGGGCCGCCTCTGCCGATGGCCACAACGGGAGCCTCACGTTGGGGTCGTACGAGCAGAGGATACCGGCCTGCTTCGCTGCCTTCATCGCAGCCATGTGCGCGGACCGGCACGGCTCGGAGATGAGACTGATGGAGCCGTAGTGGAAGATCTTGGCACGGCGGATGAGGTTGAAGTTGAGCTCGGCCTCAGTCAGGAGCATGTCAGCGGAGGGGTTGCGGTAGAACATGAACTCCCTCTCGCCGTTGGCCTTGAGGGTCACGAAGGCCAACGCGGTGCGGGCGTGCTGGTCGAACAACACCCCCTCGTCGTTCACGTTGTTCTGCCTCAGGATGTTGGCCAGCATGTGACCAAACTCGTCGTCGCCGAACTTCCCAACGAAGGCCGACTTTCCACCGAGCTTGGTGATGGCCACGGCGACATTGGCTGGAGCGCCACCGGGGGCCTTAATGAACCCAGCAGATTCCGCGAGGGAGACTCCCGCTTCGTTGGGCACGAAGTCGATGAGCATCTCGCCGAAGCACGCGATCAGATCCTTCGCGGAACCGTTGACTGCCATGATCAATTAATTACTGCCTTTCTTAGAGTACCTTAGCTCAATTAATTAGCTTAGTTGAAAGGGAGGGAGCAGTAGATGTATAACAGGAGAAGACTTAGGAGAGAGATGTTGGATATGATATGGAGAAGGGAGGGGAGGAGGAGGGAGGGTTTATATAAGAGTTTGAAAATCTATTACGGGGTCAAAACTCAAAAGGGCCTATTTTTAGGAACATAATTTCTTTTATTGCTTTTTATTTTGGGCATTTTGAAATTTTGGAGGGCTAATTTGAGGAGGGAATTGAGGGTTAATTTTTGGGAGATTGAATTAATAATATATTGGGAATTGAGGGCTATTTTGGGAAGGTTTTGGGTCTTTTTTAGAAGGATATTTTGTGAGGGGTAAATTAGAGTGCTACATTTGTTTTATTGAAACCGTACGTTTTGGTAAGATAACGTTATTATTTATCTGAGAAATCTGTTTATAGTGCTTCTAGATGCAACATATATATTCTTCGAATTATGTTTAGATGTTCTATTTTTTTTTTTCTTTACTGCTTATAGCTTTTCTTTACTCTAGATAATTTATTAATTTTAAATCAGTGAAATATGTTTAGATGTTCTATTTATTTACTTTTTACCTACACTTTTTCTCTCTACTTATTTAATATAAAAAAGAGGATGATGTGCTAAAACTTAAAAGTAATATATAAAATTGAAATGTCCAATTTTGTTTTGTTATTCAGAGATTATTGTACACTAGAGCTGTAAAGCCCCGAAAAATAATATTACATAAATTAATATATATTTGAAATGAATATACATTGTTCATGAATATATATTACTAAGTAAATATTGAACTAAATATTATGTCTATACAATATATTTTTATATAGCTACAACTTAATTTATATAAAAGAATATAAAGAGTTGTAAATATTTTGAGCCTTAAATTGTTTTTTAGGCACATCATATTATCTCTTTAATGAAAAAAAGAAAAAAATTAAATTGAGCCATTTGATTAAGACAAAGAAGAGAGAGAAACAAAATTAAGGGTTAAGAGTAATGATGACGTGGCATAGCTAAAAAGCTTGAAAGTTCACCCCTCTTTCTAGAGTATCAATTCGAATAAGAGGAATTTGTATATTTGCTACTCCAAAACCCTCCAATTGTAACTTTGCCACTCCAAAATTGGGTATTGCAAATTTGCCACTACAAATATTGAGTACTTTACATTTTTGTCATTAAAATTTTTATATGACCAAATTGCCCTCAATCTCCTCCATGGCAGCCCCCCCGTGCCCCCCGGCAGCCCCCGGCCGGCGGCCGCCCCCTCGCACCTTCCGGGGGGTGCGCGGGTGCTGCCGGGGGGCGCAGGGTGTGCCATGGAGGAGATTGAGGGCAATTTGGTCATATAAAAATTTTAATAGAAAAAATGCAAAGTACTCAATATTTGTAGTGGCAAATTTGTAATATCCAACTTTGAAGTGACAAAGTTACAATTGGAGGATTTTGGAGTGGCAAATATACAAATTCCCCTTTGAATAATTATATTGCTCATCATCATCATCATTCCAACCAGAGCGTTTCAGATTTTGTTCTATCATTAGAAAACTTATAATTATTTTATATTTTTCAGTTTCACTAAAAATCATGTGACACTACTAATCATGAGCATCGGATCTCTTCGTTCTCAAGATATATATAAAACGGCCGCTAAGGATTAAAATTGGGACAAGAAGTTTGTGATAAGAACATTTATTCATAATTATTAAAAAACTTATAACCCATCAATTTATTGTACTTCACTTTTTTCACGATCCTGTATGGCCTGGTCAGAAACTTAAAAAATAAAAATAAAAGAGGAAATAAAATGAAATTTACATATATATTTTGGACAAAGCCAAAAGATAAATAGCAGGACACATAACACATTATATACTTTCTTGAAATTGTTGTTGTAAATACATAGTGCAAGCAAGCAAGAAGAAATTGAAAAGCAGCCTAAAAGGCTAAAACACTACCTTAGATTACATTGTACGTAGCATTAGGAATTCAAGGAACTCTCAAATACAAATTAGTCATGGAAGAACAATATACATCCATTATAACTAGACATATATATAAATTAATTCATGACGCAGATATGATCAAGTGCCGGTAGTAGTAGTAGTAGTAGAAGTATAACAAACAAGTACTGCAAGTGCAAGTCATTCACCAATTTACAACAAGAAGAAGAAGAAGAAGTGAAGAACATCACACCAATGTGCAATTGATTGATTAAGCTTGTGATCAGGTGCTAATGGCTAATTGCTTCATGGCCTGTGGTTGCAACATCTGGTCGATCTCCTTGGCCGCGGCGGCGTCCGTTGAGCACTCCTTTAACCTCGACGGCGCCATTGGGCTCTTGTTTCCCTCGGACTCCTTTTGTTTTCTTCGACGGTTCTTCTTAGGGACCGCTGGCAGTTCCTGGCCGGATATCGAATCGGTTGGCGCCTCGACGCCTTCTTTCTTCTTATATCTGCGCCCCTTTTTCGCCCGCGGATGCTGTTGAAACGGAGATGTTTCGGGCGACATGAAGGGCGTTTCGTCCATCATCGGTCCGGTTGACTCCGAACTGGTACGTTCGTCGAACCCTCCGGTGAACACCATGTCTACATTCATGTTGATATAATTTTTGCCGTGAGCTCAAGTTCATTTTCATATAGATTAAATCATAATTAATGATGACAATTATTCTCTACAATAAATTCTGAAGTGATCAACAAATTTTACAAGAACTAGTTGTTTCACTGGGACACTGTCAAATTGCTCATATCATCTATGGCAGTGTAGAATTTTCTCGAGTAATACCTAGAATATTTGTCCAGTGTCTATACGTTACAAAATCAAATGTAATGGTTACATTCTGAGTGTGTCTTTGAACGTATGGATGCATTTTCAATAGACGCAAAGATGTTTCTCAGTTTTCTCTGTTATGATTTCCATTGGTACATTTTAACTAATGATTTTTTTTTTTTTTTTTGAAGAAGTAACATTTTAACTAATGATTAAGTTGTAGACAACGATTTTATGGCACTATGGCACAACCCCTGTTTAAACCTGATAAAAACCATGTCACAGAAAAATTCTTATCTAATAACCATTTGAGTCTACAAAAGTTTCCTGGATTATTGCATAAGAACCCTTTTCCTTTTTACTATTTCATCCTCATAGCTATGCAAAGTTCCTAATCTGAGAGAGATGCAAATGCAACAATCCATGAAATTCAGAATGGCTAGCTAACCTGCAGATGCCCATATGTTTCCTGCAGGGCTCTCTGACTCTGCCTCTCCGGTAGGAAGTGGCGCTGAGTGATATTCTTTCATCTAAATTTTAACCAAAACAAACATATAATTAATCAGTTTACTTTGAGGTCATTACTGTTGTTAACAACTGTTGTTTGAAATGTAGCCCAGAGGAAGTAACAAGTTACCCAGCTCGGTCCGTCGTCGGTCGAATCGATTCCGATGTGCGCCACGTGCCGGACATTCGTCGGGAAACCGATCTGCAGCTCGGGCTCTTTTCCATCTGTATACGAACAACCCGTTGCATTGTATGATTATCAAACGAATTCATTCTAGTGTTTTACTGAACATAATCTGTATGTTTAATTGCTAATGTAATTAATGAACATGTTAAAGAAGTAAAATTTGCTAACCAAACATATGAGAAAGGTAACGGAGAGGTCTGAGCAAGCCTTTCTTCACCTTAGAAGCCATATATTATTTGGTCGTAGTGAAGAGAGCCTTGATGTATTCTCCTCTTTTATTTCCTACTGAACATAGAATAATACATATTTCAGTGAGGCATATGTTTTTTTTAATCATTGTAATGCCTTTGTACAAAATTATAATTAAGAAGAAAAAAAAATGCAATGTACCTGTTAATTTTCTGTTATAGGAGAATGTACCTCGTGGTAAATTTTTGGTGCACTCTTTATTAATTTCCGACTTCTTTCCTGAAGAAGAAAGGAATGAAAATCATTAACAAAAAACAATTATTTATTAATTACGACAATTAACATTAATATAGATAAATATCACGATTATTTTTTTTAACAAAATTATGATATTAACTCGTAAATCATAAAAATCAGATAAGCAAGTATCAAGCTAAATAAAAAATTAGAATAAAAAATTACCTATAAACGCATTCAAATGCGAATAGAATCTATAACAATTGTCGTGGTAGATACATACAAATCCTCAAAGATATATTTTTTTTCCCCTTTCTAATTTCTTCAAAGGGTGTTCGTTTTTTCCCTTTCCCTTTCCCTTTTCTGATTAATTCTTCTCTCTCCAAATCCTATGGCCAAACTAAATCCGTCTTATAAAAGGGTAAGCAGGCAGCTAGATATTCAATTGGTTAGCTTTTCCATAGAACGAAAGCCAATGCGTTAGTTAGTTGTTGCTCTTTGTATAGCTCGGGCACTCGTCTCGTCTCGGTGCCTGCCTGATCAATCAAAGATGGCACGCGCTAAAATGGGTGGCTCTTGGAAATCTGGAACCAATTTTGGTACAGCTATCTTTTACCCAGAGTAATTATCAAAATTACCCATAAACCTTTTTTTTTTTTTTTTTTTTTTGTAGATCATCCTTTCTTCTATTTTTGTACATTTTTTATTTTTCATTTTTCATTGACCTTGTTGATTTTGTTATTGATAAATTTTCAGCTATTTTTGTACGTTTCTGTTGTTGACCTTGTGATTTTATTCAATCAAACAATTGCTTTGGTTGTTTAACTAAGGTAAAGAGTTTGTCTAGTCAAGAGAAATTCTTTTTGGATATATTGCTCACTTAATAGTGTTAGAAATTCTTCATATTAGGAAATTAATCCATATTATAACAAATAATTTTGTAACTAGTTCACGCTTATTTTGTACAATTCTTCATCTAGGGATGTTGGACTTAAATTGTCCTCTCACAATATTTAGCTGACCTCCCAAATGTGCAGAGAATTTTGACTTTAGAATTTAGATTATCTAATTACGGTTTAAGACCAATTGGGTTTCTACCAACTTTCATTTCTTTTGAAAAAAAAAAATAGAATTTTATACGACTTATTTTTGTGGTTGAAAAGTTAGTTAATAAGTGATACATGTCTATGCCGACAGAATTGAGGCAAAAATTGACAATGAGTGGATTAAAAAAAAAAATACTCTCTCCCACAGTAAAATTTTTGTGATCGATTGAAGTCGACAATATAAATCCTAAACTTATTTAGGAACTTTTTTTTTCAAAGAACACAATATTGAGCTTAGGGGAATGCTGATGCATTCACCATGCATACATAATGATCTATTAATCTTGCTAAAAAGCAAGAACAGAAAATAATAAAATGTAATGTAATAAATGAAACTATGAAAATATTCACAACCAATTTTGAGCAGCTTTGACTGAGACTGTTTCCATTTATCAACGCTTAACTGTCTAGAAGTTGGCCGGGCAATTTATAACAGGATGGGTTGTGTACCGGTAATTAGTGGAAAGAAAACGGAGTAAATACCGTACCAGTAGAAAACGTACGGAAGACCCGGTTGGTATAACTACAAGGAGCCAATGGCGCAACAGAACAAAAGAAAATACAAAAAAAATGGCCCATGCAGGTCTCGAACCTGCGACCTTCGCGTTATTAGCACGACGCTCTAACCAACTGAGCTAATAGGCCGTTTTGATATATGAGGCACAAAAAACAAATATATTATTTTATGATGTTTATTGATTTTTTTGAAACTAAGAGCATCTCCAAGAGACTCCCTAAAAATAGATCCCAATATACTTATATTGGGTGTCATCCTAAATTTTTTGGGAGCAAATTTCATCTCAATCTCCAACAAATTCCCAAAATATAGATCCCAATACATTTAAACTAGGCCGAAATACGAATCCCAATACATTTGAACGATTTGGATTTGGCTCTAGTTTTGGGAAGTTGGATTGGGAGTGCCCAAAAAAGCCACCAAAATAGCTAAAATTAGAGAGGATTTTGGGATAGCCCAAAAATTGGGAAGGGTTTTGGGCTTCTATTAGAGACTAAATTTTGTTCATAATTCCCAATTATTGGTTTTAAGAATAGTTTTGGGAAGCTCTAGGAGATGCTCTAAGTGGACTTTGTAAGAGCATCTCCAAGAGAATCCCTAAAAATGGATCCCAATATACCTATATTGGGTGTCATCCTAAATTTTTTGGGAGCAAATTTCACCTCAATCTCCAACAGATTCCCAAAATATGGATCCCAATACATTTAAACTAGGCCAAAATACGAATCCCAATACATTTAAACGGTTTGGATTTGGCTCTAGTTTTGGGAAGTTGGATTGGGAGTGCCCAAAAAAGCCAACAAAACAGCTAAAATTGGAGAGGATTTTGGGATAGCCCAAAAATTGGGAAGGGTTTTGGGCTTCTATCGGAGACCAAATTTTGTTCCTAATTCCCAATAATTTGTTTTAGGAATGGTTTTGAGAAGCTCTTGGAGATGCTCTAAGTCCACATTTTCCCATTTCATTTAAGGAAACAAAAGTTACAAACAAACCTAACAATCATCAGAATTCAATTAAGGAAACTGATATCTACCGCCAAAATATATCTAGGAAGTTATATGCTTCACAACCAGCTATCCATGAACTTAGCACGTTTATTGATTTCCTTACGAGAATAATTAGAACTTATATTTTCAACTGTTGTTACATATGATGAGTTAGACTATTGTACTAACGTTAACATTTCGGTCCTGAGTTAGACTATTATACTAACGTTAGCATTTCGGACCGAAATGTTAACGCTTCAAAATTAATGTTATCGTGTCCGAAATCACGATTTATGGTGCTCAATAAATATTTTATATAAAAATATTAGAGAATACAAAATTTTTTCATTTTTAGAGTTTTCTAAGTATTTGTTTTGCGTTTTTGAAAATAGAATGTACAAACATCAATATTTTATTAATATTTATGAGTTTTTTTTTTTTCTAAAATTCAAAACAAATACTTAGAAAACTCTTAAACTTTTCAATATACCCATTTATTGGGTCTAAATGTGGATATTTGACGGATTTCAAAGCACCATCCGTTTTGTTATCATCTTATTATATGTTCGTAGACCATTGTTAATATCAATACCCATTTAAGCCTTTTGTTAATCTTTATCGTGTTATAGATTAATATGCTGCATTGTATCCGCATCATAATTCGAAGAATATATATGCTCAATCTAGAAACACTATAAATAGATATCTCAGATAAATAATAACTATTATCTTTCATTATATTTATGGACATCATCTATTCCATTTTAATACAAAATTTACCAAAACGTACGGTTGCAATAAAACAAATACAGTACTCTAATTAACCCCTCACAAAAAATATCCTTCTAAAAAAGACCCAAAACCTTCCCAAAATAGCTGCATAAATATTTTCAATCTCCCAAAAATAAACCCTCAAATCCCCCAAATTAGCCCTCCGTCCAAAAATAGAAAGCAATAAAAGAAATTATGTTCCTAAAAATAGGCCCTTTTGACCCCGTAATAGATTTTCAAACTCCTATATGAACCCTCCCTCCTCCCCTCTCTTCCCCATATCATATCCAACATCTCTCTTCTAAGTCTTCTCCTGTTATACATCTACTACTCCCTCTCTTTCAACTAAGCTAATTAATTAAGCTAAGGTACTCTAAGAAAGGCAGTAATTGTAAGTGATCATGGCAGTCAACGGTTCCGCAAAGGATCTGATCGTGTGCTTCGGCGAGATGCTCATCGATTTCGTGCCGAATGAGGCGGGAGTCTCCCTCGCGGAATCTGCTGGGTTCATTAAGGCCCCCGGTGGTGCACCGGCCAATGTCGCCGTGGCCATCACCAAGCTCGGCGGAAAGTCGGCCTTCGTCGGGAAGTTCGGCGATGACGAGTTCGGTCACATGCTGGCCAACATCCTGAGGCAGAACAACGTGAACGACGAGGGGGTGTTGTTCGACCAGCACGCCCGCACCGCGTTGGCCTTCGTGACCCTCAAGGCTAACGGCGAGGGGAGTTCATGTTCTACCGCAACCCCTCTGCCGACATGCTCCTGACTGAGGCCGAGCTCAACTTCGACCTCATCCGTCGCGCCAAGATCTTCCACTACGGCTCCATCAGTCTCATCTCCGAGCCGTGCCGGTCCGCGCACATGGCCGCGATGAAGGCAGCGAAGCAGGCCGGTATCCTCTGCTTGTACGACCCGAACGTGAGGCTCCCGT
Organism: Cyperus esculentus; assembly: GCA_030179965.1. NCBI lineage: Eukaryota > Viridiplantae > Streptophyta > Magnoliopsida > Poales > Cyperaceae > Cyperus > Cyperus esculentus. The sequence continues at coordinate 5,552,042 of JASGLE010000012.1, forward strand.
TGTGGCCATCAGCAGAGGCGGCCCGCGAGGGTATCAAGAGCATCTGGAAGGAGGCCGACTTCATCAAGGTGAGCGACGAGGAGGTCGCGTTCCTGACACAAGGCGACCCGCAGGACGAAGCCAACGTGCTGTCTCTCTTTTACGAAGGACTGAAGCTCCTTGTCGTCACCGACGGAGAGAAAGGGTGCCGGTACTTCACAAAGAACTTCAAGGGAAGGGTGTCCGGCTTCGCTGTGAAGACCGTCGACACGACAGGTGCTGGCGACGCCTTTGTTGGTGCACTCCTGGTGTCGATTGCCAAGGACGACTCGATTTTTGAGAACGAGGAGAAGCTGAGGCAGGCGCTTAGGTTCTCAAATGCGTGTGGCGCCCTGTGCACGACTCAGAAGGGAGCCATCCCGGCACTCCCGACTCCGGCAGTGGCCGAAGAACTCATTGCCTCGGCGAACTGAGATGGCCACCTGATTGAGATTTTAATTAGTTAATTCTATTGTTAAGCTGTTTTTTAATTTTATTTTCAGCAAGTGTGATGCAAGTTCTGTATCGATTCCAAGGAACAGTTGTTTATTGCTTTGTTGTTAAATAAAATTTTATGTTTCGTGTCAAAAAAAATTTTTTTTAAATACTTTAACAGTTTGATTCGGCTACTACTTTTATTGGATAATGATTTTGAATTTCATAATTAATAATTTGGATTCATTAGTTAATCTATAATAATATTGTAAAATTTGTAGCTACTATCTCTATTGGGTACAATTTCATATATACGATAAACAATATTACAATATTAAACGGATGATTATTTGCATGAAAAAAAAAAGGGATGATTGTAAGAGGTATCTAGTATAATGGCATACATTTTAGAATTTAGAAATAGCATTCTTATATATAACCATCATCCAAAAAGTTACAAATACAAGTACTCTTTAAGTCTTTATTGGATTCGCATCTCTTCGTTCGAGCCTGTAATTGGGCTCACCTAAACATAATGTGTGCATCCTTAGACCTTAAATCCAATATTTGCAAATTACAAGTGCCATTTAGAAAATAAGAAAATAAAAGAAAAGAAACGAAAATAACAACAAATTACATAACTACAGCAGAAAAGAGAGTAATATTTCTACGAACACCGGTACACCTTTCATCGAGGCACAACACAACAGAACCTATCGATTGAAAAATATTTAAACAATCTTATGGATACATTTTTCATCCTCTTTTGAGGTTGAAAAATATTTTAGTATTTGATTGATTGAGATTTTTTAAAAGTGATACATTGTTTATTAACGGTCATGATATTAGCCCCTTTAAAAATTATTTATAAAAATCACCAAATAACTTTTTTCATATTCTACTACAAGCACCACCCGTGTTTTAGGTACCCAACTCAAAAAACTCGTCCAACTCGAATCCGGCCCCGACCCCGACCTGAGTTTCAGGAAAAGGCAAACTAATCCAAACCCGACCGACCCTATCCGGCCCGACCCGTGTTTTAGGTAAAGTCAAACTGATCTGAACCCGCCCTGACCTGAATGACCTAAACCGGAAATAACCTAGGAATAAAGGTGCAAAATCTGGCCATATCCGAAAAATCTGTCTGACCCGAACCCGACCTGCCTGAAAAAAATGCCGGCAGGCGTCAACTCGATACCCGACCCGACCTGATATGAACCCGAAAAAATGCCGGCAACCGTCAACCCGATACTCGACATTTATACAAAATTTTAGTTGACCCTCCACACTTCGAAATGATTATACTAAATATTATTTGAGAGTATATCAATATAAAATTATTATTGAAAATTTTCATAGTGGTTGTATAAATGTTATTGAAAATTTTCATAGTGGTTGTATAAATGTTATTTCATTTACGTAAGTTTGAAAAGTGATTATATTAAATATGAAAATTATATATATCAAGATGTAAGCCTTAAAAATTAAACACTTAAAAAATTAAACACTTAGAATGAGAGATACACTTGGGAATAGTTAGGGGCTCTAGAATAATTTCTTATTTATTAATATTGTACAGCTATTTATTTTAAAAAATTCAAATAAATATTTAAAAGTTTTTAAAAATAATTTTTTTTATCAATAACATTCTGATATTTTTTATTTATATATATAAATAAAATGAAAATTGGGGGTGGTTATTTCATATGTTTGCATATATTTTTGTAGGTGGAAGAAAAGGGTTCAAGCTCAGTGTAGACTGTGCATGTACTCAATAAAACATCAGAAAAGCCGCTAAAGGCAGGCAGGCCAGGCGTAAAGAAAAGAGAAAAAAAAAGAAAAGCGGCTTTTGCTTTGCTTTGCTTCCTCAGTCGACACAACACAACACACAACACAGTCTTTTCGTCATGTCTTCTTTTCTTCCACTCGCCTTCTTCGATTAACTCCCATCCATCCATCCATCTCCATGCGCTTCCCTCTAGCGGCCAAACCCTAGACCGAGCAAGCAAGGGGGCGCGAGAGAAAGAAAGATGGACAGCTTCCCCGGCGTGGCGGCCGATTTGCAATCCCTCCAGGCCTCCATGCACGCGATCGAGCACGCCTGCTCCCTCATCCAGGTAAGCTCCGATCGATCATCGACTCTTCCTTGATTTGTGAGGAGGGAATCTGGGATTGACTCGCCTCGTCTGATTAATATGCAATGTTATCTGCTGCCATTAAGAGCGATACCTGTTGTTGTTGTTGTTTTTGTAGATGCACATGAATCCTGCTGAAGTGGAGAGGGTCATTGGCTCGCTTCGTTCCTCTTCCATGCCTTACCAGACCTGCCGATTCATTCTAGGTACCTAATTTTTCTTTTTAGAGAAAAGTGGCAGCCTCTTACTGTACTGTACCATACTGGCTAAAAGATTCCAGTTGATCAGTATAGAGCAACTATGCGTCTGACATCAATGCTACAGTTTTACAAAGTAATCGCTAACCTGATCTAACTAAACCCTTAAGTTTTACAGTTATGATCCTTGACTTTCACTAAGCATCGACAACAATGTAGCCGACTAGGATTTTTCATCCATGTTCGAAAAACATGGATTAAGCCTCCTTTTGCCCAAGTCTTAATCCCTACTCGGCTCCTTAAGGAGACTCTACCCCTGGAATAAGCCTCTGTTTAGCTCTTTAGCATGGATTAAGCCACAGAAATGTGAGCTTCTTAGCATGAACTGAATTTTAATCCTCGTTGTGTTGCCAAACAGGCCAACAGTTATTGTCAACTAGTGTAATGTACCAAAAGTTATATATGAAGGTAAATAACAATCAAGCTGGTACCATCTGGTATTCCACTAGAAATTTCTAATTTTTCTTATTTATTTATTTGTTTATTTATTTGTTGTTTGTTTCATCAGAAGCATCGCAAATGGCAAGTGCAAGATTTCAAGCTGCCGGTGCAATAGGTGATGCTGCAATTAGAGAATGGGCACTCCTTACAAAAGAGAACAAGAGAAGCTTAATACTGTAATTCTCAAATTCCTTACACATTACATAAGAGCTTTTAATTGTGATTTTGAGCTAGTCAGCACCAATTTCAACAAGTGTCACATACTTTTGGCTAAATGAAAAACCTGATCGTCAAAAGTTTGTGGAAAGAACTTTTCATACTTCACGAGTATTTCACCTAATTAATTTAATGTTACATAAACTTGTGCCAGATTCTGTCTGAAGTATGTTATGGAACGTGCTAGTGCACCTGACGCGTACGTACAGTCCAAGGTTTCTTCTGTTGCAGCTAGATTGCTGAAAAGGACCTGGTAAGTACATGCACCATGAATATCATGGTTTCTAACAAATATCCTTGTGCACTCATTACCTTCTTTTAGTGCTTGCTTGTAGACTATCAGCTCATGTCCCCACTGTTCTTACTTTCATATCCTTTATAAATCTTTAATTGATTATGTATGCTTTTTGTTTGCTCTCTAGGTTAGAATTTTCGGAAGCAGAGAAAGTGGCTATATTCAATGAGGTGCCTTAATTTATTCTTTTCTATAAAAATCTGCAAATGAATGTTGGTAATAACATGTTTCAGCTGTTATACTGTTCTTTTGGCTTTCAGGTAAAGCAATCTATAGTCGGTGTACATGGCTGTGACCCACAGTATGCTGGGATTCATTTTGTCGAGTTGCTGGTATATATATCTTGACTAATGATTCATGCACTATACCTCATATAATAAAGTTATATATTTTCTGAATCCATTTTGGGGATGCTTATGCAGGTGTCAGAATTCTCACCTTCAACCTCATCAGCTATGGGTTTACCAAGAGAATTTCATGAACAGTGTCAATCATCTCTTGAAATTAATTATTTGAAGGTATTACTAGCATCATTTATTTAAATAGTTTTTACTTATGTATAAACGATAATTGATGCATCAGAGATAACTTGGTGAGGTTTATATTAACCAACCAGAGAACTAATATTAGAAGAACATCTGTTATAAAATCTCGTGTATCTAATCCTGTTTTTTATATGTTTCATGTTTAGGAGTTCTACTGTTGGGCTCAAGCTGCTATGTTGGGGCTGGCAGATAAAATTCTGAGCGCAAGTGGAAATTTGCCAGAAGAACGGGCTTGTTCTGGTGCAATCCGATTAATGTTCAATATTTTGAACTGGAATTTTACTGTTTCTGATAAATCTAGTGCCAAGTCAAATGTACTGCCATCTGGAATCAGATATGATGCAGTGGTGTTGAAGAAATTTGATCGTACTCTTATTAAGGTAGTTCTGCTCTTCTTAAAAAACGGAAGTTTAGATATAATTCTGAAACATTAGAAACAGTAGTGGTGTTTGTTGCTTGCTTGCTCCAGAAAATCAATGTGCCCTCCAGTTGTACAGCAGGTGTCCTCATGTTGATGGATGATTATGAAATGAGTACCACTTGGGTAGAGCAGTGAAGAGGTTCAGACATTTTTTGGCTTCTTTTCACTTATTTTGGTTATTTCAACTTTGAGCTCATTTAAATCTATTAGCTCAAATACTTGTTAAGGACCAAAATAATAAATTTGAGGTTATGAAAACCTAATCCTGATATGAAAAAGTATGCATGTTTACTTGAATGACTTGCACAGTTAGTAGAAATGTCAAAATTTGAGAGTTAGCAGGCAAAAAAAGACTTTGCCAAACCTCAGTATCAATGTAGTTTGACTATTGGAGTCTCAATCTTAAGTTTGAGACTTTTTTATAATGGAGTTGGTAAAGGCCTACTCAATATATCATTAAAACAAATTAAAAGACTACAAGATGGAATATACATAAAAAATAGAAATCCAATTAAGAAGATATTTACATATGGGGAAAAAAATAACAATGGGAGCGGTCAACCCAGCGACGTGAAGAGGTGAGGTGCTATATGGAGACAGTGCGGGGCTCCATGTGAGGTGTGAAGAGGCGAGGGCGAGAGGCAGAGTGGTGACAGCTCAGATGCCAAGAGCACCTGGGAAAGAGGGAGAGTACTCAACAAAGGGTCAACTGTGTGGAGGAGAAGGTGATGATGCAGATAGAGAGGGTTTGGCAGCAATGGCGGCAGGTAGGTCTTATCATGAAAAGGAGTAATGTACAGGAGAAAGATGAAAAAGAGAGTAAAAGAATGGAGAATATACAGAAGAGGCAGGGGAGGCCTGCAGCGGAGCGATCTCCCTTCCTAGGGGTTCTTCCTTTCTTTTTTTCTTTTTAGCTTCTGACTTTGCTTTTCTTCCATTCAAGAGTTGCTCAAGGCGACTCATGAGGGATTGTTGACTTCCGATCAAGAGCCTCTGAGGTGAGAGACACACAAGCTTCGAACCGACAAGACAAAAGTTCATCGACTCAGATTAAACTGAAATTAATTTGACATTAATTTCATATTTCTTGGATTATTTTTTCCACTTGCCCGACCCTTGACTTGACCAAAATAATTAAATTCAACTTAAACTGAAATTAATCTGACCTTTCTGCATATTTTTACATGCTTTTTTTTTTCCCCTAAGCTAAAGCCTACTGACTGCAAGTAGAGGGTAGTATTACATATTCGTAACCTTGTTATAAATAAATTTTCTCTTCTTTTGTGTTCTAGCCAGGACCAACATGGAGGGACACACTCATTTCTTGTGGACACACCAACTGGCTATTAAACTTTTATAGCACATTGAGAGAGAAGTATTCGTTTGATACATTGTGGAAAGATTCTCCCCTGGCATACTCTACTCGACAGCTAATTGTGCAACTCTGCTCCTTGGCTGGGGCAGTTTTTCCTTCTGGTACATTTTTCTTATATTAAGACGTATAAGAAATCTATGATTGGATCTAGTATCTTTTGTTATATATCACTTGCAATATGCTTTTAGTAAAAAGAGATTTAACAATGTCCCATGCAACCAAGCCATATAATTGTTGGCCATGAGTTGTCAACTTGTGACTTATTGCTAGCCTTTGTAGCTACTTATAATTTGAGCTTCTAGGCCATTTACACAACCAAAAAAAAAAAAGTATTTAAGCTCACTTAAGGCTTTGAATATCAGCAAAACACCAAAAAAAGGAAAACAAACTTTGATGCTGCACCATGGAAATTATGTCGTGGGTTCAGAGATTTAATTATCAATTAAAGATGTTGGTGTCAGGAAAGTAGACTGATTTTTTCTTGTTCCATTTTTGTTTAAATTTTCTTAGATAATGGAGAGACTCAGATAAAGCATATAATACAAATTCTGTCAGCCATTGTACCGTGGGTAGAGCCTCCAGATGTCATCGCAGCATCAATACGATCTGGTGGAAGTGAAAGGTCCCCTTTAAGCCTTTTTCTTTTTAGGCAGTAAATTAATAAGCAGCTGTGGACTTTTTTTACAAAGGCATCAAATATTTTTTAAGCTGCTTATTCTGTTTCCATTATGTATTTATTTCGACAGTGAGTTGGTAGATGGTTGCCATGCATTGCTTTCTATGGCGTCTTTGACAACTACAGCTCTCTTTGATAAACTCCTGAACTCTTTGAGGTGATAAATTGAACTAAGATGGTATAATGCTTAGAAGAAAAGGTTAAAATCGATATGAGCCAATTAATCCCATGGAGATTATTTTTCTTTTTCTTTTTATCAGGCCTTATGGTACTATACACCTTTTGGCGGCCTTAACATGTGAGGTAGTGAAGGCCTCAATGAATAACCAGAGTGAAGAGGAGACTTGGGTTGAGGAGTCTCTTGATATCTTACTAGAGACATGGAATGTTATTCTTGAGGTGGTTTTACATTTTCCTCTTAGTCCCCTCTATCCCTACAAAAAGAAAAGGACAAAAAAGTACAACTCATTTGGGCATTTTGACTTGATGTTATAATTAGCAACCATACTTAACCAATGGTTTTTGTCATTTTCTTATATCTATCCTTTGCTCCCTCATTGGTGAAGATGCATGAAAAGAGTCTCATTTGCTTCTTGTTATGTTAACAGGGAATGGGTACTGACAGGAGCTTAATTTCAACTGATGGTGTTTATGCAGCTTCAACCTTATTTAATGTCATTGTTGAGTCACATTTAAAGGGTAAACAATTAACTTGAACAGTAATTCTTTTAGATGCCCTAACTTGCTTGGGATTGGAAGGCTTCGTTGTTGTCGTCATTGTTGTTGTAAATCTTTTAGATATCACTCGGCTACAACCATGTGACAAATAAAATCTTCTTTCAAGCATTTGAGCTTTATTATGACCCAATTAGGTCCCTCTTTGTTGATATAGTAAAAGGGGGAAGAAAATGGATTTGGAGGTAGTAGAGAACTGTGAAGAAGAGATTAATTGAAAGGTCCTTATTCAAATTGCTTTTGTGGCAGAAAAGATATGGGAATGACCTGATTGGGACAACATGAAAGTTCAGAAGTGTTTAGGGAATAAAATTGAAGGAACATGTTCACTTTACCATTAAGTTACATTTTAGTGACCTCTGAAGTATCTTAATTCTGATGAGAGCTTTCCATGTATCAGGAGTTTTCTTTATTAACACAGTTTGCTAAACATGATTCTCCTATAATTTGTTTCTTTCCGGCAGCTGCTGCTGATTCTGCCTTTGAGGATGCAGACAATTCTGAGTACTTTCATGCCTCTATATCAAGTAAGTTATAACATGAATGGTTAAAATTGATCATAATGATAACACTTCTATACTGTTGTGCTAAATGCCAGAACTCGCTTTTAAAACTGTTTGTTCAAGATAATAGAAGCTCACGTTAACTTAGAAGGGCCTAATAAAGAGTTCAGTACAAGCAAATGAAGTTGTTAACTTGATATTAAAACAATCGACTCTACAATGTAACAATACCTGCACTCCTAAATGTTATATTGAATGTGGATAAACTTGTATGAGACTGTATTCTGTTTTCCTTTATTGTTGAGAGCCTGTGATTTTGCAGAGAGAGATGAGAGGTTAGCTTCTTATGCTCTTGTTGCGCGCCTGGCAGCTGAGTCAACTGTCCCTTTTCTTGCAAGGTTATTTGAAGAACGCTTTTCTGCCCTGAGCCAGGTTTGCTTCTCTTAGCTAGTTTTGACCTCTGATTAAAACCTGTCTGGCCTAACTGAACTGATTGAAACTGAAATATTCAAAAAGGTTATTGACTAAGGCCCAAAATGGAGCTTGCTTCTGACTTCATGACTTATAATAAATCTACCCATACACCGACTTCCAAACATTTGTATTGTAATTCAGCAGCATTGAGTGCGAGTAATCTGAAATGGGAAATATCATAAGACCTCACTGACCAAAACGCTGAAACCCCAAAGTGGTCTCCTAAAAAGGCTTATGTAATTGTGCTGTAACCAAAAGTAAAGATATTCTTTCAAAGCTCTAAAATATATTATGTGGGACAATAACCCACGGTGATCTCTACCTGTAGCAATTTGAAGCTGAATTGATCAGAAGTCCAACTAAGGCCAAGCCTGCATGACTATACTGAAGATATTCTTAACTGAGCACACCAGAACACGTGAAAATTCAATCCCAAACAAACCCCATATTTATCCTGAATTCTTATCCAACTTGGTCTGAACCATATGACCCATCTGCTTTTGCATTTGTATTAGTTTATCTCTCTTTGAAACATTTTTTTGTACCTCTTGATTGGTCCTGAACAGGGACTTGGCAAAAGTGACCCAACACATACACTGGAAGAGTTGTATTGGCTTTTACTGGTAACAGGTCATGTTCTAACAGATTCCGGAGAAGGCGAGACATTGCTTGTAAGTTGCAATTGGCTTCAAAGTTTATCTGGGTGTACAAATATTGTTTTCTTTTTTTCTTTTTGGTTTTTGTTTTGCACCTTGTGCCTCTCATGTATGTACTGAGATTGATTACAGCCAAAAGGTAAAAACTGGTGAGCCTGATTTTAGTCAGATGGGCTAGAAACTTAAAGGTTAGGGTCATAGATGTTCACAATTAATGGAATTAAAGTTTTGTTACATAAACATCTATATATAGGCGGTCATTTGAAACAATCCTGCAACGCTTGTGCATGATTTGCAAATATGAAATAACAGGCTTTGTTTTGGAGAAATTGTAAGTTGTGCAATTCAAATTTCACTCCTATATTTGCTATTTCACAATAGTACTCTTGAAAGTACTTATGTGTATTGCAGATCCCAGAGCTACTTCAGGCAGCCTTTTCAGATGTGGTGGAAGCAGCACAACATCCAGTCGTCATGCTTTCATGGTATAGTTTGTCATTAGTTTGATCAAGAATATGAAAGGCAATTACCATAGATCTGATTTCTTTGTTCGCAAGCATCAGCTGAAAACATAATGGTTCATGGCAACTAGACAAGAACTTCCCATCTTAAAGCAACTGTAAAAAATGCCTTAAAGTACAGCTTCAGGTGGAATCTGTACATCCTGACTGTCTTGAACTGAGACCATAATATTTATGTGGCTGGGATCTAGACCATATTCTTTTCATGGTCTTACCTTTTCTGTTTATTTGGGTTTCAAATTCCTAAATTACCTATTTTTCATATATTTTCCCCCCTCCATTATAGGTCCGTTATCAATTTTTCAAGGCAGTGTCTAGATCCTGCAATCAGAGCAGCATATTTTAGTCCCCGACTCATGGAGGTATATTACTGCATTACCATCTTCAAAGTAAAATCAACCTTGAATTGATACAGATGACATTTTAGTTAGTTCAAGGGCTGGTTTACTCGGTGGAAGACCAAGATTATCTCCTAGCTCTCCCTCTGCTATCACAAATTCTCAGAATACTAACTGGTGAAAGATTTAAGTGGCTGTTCTGTGAACATGCTTGTAAGGTAGCTCTGACCAGTATTATTAGATGTGACTGGAACTAATAGTGCCTCTTTTGGTGTTATACAGGCTGTGGTTTGGTTCCTTGCAAGATGGGTGGCAACATACCTAGTACCACTTGATACTAGCATGGTTAACATTAAACCAATTGATGGTGATGGTGTGTTGACAAATGGGTCACAATCTTCCAGAAAAATATTGCAAAGCTTTGGCTGGCAGAATAACCAAGGGGACATTATTCTTGATTTGGCTATACAAATTTCTCTGGTAGCACTGACTGTGTATCCTGGTGAAAATGAGCTTCAGGTATTTGGTTGAAGAGCACCAAACCATCCATTCTGCATAGCAAATTGAACTTACTCAAACCTCATGGACTGTGTTGTCATGAGTTGGATCTTTTTTATATTGTGTTTAGATGAATTTTTATGAGGTGAGGTTCCTGCTGGTAGTATAAAAGGAGGTTTTACCCATCTAGAAACATTATTAAGTAATAAAACAGAGGTTGAAGTCTGTTAGGAATTGAACGTTCTTTCACACAAGGATATATAAAGACCATTATAATTTATTGCTGAGTACCTATTCATTTAGCCCTGCATTTCCTTGAATTGTTGAGCCAAATTATAAGTATTAAAACATGATAAACAGTAAATGGGTCCGGTCAGGTTATGAACCGCAAACCTCTAACCCACTTGTGAGTTAGTGGTTTTGGGAAGCGAGGCACATACTTGATCCTTAAATTTATTGATTTAGGCCTATTGGGTTAGTTTGGATCTAACATTACAGCCTTAGTAAAGATTGTCAAGTAATCAAATTTATGTTTTTCAGGCACTGACATGTCAAAAACTACTGGCTGTGCTTGTTAGAAGGAAACATATTTGCACTAGACTTGTTCAGTTGGTTAGTTCAAAACTTTAAACTTTCGTTCCTAGTAATTTTACATTTTCACCGTTCTATGTTGAATTTTTCATTTAAGTTGTCGATTTGATTTATGTTACCTAATTTATATTTTATCTTGATTTGTTCTCTTTTCCTTTGTCCTTCTGATACATTAAGGAATCATGGCGAGAAATTGCAAGAGCTTTTGCAAATGAAAGTATCTTGTTTTCAATCAGTGGTCGATCACAGGTAATAACTGTCTGCTCTTATTTGTTTGCTGTGACATTTACATACTCACTGATTAAGTTATATATTTGGAAATTTTTTAAATTGTGTTTGTGCATTTTTGTGTTAAGCGTTCTCTTGCAGAAACACTCATCTGTGCAGCTTCATGCCTAAAAGATTCTGAAGCTTCACTCCAGTGAGTCAAGTATACAGTTTTTGTCAATTTTATATTTTTCATACTAGGTTTATTAATTTCTTTTATTGTATATATTCATGTAGGTATTTGAAAGATGTGATAGGACCTATGACAGCCTGTCTTATTGAGAACACTAGCAGAAGTGACCTCAAATCAGTTGCACAGCAGGCAGATGCGATTTATATGGTAAGCATAAGTCATACCGTGAGCAGTGGTGGACCTATGTTAAGGCAACCTCAGGCCTATGCCTGGGCTAATTTTATACAAACAACCTTCAAAATAATTAAATTTCTTGTTAAATCGATAGAAATATAGTATAAATTTTAATGGTCCCTGGCTTGGAGCCTTGGACTTATTGATTGAGATATTGAACTGTCTATCTACTGTCTACTGGTGTGCCTATGCTTAATTAGCACCCTGGACCTGCCTCTGACTATGAGCCTTGAATTGCTGTATTTGTAACAAATCTGTCCAGCTTAACAGTTCATCATAAGACTTGTAACTGCTCGATAGTAAAATAGGTGTTATAGGTATGTGCATCTGGGTTGTAATAATCTTGGATTTGTCTTTTGTGCTCCATACTTCTTTAGTTTCTTGTCATTTAACTTTCAAAATCTGCTTGGGTGCTGCTAGTCCTTATGTTTGTTCCATTCTTGGTTGCTTTTGGGGTTGATTTGTTTCAGATACTATGGCAATTCAGGTGATTTGATGTATGTGTTACTTAGTATGTAAAATCTGAGTGGCTTCTATCTTTCATAAAATTCCCATTTAAGTTGTTTTCAATTGAGGTATGGATAGGATATGCAGAGTTGGGTTGGCAATTTATAATTAAAGAGATTAAAAAAAAACATAAAAGAGAAATCTCATGCAGCAGTGCAGTACTATACTGGCTAAATAATCTGTACCCGTGAAAAGCAAATATTTATTGTTGGAAATATGTAGGTCAGTTGCTTGCTGGAAAGGCTAAGAGGAGCTGTTAGGGCTACTCAACCCAGGACTCAAAAGGCTATATTTGAAATGGGATATGCTGTCATGAGCCCTCTTTTATCTCTCCTTGAGGTTTACAAAAATCAGGTATATATTTGAAGTTTCTATATATCATGACACATTCTAGTGCATGAGTGGAAGTGTTATGTTCTGTTTTTTTATCCCCTAATGTCGAGGAGTTCCATTGATTGGCATAATAAAATTACGGAGTTTAGTTGTTCTCACCATTGTGTATGATCCAGTTGTATAAGACATAAAGGACCCAAAATGTGAATCAAATCTTTTTTAAGAAAATTATGCAATTTGCTCTTGTAAAGCTTTAACTAGCAGTATTATTTTCAATATTCTACCGAGGTTCTGGTCTTGTGCTTGAATTTCATCTTAATTTTGAAATATGATGAAATAACACATCTGCAAATTTTTTTTTTAGTCAGGAGTTGTTTACTTAATACTCAAGTTTGTGGTTGATTTTGTCGACGCACAACTTGCATTTCTTGGTGCAAAAGAGACCTCGATTTTGGTTAATTTTTGCATGCAGCTTCTCCAAATTTACTCTTCCCACAATATTGGCAAGGTATTGAATGAAGTCTTCTTTAGGTTATCTTATATTCTCATAAATAGAAAAAAATTAGTACTGTTTGCAAAGCTGTTCAAATATTGATTTGATTTGTATACAAAAGAAAGAAAATTATTAGTAATGTTGTTAGTCAATGGAAACTGATCTTGCTTTTCTAGATATCGGTTTCTCTTTCTTCGAGCTTGAGGAGCGAGTCGCAATCAGAGAAGTACAAGGATTTGCGTGCTTTACTTCAGCTTCTGAGAAATATGTGTTCCAAAGATTGGGTATGGCTTTTATTATATAATTTCTAATTTCATATTTGGAGATCATACCAAAATTTCTACTTATTCATAGTATGAAACTTATATGGTAAACAAGCAGGTTGATTTCTCAACTGATGATGAACATGAAGATAGCCCAGACATTGCTGAGGTACATAGATTTTGTAATTCAAGATATCCATATGATTGCTTATAAATTCTTATTATATATGTTTGATATTTTCAGGTTGTATATGTCGGGCTTCACATTGTTACCCCTTTGATATCTCTTGACCTGCTCAAGTATCCAAAACTCAGCCGTGATGTAAGTGCTATGTAAACATATAACACTGGCAGGTGGGAGAGTATATGGTATCTCATATACACAAAACTATGAATGATAAATATTGTACAAATCCTACAGAACACAATATTATTGGTCTCTCAAGTGAATAAGTGATGCATATCTTATGTACCTCTCTTTACTCGAATCCTTACCACTCCCTACGAAAATCTAGAAATTCAAAGAGATAAGATGGGTTATTGGTGACACTTGAGAGAATCAGGATAATATATACTTTTGAATAGGTTTCCATGAGATAACGTATATTTTTTAATTGACCAGTACTGATGGACAATGAAAAGTTTCATAATTGCAGAATAACTGAATGCAGAATTTTTTCTTGATAAGTGCAAGTTTTATCATGTCCTCAATTTCAATGTAAAGCATGTGAGGCATTAATTTGGTATGCTGAGATGAACTTGCTATTCTGATGCCTATTTGGGGGGCATGTTGTGTAATATTTGAGTCATTGAAACTTTTTTCCAGTATTTTGCGTTGGTGTCACACATGTTGGAAGTGTACCCTGAAAAGGTTGCCAGATTAAACAAGGATGCCTTCACCCATATTATTTCAACATTAGATCATGGAATACACCATCAGGTATTTCATTTTGTTTATAACTTCGGAAGGAGAACATGCATAAACACATTTTAGTTACTATTATACACTGAAAATTCTTTGTATCTGAATTGTTTATTAATACATGATAATTGGAGAAAAAAGTAGCCTTGTTAAAAAATATGCCACTTCCGATGGTTACTTCTTGCAACTGTATCCCAAAGTGCCAAACACATGAACTTACGGAATAACCAATATAATTATAATATTGATAGAAGGATTTTCTGTATTCGGGCATGATAGCTTCTGTGTGATGGAAGCTCCATGCACTAAACAAGGAGTAAAATGTGACAATCTCAAAGAGAATGCGAAAGTTAGTGCATCAGAAAATGATCTAGGTGGTTAATTTTAATTAGATTTGGCCAGTCAGGCATATGGCTCCTCCTTTTGCATATCGTCCATTTCAATTTTGACCATTCGATATTAACAGGACGTAGACGTTGTTGAGAACTGTTTAGCTGCCATTAGTGCCCTCGCATCCTACCATTATAAGGAGGTGTCATTGGGTAAGGAGGGGCTCAGTTCGCTGCTATTGGAAACACCGGGGTCAAATGGCTTATTGCAAGCAAGTGTAACTGACCATTTTTTGAGATTGCTCCTTCGGAGTCTTCTGTTTGAGGATTTCAGGTTAAGCATCTAACATGTCTTTTCTGATCATTAAGTGAAGCTCATAATTTGATTGCGGTTATTCCTCTTTCTGTGTGAATTATGGATCATAATTTCCCAAAAAGTAAAATAAAAGTCCCCTGGTTTTGTTGTGAGCTGAGATGTACATATTCACATATTTTCCTGCCTATGCTGCTTGTTTTCCTTTGTCATTTCTTTTGATGGGTAAAAAAAAATGCTTGGTATAATTTTGAGTCATCATGATCCACCTTTGCAGGGTGAATAAATGAAATGGTGATATCTTGCTTCTATTTTTGTTGATTTTTTTATTTGTTGCATTATATTTTGAAGAATGGAGCTAGCCGCTTCCGCCGCAGATGCTTTTCTTCCTTTAATTTTGTGCGAGCAGGAGCTTTACCAGGTCTCCTTTCTCCCCCTTATTTTTTCCCCTAAATTCGGAGTCCGAGAGCTTTTATATGATCTTCAAGTTGATTGAAATTTCGTCTTATGCAGAGGTTGGTTCAAGAGCTGCTGGAAGGCCAATCAAATCCAGTTCTGAGATCAAGGCTGGCAAGTGCATTTAATTCTCTGACTAACTCGAACAACCTCTCGATTTCTCTCGACCGACCGAACCGTCAGAGGTTCAGAAAGAACCTTCATTATTTCGTGATTGAGATTGCTGGTTTTATGAGGGTTAAATGAAATAGATAAATGATGGGTACCCTCTTTGATAGCAAGCTAATGCTAGTGGTGCCCCCGGTGCATAGCGCAACTGGTTATGGCATAATTCCTCCATGGGGAATGCAGGGGATCGATCGAATACAGCTCGGGTGGGTTTAGTGGTGTGGTGTGTGTGAGTAACCTATGGGCTTTGGAAAAAAAAAAACAAAAGAAAAGAAAAATAAAAAGAAGGTTATAGCTAGTGGTAGCTCAGAAAATTTTTTGGTCTATTCATTTGTTTCTTTCTTTGGGGTGGTGCTTTTTTTTTTTTTTTTTTTAATTTCGGTTGGGGGTTAGGGGTCACTGCATCTTCGTCTTTGTACGTAGGAATGAAATTTTGATGTATATTCTTTAATTTTGTGTTTTAACTAGTCATTGCTTCGTGGAAAAGAAAAAAAAAAAAAAAAGAAAGAAACGGAAAATTTGAAATATACATTACTATCCTCTACTAAAGTTCTGTTGGGGCCAAACGAATGATAAAAATATGTGCAAAAAAGTTGGGAAGAACTTTCTAGGCTTTACATATTTTTCTGCTCGACACTTGAATCAGCAAACAATTTCTAAATTAAATAGTTATGATAAAAATGTGTGGCAGATACAAGAAATGATGAAGAATAAATGGAATCTGATTTACAGGTAGTCAGGTATAGTCGTATAGACGTATAATATGTAGCATATATAGCACTGCAGGAATCACCTTCACCCAATCTCGATTGTTTTACTATTTTACAGTTTTTATTCATAAGGGAATACAATATTGGATTTTTTTTTTTTTTTATCATTCATCATAAAAGGATGAAATAGTAATCTAATTACTTGGATGCAGCAAAATTACTGGATCATATATGCAGGATTTGCCAGATTTGCGGCTCGTTTTTATTGTACTGGCCTAAACTTTCTCTTGAGGTGGCAAATATGTTGCCAAAGTTTTCATTAAAGGAAAATTATTTGCAAACACTGGCCTGAACTTATGCATATTATATAATATTTTTCTAAACTTTGTTATATTGTTCCAAAACTTGGCATTTCCAGACGGTCCAACGTCCAAAACACTTATCTTGTTTATCTCAATAAGCCTCTGGTGTGCCCCATAATGCAAGTTCCTTGGTGACGTATATGAAATAAAAGCATTTCGATCCCATAATCAACTTTCCCAGTCAAAAACTGGAACCAAAATAACTTTGTTAGATGTACTGCATTACAGAAAAATAAAAATGCGCTCTATCTGCATTCTGGTACACCTACACTACAAACACAGTCAACGCCAAACTTGGACCACCTACCCATTTCATCATCAACCATTTACTCATGGAAGTGCACAACACAAACAATACACACAGTATTACTGAATTGGGTTTCAGCACTTCAGCCGAAAATTAACACCGTTCCATATTGGGTAGATCTGAAATTCTGAACTATGGCCTAGATCTGTGTTTGAGATTCTACTGTAATGTATGTATACAATGTTGTATGGATGGATGGATACCATGTTCGTCACATGCTCAGCAACAAGGCATCCGGTTGGGAATTAAATTCTTACCCTTACATTGCATAACTCCTAATTCTTATCCTTACTCAGATTGATCACCACTGTTGACGTATTTTAATGTCTCCACCCATTAAAACTTAAGACTCATATCAATTTTCTCAATTTAAGACCCATTACATATTATCTTAAAAATTTATTATAAGAAATAATAATTTCAGCTCAAAGCAAGACGTGGGCTCTTTCTTAACTAGTGTTAACAAAAAGCTTCCCATTTAATGATGTTAGAAAGATGATATGATATATGGTATCTGAGTTAAGGCGATATATTTAGATAAAATGTCGCATGTCCTAAATTAATATCATTCACAATTCATAAATTTGAGAGACCGAATTATACTAGAAAAAAAATAAAAAAAACAAACAACATTACTATCTTGATATCTTCCTTCCATGTTCCTCCTACATATCTATCTACCTGACAAATTTTTAAAAAAAGCATACCCAATGTATACAATTCGGCACATGAACCGTTGGATCTCTTCGGGATTCGGGCAAATGAGGGATGGGCCAGTGATAATGATACATTTACTATATACAGCCCAAGCCAGCTCACAAGTCGCAATCAAAACAAAATTTTCTTCACTCATCTAAAATTCTAAATTTAAAGGAATTATCAAAAGTAAAAGAGAGAAAATAAAAAGGAAGGATGTGGTGGGGTGAGGCCCTGCACGTGAAGGCATCAATGAGTACACACTGCCCTACACTCTACAGTGCACACACTATTTTTCAATTTATTCTTTAGTTCTCTCACTGTCACCGACAGACATTTCTCTAAACAAACCACACGCAATCTAATCCCTGCATCTCGTAACAATCCTACTCTCATTAAACCTTAATGCTTATTAAATAGAAAAACCTCTCTTTGCAAGTTGCAGTTTGGCAGCTAATGCAAGAAATATCCAACATTAAGAAAAAAAAATATTATATTGCTCAGTAAAAATTAAGAAAGAGAAATATTACGTGTCTACACTATAAACATCCGTAGATGATATATAGGTTGTGACAAATGGAACTCACAATATAACACTTACACTCATGTGTGTCTTCTATAGATGTTCATAGTGTGGACACTAGGTATGACTTATTAAAAAACGTGAAACATCTTGCGTATATTGAAAAACTGTTCATACATCATAGAGGTATAAAAAATGTAATAAATGTATCTCGAAATGTAATATATAGATAATATGTACAGTTTTTCTATAGACTCTATATATTACTCGAAAAACATACATCACATTTACAATTTAGGCAAAATTGGGTACATACCCATCAAAACTTTGGTTTTAAGATATTTGTCCATCAAACTTTAAATTTCGATATTCACCCATCAATTCTTCATTTTATCCTATATTTGCCCATCAAAATAGTTTTAGAATAAAATAAACAAATTTTGACATAGAAAAAGAAGATAAATATTATAAATAACAACTTTGCCCCTCCCTTCTTTTTCTTTCTTGGGTATTGGGTTGACAGCTGCCAATATTTTTTTGGGTCGGGTCGGGTATCGGGTTGACGTCTGCCGCATTTTTTCAGGTTGGGCGGGTTTTTCAGGTCTAGTCAGATTTTGCACCTCTATTCTTAGGTTGTCTCGGGGTTTTCGAGTCGGGTCAGGTCGGGTTCGGGTCAGTCTGACTTTCCCTGCTTCTTGCCTTGGAGAGATCAGTGGGGATGAGGGGAAGGACAAAGTTGTCAATTCTAATATTTATCTTTTTTTTTTTATATCAAAATTTGTCTATTTTATTCTAAAACTATCTTAATGAGCAAATATAAGAGAAAATAAAAAATTGATGGGTGAATATATAAATTTAAAGTTTGATAAATAAATAACTCAAAACCAAAGTTTTGATGGACATGTACCCAATTTTGACTACAATTTACATTTACATTTTTACGTTTACGGCGTTCAGATCTACACTCTCTCACACTCTTTTTTCACACTCATTCCTTCCTTGCTCTCTCTCCTTCTCACACAGTCTCTCTCTCTCTTTGTGGCATTGGGCTGTCACTCACTCACTCACTCACTCAGTCAGTCATCCAAATCGACGCTCATTCGCTCGCTTTCTTTCTGCCTGCCGCCGCGATTCTAGGGTTTGGATTCCGATTCGGGAGAGCGCGAGAGCGAGATCGAGCTGTTTTCATCCCGATCTCCGCTTCGATTCGCCGCCGGAGATAACATCAGATCAGGTGCGGTCTCCTTTGCTTCTTTCTTGAGATTATTACTTGTTCCGTGGTGGAATTTCGATAAGTGTTCTTGTTAGGGAGTGAGTCCTGTAACATTGCTGAATGAATTGTGAATTGTGATTGTGATGTTCAGTACATTTAGTTTTGGTCGGTGGAATGGAAGTACGAGATACGGCTGGCTCAGATTAGACTGATTATTGATGTCGCTTTCTTCAGCCATGGTTTGATCTTTAATTACGCTTTGTTTGCAACTGAATTCCTGCTGAAATGCGCATTTAAGGCGCAAAGTACAGAGGAAAATGTGAAAGCTGGGAAATGAAATCAAATGAAATGCTGTTAATTTTTCTTTTCTTTTCTGAGTATGTTATGTTTTCTCAAACTTGATTTCTGTACGTTGATGCGTAAAGAATTCAAAATTAGCTAAATATAAGGGGCTTCATAATTTCCTATTTTTGGTTTTTTTAATTTTTATTGGGATCATGAGGGGCTATGAGATTTCTAAACTTGGCAAATGTAGAAGATCTTCGGAGGATCCCTTCTTTCCTTGCATGTGTTACTTGGTTTTTGTTAATATTGTTATTTTTTTGGGTAAAAAATTGGAGTCTTCTACTTCTCCCTAATCAATTTTGTATATTTATTTTCCCCTCAATTATTTCAGGTTGACCAATATTGAAGCATCGCAGCTCAAGCCTTTGAAATTCTTCCCAGGAATGAGATAGTTCAGAGTATCTGATCCAAAATTGACTTCAACCAGAAGATTAATATTGATAATTCAAGATGAGAGGCGGTAGAAATGATGGATCTCAGAGCAAAAGAGGCGTTACCTTACTATGCACCATGATTGCTGGCTTGTTCTTTCTTTTCATGTACTTTGGCCCCTTTTTCGGATCAAAGGGACAGAGTGGAGCATTGGAGTATGGTACCAAATTTTCACGGCATTTAGGCTGGGTTTCTGATGATGATGGTGATAATACGAAGTCAGATGAATCCATATTTGAAAATGCAGTTCGGGTCAAGAGCTTTCCTGTGAGTTCATAACTATTGCCTCTTTCATTTCCTATGTTTTTGTTCTTAGTGTTGAAGCCTAATCTAAGATACATGTCTGTTGGAATTTCATTTTTTGTTAAAAAAAAAAATTCTTGTGCCCATTTAGATGTTCCAAGGTATCAGCATGGCCTCATGAAAAGATAACATGAATCTGTCCTGATTTACTCTAGATGTCCAAGCATCCTTTTCTCTCATTGTTTATATCATTGCTCTGAGGGTAAATATCAAAAAATTGTTATTAGCTCTAACAAATGTGTACATATGATCTCCAATTTGTGTTCCTATATTTTTCAGATATGTGTACCTAAAGTCCCAGACTACCTCTTCCACATGAACTGTCAAAAAAGAGAAAGGGGGAGAAATGTTAGTTTGGCTATACATTTTAAGAAAAAGAACTAGTGAGAGTGTTCAGTTGGATCGTTGATAGGAATATTTGTGATGCTTTCTTTGTTTGCATGGCCATTATTATAATTCTCTACATTTTGGGACCTATTGGATTATTTTGTGGCTGTCCTGGCATTTTGATTAATTCGTATCCTGTAATTTGTTGCAATGCTTGAGATTTCATTAGTTTTAATATTACTAACAGCAAAATCTTCCTTTTTTGCTTTTCATTTCGCTAGGTTTGTGATGCCAAGCATTCAGAACTGATCCCATGTTTGGATAGAAATTTAATATACCAAATGAGACTCAAACTTGATTTGAACTTGATGGAACACTATGAGAGGCACTGCCCCCAGCCTGAGAGGCGCTACAATTGCCTCATACCTCCTCCAAAAGGCTATAAGGTAATTACTAACTTACTGGAGCAATTTCACATGTGTCCTCAAAACCTCAACTAGCAGGTTCTGTTAAAAAAACATGATAGTGAAGAAATATATCTTATTGTTTTTTTTTTTTTCGCTAATATGTATGTGTGTTTTCTGAAAGAATAAATTTTCATAGCTAAATGTATCAGAATGAATGTATTTTAGTGACAATTATGGCTAGTAGTTTGTAAATTATCAGAAATAAGAAGCCTAGTTTGTAATTTGGATTTCTTCCTGTGTTGATGTAATATGGGTAGTCCTGTTCCCTAAGGAGGTTGAGGAAAAAAAATAAAACCTGGGAGAAATTGCATGAAAGAAAACTATTGGGAACATTACATATTAACAAATATTCGGGAAATATTGAAAGAATTAAGCATTGAAATGTAAATGCAGAAATTTGGCCTAAAAGAAAGCTATCTATTATACCCTTGGGGGGTCCTGAAGTTGTCGTGCTTGATTGGTTGACGAAAGCAATAACAGTTGTGTTTAATTCTAGGTGCCAATAAAATGGCCAAAAAGCCGAGACGAGGTTTGGAAGGCAAACATACCCCACACACACCTTGCACATGAGAAGTCGGATCAGAACTGGATGGTTGACGCAGGTGAAAAAATTGTCTTTCCTGGCGGTGGTACCCATTTTCACTATGGTGCTGATAAATACATAGCTTCCATAGCAAATGTACTCCATTCTATCTCTTCTTACTTACAGCAGTTCTCAAATTTATACATCACAAGGAGGCAAAAAAAAATAAAAATAAAAAGTCACATGAATTGACTGCAAAGCATGAGATCTATTCCACATTTAGATGGTTTTATTTTTATCTTTTGTATCTTCTAACCATGTCTGGCAGCTATCCTCACTCGACTCAATTAAATTATGTACTGTTCGACCTGCCATAGGCCCTTGACAAAGTCTACTGAAGGATGCTATTGTCAATTTCTAATAGATCTTCTATTATTTTATTTTTATTCTTTGGTATATAGATGTTGAATTTCCCAAATAGTAACATACACAATGACGGGCGGCTCCGAACTGTTCTTGATGTGGGATGTGGTGTAGCGAGCTTCGGGGGTTACCTTCTCTCTTCTAACGTCATTGCAATGTCATTGGCCCCAAATGATGTGCACCAAAACCAAATTCAATTTGCTCTTGAAAGAGGCATTCCCGCCTATTTAGGTGTTCTTGGCACAAAACGCCTCCCTTATCCAAGCCGCTCCTTTGAGCTTGCTCACTGTTCGAGGTTTGTACAATATTTTCATATTAGATTTTTGAGTTGGCACCCATTAACTATCTGTGCCTTTACATTTGCTGGTTCAGTATGCTATACAATAGTTCTATTCACTCTGTGACCTAAGATTATACTATAGTTGTCTGTCCAGTATTGAACTATCTATGTAGGTTTTCCTGTTCCAACCTGGATACTTACCTATCAAAAAATCTGTAGCAGCATTCTTATTATTGTGATGTTCGATATGAAAAAGAAGAATTTATATTATTCTTGACCTGTCCAATCAGGATTTACCTAGTGAATGCAGATTGGGTCCTTGTAAGTTCTGAATCAATATCCACTAAGAATTAGAAGGATGCAAATGCAGATTTGAATTGTAATGGAAAGATCCAATTGCAGAGGGCATCCTCTATTATCATAGGGGCATTTTCTATAAATTCAGGATTCTTTAGATTTTCATTCAAAAAGTTGTATAGCAATTCCAATATCACATAAACAAAATAATTAGCTTATAAAGCATAATACAATACTCAGTGCAAATCCAATTTTAATTTTTTTATGCCTTTCAACCAGTTTATGCTTTAACAAGATCAGAATCTATCTAAACTCTTCATTATAAATAGTGTATGTGGCACACTGGAACCCAAGAGTTTGTGCTCAATTCAGTTCCAGGTCTTCCAGCAACATAAATCAACCTAACTATTCTGCTTGGTTTCTTTACCTTGTGGTTTATGCAGGTGTAGGATTGACTGGTTACAGAGAGACGGTTTACTCCTACTAGAGCTCGATCGGTTGCTCAGGCCAGGTGGCTACTTTGCGTACTCATCTCCAGAGGCATATGCCCAAGATGAAGAGGACTTGAGGATTTGGAAGGAGATGAGTGCATTGGTCGAGAGAATGTGCTGGAAAATTGCGGCTAAAAAGAATCAGACAGTTATCTGGGTTAAGCCTTTGAATAATGATTGTTACATGAGCCGGGACCCAGGAACAAAGCCTTTGTTGTGTAGCAGCAGTGATGATCCAGATAATGTCTGGGGCGTCCCTATGGAGGCGTGTATCACTCCTTATACGGAACGTAAGTTTCATGAAGTTTGTTTATAATTATGTTTTAGTAACTAACTTGCATCAACTAATCACTTTTTCTTATGGTTAATTATTCTTTAGAAATGCATAAAGCCGGAGGGAGTGCATTGGCGCCTTGGCCGGCTCGACTGACTACCCCGCCTCCTCGCCTCTCTGATTTTGAAATTTCAGCAGAAACATTTGAGAAAGACACGGTACATTATACACATACCAAATTTTTATCCAGATATAATACATTTGATAATAAATGTTGAAACAAACAGAAAAGTAATTTACCTTTTCTTATACATATGATTGGCCTTGAAAAATGGTTCCAAAATAACATAACAGGAGTCATATTTGGTGGATATACTTAATTGGAAATGGATCTAATTCTATGCTCACCAGTATGTTATTGTTTGTTTTGGGCTTTACTTAACACTATAATGGGCTGCACTTGGGAACCAGAATAACATTCAAGTTGGCAAATTTAAGAAGGCATATTGTAATTTCAACACTAAAACTCCATGTCTCGGCCTATAAAGATTAGAATAGGCTGACTTTGAGGTTACTTATTGTAGGAAATTTGGCAACAAAGAGTAGACAGCTATTGGAGCATGCTAAGCCCAAAGATAAAACCAGACACGATAAGAAACGTGATGGACATGAAAGCACACCTGGGATCTTTTGCAGCTGCTCTCAAGGATAAACCTGTATGGGTGATGAATGTTATTCCTCATGATGGGTTGAATACTCTGAAGATCATATATGACCGTGGTCTTATTGGCTCTACTCATGACTGGTAATTATCTCTGTTGCTTTCAAGTTTTTCTCTCTTTGTTTTAGGTCGGGTGGAATATGTCAAAACCTTTAAGGAAAATATTACCTACTGTTGACTGCATACATTTTGAGACCTGATTGCCTTTATAGAGTAAAGACCAAAAAATAAACTATATAAATAAAATTGAAAATGAAAGCAGTTCTCTGGTATATGCCATTTCTGACATATCTGCTTCAAAATAGGTGTGAGGCATACTCAACCTACCCGCGAACATATGATCTCCTTCATGCATGGACGGTCTTCTCAGATCTCGAGAAAAGGGGGTGCAGTGCTGAAGATCTCCTAATAGAAATTGATCGAATTCTTAGACCAACGGGTTTCCTAATCATCCGTGACAAACCAATTGTTGTAGACTTTGTCAAAAAGTACCTATCTGCACTCAAATGGGAGTCGATTGCTGCTCTCGACCCTGAGCCCAACTCTGACTCAGACGACAATGAATCAGTTTTTGTAGTTCGCAAGAAATGGCCCCAGCATGGAAACCTCAAGGATTCCGCGTGATTGGGAAAATTGATCATAAATTTTGGTTCTTTTTTTTTTTTTATTATGAAAGTAGTATGAAATTAGAACAAATTTTTTCTTGTTGTACTATTCCATAATATGTAGCAGATGGATGAAGGTAGACATTTTATTTTTTGCATATTATTTTTACTCTACGGTGTTGTGGCTCACTAGTGTAGCAGTTGTAGCAATTATTCCTTATATTGATGTTATTTCATGGCTAGGTAATAATAGCTGGTCTGTATCATAGTCTTGCTTAATTTTGTATTTTTGCATGAGATTTTGCATTGCTTGTTGGAAGTTTATTCTTAGTTTGTATGTAGCACTGGAAGAAACAATTATTGTACCATTTATCAGTTCTTGTCTGTAGTTATGACAATTACTGCAACTCTGATAAATTTTGACCAAATTTAGTTTTAACAATTTAATTTTTCTGGTCTTGGATGCATTTTGCCACTGAACCTTGTCGTTACTGTCTATCAAGCACATAGTGCCAAATTGGAATAACGGTGGAAACAATACTGCACCAGTCTCTACCAAACCTACATGCTGTGATCTTGATCAGACTTGATGATCTATATCAGTACTCTTAACATTGGTGGCGTTTTCCTTTTCTTGCACTCTACCAATTCTGTTCATCAGTATCTCCTGTTATTCACCAAACCAAACCTACCAGTTACTACAAACAAATATATATATTGATAATAAGATAATAAATGAATTTGTAAAGTAAATGAAAATGAATGGATGAAACAAGAGATATTGTTAAGCTTGTGCCGCCAAATGGATTGACACAGACCCTTTTATTCCTAATTTCTTTATTAAGTCATTATTATGAAACCGAATCCAGTTCTAGATCTGATACCTGATTTCTTAGGAGGCATTTATTGAACTCCACTTGCCATAATTGTTCAATCTGCTTGCTGAGTTCACTTTCAAGGTATATCAATATGTCAATATCAGGATTTAATCTTCCATCATCCTTTTAATTGGGGCACTGTTGATGAATCTTGGACTTAGAGCATCTCCAAGAGACTCCCTAAAAATAGATCTCAATATACCTATATTGGGTGTCATCCTAAATTTTTTGGGAGCAAATTTCACCTCAATCTCCAACAGATTCCCAAAATATGGATCCCAATACATTTAAACTAGGCCAAAATATTGATCCCAATACATTTGAACGGTCTGGATTTGGCTCTGGTTTTCGGAAGTTGGATTAGGAGTGCCAAAAAACGCCACCAAAATAGCTTGATTTGGCTCTGGTTTTGGAAGTGCGAAAAATAGGGATAGCTTCTTGGGTATCTCTTGGAGACGATTTTCTCTCCTTAATTCCCAATTTTTGGTTTTAGGAGTGTTTTAGGGATTTCAGGTACTTTTTGACTGCCCCTAAAAGATTTTATAAAAAAAGAAAAAAGTACTTATTCTCCAAAGAGTAACATGCCCTTAAAATCTTTTATTAATTTGCAGAATGATAATTGAGACCGACATTTTTATTTTGAACAAAGTTTTTTTTTTTTAAAAAAAAAGAAATGTAAAATTTAGACCCTCTTTCCTTTTTATTAGAAGAGGGCCTCGCTTTGCTTCGACAATAATTGTTGAGTTATATAACTTGATGATGTTGAGCTATTTGAGTTTCTAATACTATTAAATGAGTCCGGCTACGGTACTTTCATAAACATTTTGGACCGAAACGTTTACGGTCCAAATTCGAAAATCTGTCGTCCGAAATTTTGATCCAGATAGCTCATAATTATTTGTAGAATTTAAATCAAATATTTTTTTTTGAGAATTTACTAAAAATACTCAAAATTTGTGAGATTTTTAAGAATATTATGCTTCCAATAAAATTATGAGGATCTTAATTTATAGTTTATATGATTTTTTTTTTTGAATATGTGGAGCTCAAACTTCTCAAAAATTGTTAGAGTTTCTAATTAAGCATTAAAAAGTACTTTTCAACTATAAAATATATGAATAGAAATATCTAAAATATTTTCTTGATGATGATATGACTTTTTTTAGTACAATTCTTGGTAAAAACATATGATGGTTTTCTTAAAAATCAATATGAAAACAATTATTATAAAGAGAATGTATTGAAAAGGAGTCAAATTGATATCACTATATTCTTTCAAATGGAGTAGTGGTGGTAGTAAAGATTACAACACATATATAACAAAAGGGAAGATTCATTAAAATAGAAAAAAAAAGAAAAGAAAGAAAGAATAGAAGCCATGTGTTTGGTGTAACCAACTTGCTCCCCTTTATAAACTCTCTTCCATTCAAATGCATCCACACAAAAAAAAAAAAAAAAGTTACCATTCATAATGCTGTAGTTTACACTGTAGCGATCCGTTCAGGTTTAAATATACTATAATAGGATGTGCCCATGGGAATTTGAACTTTACAGTTTACACCCCTCACATTTTCACGTCATTTTATTTAGGTGCCATTTGAACAGCTGATCAACTGGACAATTTGGGACAATTTGCCTTGGTCACCCTGTTGCAGATAGCCTGAATAATGCCTGATACATTGAAGTTTTAATATTTTTGGTGCAAACATTTTTCGAAGGAAAGGATAGAAGTGAAGGTACAATATGTAACTTCATTTTAACTTTACAGAAATATAATAATGTTAGAGAAATATAATAACTAGTGTCCACTATCCACATTTCTTTTGTTCGTCAAGGGTATATTTAGTCTGCGAATTTGTATCTTTCATCTGAGAATTGTTTTAATTTGTACACAATAAGGTCACATAATGGAAGCAACGTCACTTGTACCACAATACTAAACCGAGCTAAATCAAATTCGAGCTAACCCAAAACCGAACTGGCTTGAACTCGAATTGAGCTCTGAATGAGCTAAATTATTATAATTTTATATTTATTTTTCACATTTTCATGAATAATTAGAGCTAAAATTAGTATATTATCTTTCCTTCTTCAATAATACAACTGTATTTTTATTGATTTAACAATAAATAGTAATTATAAAATTTTGCTATTTTTTATTAATTCAAATAATAAATTAAGCTACCATATTTTATTAATTTAATAATAAAATAGGTATATTATTGTAAATAATTTTGACAAAATAGTTTAAAAAATGAGTAAATTCCTATATATCGAGTTATTACGAATCGAGTCCGAATCGAATCAAGAAAAAATTAATCGAGCCGAGCTAAATCGAACTGATCTAAACCAAACTCGATCTCACACCGAACCAAAGCTACGAACTTTCTGCCACCCCTCCCTGAAACAAATAACAAAATATCTTCTTGAATTGATAATTCCTACATGGAGATGGAGCAATTAATTAATATTGGCGCCTGCACTGATCCTTAGCATAGCAGGCCTGCTTTTCTTGATCCGACGGTTGAGAAATACCGAAGTACTTTGAGATCGGTGCAACAAATACCGAACTACTTTGAGATCGGTGCGGAAACCGATCCCAACCGTCCGATCGGAAAAGCAGGCCCTGCTTTTCTCAGAATCCGCTCAAGCTTTCCCTTCATCAATCACTAGTCTCGTCATAATCATTATCAGAGCAAGTCCAAAAAAGTCTCCATCAGGACACAGTTTGGATCGTTTTGGAATTGGATGGATCTTTTAATTCCCGTGTGGGGTACTCAATTCAATTCAAGTCGTAGTACCCGTGAGTTCTTGTTCTTGCAAGTCGATCGATCCCAGCTAGCTCTGAATCTCATCTCTCTCAACTTGATTTACTTACTACTTAATTAATTAGTTCATTTTCATTTAATTTCCTCCGTTCATATTGTAAATCATGCATAAAACCGACAAAACAAGGTTGCATCAATATTAATTAGTTAGTTAAACTAATTAATTGATTAGGAATTTAATTAGGATACAGAAATATATCTTCTGTGGCACGTGTCGATCTGTATATAGAAAAATGTAATATGTATATTGATTTTGAATTTTGATGCAATAATTGACCGAAGAGTGTGGCCATGGACATAGCCTAGTCATAGGTGACAAGGCGCCTTGCTGTTAGCTAGGCTTATTAGGTCATGGCTGCACCAGATAAACACTTGCAAAATTCTTTTTTTGCTTGGAAAAAAGCAATCCATATATAAGTCAATTGCTATATATATATATGTATATATTTTTTTTTTTGATAAAAGTCAATTGCTATATAAATATATATGTATGATTCTGTAAGAATGCAATGAATTAGTAGCTAGCTAGAATCTAAGTTTACAAATAATCAATAAGGTTTTGGACCTAGCTAGATATATATAAAGTTCTTTAATTTTAATATATATATGTATATATATACGAGGAATTTGATGATTTTAAGTTTTTGGCAATTAAATGATTATATATTATACTTCAGAATGTTAATTAACATTTTTCAAAAAATATACTACGTTTGCAATGTCTTTTACCGTCAATTAAGCAATTTTAACAACCCAAAACAATGGCATTAATTTGATGTTATATTATATATATCAAAATGTTAAAATTACACAAATTTTAATTGGTGTTCAAGTCACTGAAGCCACTCATGATCAGTAACGGATTCAGAAATCAGAACAGCGCATGCAGCACCACGCATATATAATAAGTGAGATATATCATATATATGATGCCAAAAAAAAATTAATTACAGCAGAAATAGAAAGAGAATCCTGTGGATTAACGCATCTCCTTTTCTTTATTTGTTTCTTTCGTTTTTCCAACAGAAAATTCCTCACACTATTGGAATGGAAGATACATATATCTCTCTCTCTGAGGTGTCGATCGATCCTTGGATATATTATATATATAATCTTCTGCAAGAAACTGGGAACACCTCATCACATCTCCTGATGGCCTCATATATATGATAGATATATCCATATATATATCTATAGCTAATTAATCACAACAGCATTTTTTATTTTTGTTTCATAGTAATCAATGTCTCTTGTCATGGAGTTGAAATATACTAATTTTACACGCATATATTATATATATGGATATATAGTACACTAGCTACGTGATCAATATCTATCTATCTCTCATCTCATCTCATCAAATTAAATTGCTTGCTTTCTGGCATATTAATTAATTTACATTTACACCCTTGGAAATTAATTAAGTGCTCTCGATCGATCGTTACTTTTTGTTTTTTTGTGATGATATATAATTTAGGCCCTATGTTGTGTGATATATGCATGCATCGATCTCTCTTATCAAATGATGAATTGCAATAATGGCACTACATGTACATGTACATGAGGGTGCCATGGAAGATGGAACCCCCACATAAATCTGTGTTTGCAGCTGGAGTTACCAGAGAGCGACGTCGATTTCTTAAAGTATTTATATATTCATTATGTATGAGAACCAAATTTAATTAAATTTTAAAATATGACATTGTTTCATTATATGAGAGATACAATTTTAAAATTAATTTAATTTGGGGTAACAAATTTGGCCATTGGCCTATATATATATCAGATATATATACCATCCAAATCTTTTTTCCTTTATTTTTTTCTGTTCTTTTGTTTTTAAAAAATAATTACCTGTACCAGTTCTAGCTAGCTAGATCGAATTAAGAAAGACACCACCAGAAACATATTTATTTTATTGTAAGGGACTCATCTGATTCAGCCCTCAAATTTATTTATTTATTTATTTTTTGTGAAGAAAGTGGAATATATACTCCGCCAGTTTGATTGAAACTTTTTATTTGTGCCCATAGAGGATTGAACCCATGACCTCTTGGAAGTCATCCTAGTTAGCTACTATTTGCACTACTAGACCATTTGCAATTAAAACTACAATATGTAAAATTAAAACTACAATATATACATTTTATAAAAAAGTAAAATTAATCTTGCTTAATTTAGAGGCCAATTAATGCACTAGTTGTAGCCCTCTCATGTCAAATATGTCATGTGTAAGTTTATCTGTGTACCGAGCACAGGAGGCATAAATAATTTAATGGTCGGGCTTATTAATTTCTCTCCATTTATTTATATATGAAAGCCCCGTGAAAGTGATCCTTTTAAATAAATAAAGAAGCCTGTAGGGCATATTCCGTATGTTTAAAGTGCAAAGCCCATAATCTGAATCCTGGGCGGACAAATTTCTTAAAGGGCCCTCGAAACAAATTTATTTATTTTCTCTGAGGACTATGAGATCAACTTATTTTCACATACAGGGCGGAGCTAGATTTTCCAGTAGAAGGTGCAATTTTTCCGGCGAAACATACGTTTGTAATTATTATAGAAGCTAGGTTTATTTTTTTTTATAAATTTTAGAGGCATATTTTGTAAAAACTTTTCAAGGTAGTACAAATTTTGATAAATTTCTAACGAATCAAGCATATATATGTAAATTTTTCTCAAAATAACATATCACTATGGGGTATATTTTGGGGAAAAAAGTTTCAAACAAATACTTAAAAATTTTCAAAAATTGAATTTTTTGGTATCACTTTCAAAAAATCTCAAACAAGTTCTTCAAATTTTCAAAAATGGAAGTTTTTTTGTATCCCATAAGGTTTTGGTATAAATAATCTGTTGAGCCATATAAATTGAAACTTGGAGGTGATTTGATATATTTTGGGAGATTCACTGACGGAAGGGCCCCGTGAGGTTAAGCGCATGGTATATTTACTCATTTAATTGATTTATTTTTTTTTGTCATTTTATAATGTATAAAGGTCACAAAAAAGAGCCTGTGAGAATCATTTAAGAATGCAAATTAAATATGCATAATGCAAATTTATCACATACAAAGGGGAAAATAATACAAAGCACCAAGTTTTGGGGAAAAGGGTATGGTGGATCACAATCAATTGTGTATATATACTTGTCAATTACAGTCTGCGAAAGTTGATACTTTATTGGTATATATGTTGCCTAAAAGTGAGTTTTGATTAAAAAAAAAAATAGTACATTGAAACTGAAAACGTCATAATTAATGATAACATATATTAAGTTTGCCGACGAGAGAATATATATATATGCTCATACTTGAAACATCCTTACACCTTCAATTAATATGTAATTAATGGCCTTCTCTACTCTGGAGAATGATGAGATGATAATATTAAGGATCTGTATATAATGTGTGTCTGTCCTCATGTTTTTATTTTATTAATACAGTACTAGCTAGTGTATATATAAGATGAGAAATAAATAAAATTGATTAATGAAGGATGGGGATTTGATCAAATGGAATGGAATGGAAGGATATGTCACTCTCTAGTTGGTTTGTGGAAGCAAGTTAACCAGCCTTGCAGACAATCTCTTTTGCACCAACTCAAGCTATGGCAATTAGCGTTTGACAAGTGGTTTAATTCTCACCCTAACTCCACAGTGCCATGACATAGACCACTATCATTAGTTAATTAATTCTTCAAATTATATATATATATATATATATCTCTGCTCACTCTAATTTATATATGAATTTAACTATCAGTTGCATGTGTATAGATAGAAACAATGAGTAATAATGAATACCTAATATATATATACGCCCACATCTGTATTGCTTGGCTGTCCAAACAATGTATACTATGGAATCAGATATGGATGTGTATATATCCAAATTATACGACATGCCAAGATTTAATTACAATATAAAGGGTTGTTATCAATTGAATTATATATATATATATATATATATATATTCTCCGATTATTGTATGGTATTTCATCACTATCACGACAATGACCTGAAAGTATTCTAAAAGGAAATACAAAATCATAACAAAAAGCCAAACCGTATATACATTAAGTGACAAAGAAATATTACTTGGAGATGGAGTATACTAAATCCAAATTCCATATTCTGTGGAATCTCCTTCAGTATTTGTTATATTATATATGAACTCGTCTTTAATTTCTGTACTCACAGTTCATTTCTGCTGTTTCAGATGTTGAGTGATTGATTACATACATATATATACGGATTAATAATTGCCTTATCAGATCTGAGTCATTTTGAAATTCGAAAATTTGAAATAAGTCCTTAATTAATTTAATTAAGCTTCGGAGAAAAGATTTTGGTGCCCGAATTATTTTTTAATGATTATAACTCTTGTAAATCAACAAAATGTCACTACTTAAGATGTATATATAGAGAAATACTGATTTAGTTGGATTTCAGCATCCAGCATATTAGGCTGAAAGCGAATAGAAAAAAAATAGGACAAAAGAGAAGAAAAACATGGTAAATCTAATTAAGATACTTAATTTGTTACTAACTAGAATTATTTATCAGATGTTCTTTTCATTTGTTTTGAGCCTTTAATTCAGCACAGGGCCAATAAACAACAAAAAGAGATGAAAATTATGTAATTAAATCAATGGGAACATGTATATATATATATATATGGGACCTAACTTACCGGTGCATGTTGAGACTAAAAAGTCACATTTTTTTTTTTTTTTTTGCTTGTAATCTTCTTATATAAGTCAATTTATTGAATATATGCAGTAGTTGTTAATTAGCATGATCTCCAATTTCTATGCTACAGAGTCCAGAAACTTGCTGATGTTGAGACTAATTAAAAAGCCACATTTTTTTTGCTTGTGGTCTTGTGATCTTTGTACAAGTCTGATTATATATTGAATATATATATGCAGTAGTTGCTAGTATGATCTCTATGCTACAGAGTTTAGAAACTTACTGATGTTGAGACTATATAAAAAGTCACATTTTTTTTTTTTTTTTTTGCTTGTGGTCTTTGTATAAGTCTGATTATATATTGAATATATATATGCATGCAGTAGTTGTTAGTATGATCTCTATATTTGTTACAGAGTCCAGACATACACTTACTGGTGTTGAGACTTTTGGATGCAATTAATAATGTTCAGACAAGACTTTTGGATGCAGCTAGCTCTGGTTGCTCTCAAACAATGTTTTTGAATTTTGATTGTACCTATATAGAGTCTAGCTACGGTGAGTCATGACTCACGGGCTGCTTCGTGAGTCACGATCCAAAAATATATCAAATCACCTCCAAATTTTGATTTATATGGCTCAATAAATTCTTCATATCAAAATCTTATAGCACGCAAATATTTTTCATTTTTGAAGATTTATAAGTATTTGTTCTAGATTTTTTAAAAGTGACTATACAATATTAATAAAATAATCAATGTTTTATGTATCATTTTAAAAAATCTAGAATAAATACTTAAAAATCTCTAAAAATGAAAAATTTTTGCGTGCTATAAGATTTTGATATGAAGAATTTAGTGAGCTATATAAATCAAAATTTGGAGGTGATTTGATATGTTTTTGGATCCTGACTCACAGAGCCGCCCGTGAGTCATGACTCATTTTAGCAAAATTTTATATATATATATATATATAGAGTCCGGCTACAATAATATGCATATCACGGTTTTACCGTACTATGATGTCCGTATCTCAGTTTACGGTATCCAAATAGTCGATCCGAACTGCTCAACTTAATATTTATATCAAAATATACTAGCAAACCAAATTTTATAATTTTTAGAATTTTTTTGCTATTTTTAATGATGGATAGAAAATGGCTAGATCCAAGGATTCAGGTTCATACAAAATAACGATTTTCTCCCCATCACTAAAAATAGCAAACAAATTCTAAAAATTGGTTTCCTAGTATATTTTGGTATAGAGATAACATTGAGCGGTTAGGATCGACTATTTGGACACCAGAAATAGAGGTACGGACCACGACAAAACCGTGATATGCATATTACTGTAGCTTAATTCTATATGTATATATATGCTGCCTGCTCTCTGGATGCAGAGTGCATATGTTGGATATTCAGACGCACTGATTATCATAACTTAACCAAAATTTTGTCACTCTATATATATATAGATGTGTTTTCTATTTTTTTTAGGGTTAATAAATTTTTCCCGTAATATACCCACCTTCAAATTTATTTTTTGTTCAGGAAAGACAAGCCACGTAGCACATATTTTAAATTTATATATGCTCCAAATTACGCAAATTACTCAAGTAGCTTACTATATATTCTCTGTGTTTTTAAATATGGAATTAATATCCATGACGTTATCAGATACTAAAAACAATGATTCACTGAAGTATGAAGACGACCTTAATTAATTAATAATTTGGTACGGCCTGGTGCCCATGGAATTAGTAAGCCGTCTAATTTTGTAGTTAATTACATATAAGTTTTCATGGATTACTATTTACTAATCTCTATAAATAATTAACATTAAATGTTGCCCCAGTATTCTTCCTTGGAAATCTGCATAGTAAATGTTGCTAATTAGCAAAATTTAAAACGAAAAATACAAAAATTAATCTGGTTCAACAAACGCAATCCAACTTATATATATATGGTCTTATAAATTAAAACTTAAACGATTGGAACAAGGATCATGCGATCGATTCACACCCAAAAGATCATAGCTTTACATTTTGTTTTTTCACATAAACACACAATCTGTATTTGTTTAAGATTGGACTTTTGAAAAATAAAAAAAAAAAAAACAAATGAAGAAAGAAAACTGCGTTAATATCAATTTTTAATAATATATGTATATAGATGCATGCCAAAATTAAGTAGCCAGCTAAGCTAGCGGCCTCTTTGTATTTTCTGATAATTATGTGCTGATGATGATCAAGATATCTAATCAGACATCCATGAGGTGACAAATGATACCTTTCGCATGCAGAAAGATTAATTATATATATATATATATATATATGCATGCCCTACCTGAACTGGCATTTAATAATAATTTGGTAATTTGGTACCTGATATAATACAAGTTTTGGCTATATATACATATGCATGGATATATATATAATGATCCTTCAATCGATCCCATACTTCTCTGCTTTGTTTTGATCAGGATAACTGTTTTGAAAAAAAAAAAAAAAAATGGTGATAACATATGTCACCAAACCGGCCAGTTTTTTTTCTAAATAAGTTCAACAATATATCTGTAATATTTTTTCCCATATTTTTGGTGATCTTTTGTGGAGTTATTTGGAATATATCATTGTTACATTTTTCAAAATAATCATTGTCACGTAATCCCTTTCCTCTCTCCCCTCATTTAATTCTTACAAATTAAGTTGTGTAAATCAAGACCTTACACTGGCCGGCCACTTTTTTAATTTGATTTTCAAATCATTGTATAATATGTTTTCACAACCAATTAATTTATAGTTAATTAGTATTAATGTACAATGATCAAATACATATATGTTTATATATATCAGATACAGATCATTTTAATTCAGTTGGAGTTTGTTTATATAATTTCTTAAATGTACACACACACACACACACACACACACACACACACATATATATAGTTAATTGTGTGCACATGCAATCCCTAGAAACAAACAAGGATGAAGTCGTTAGTAGGATAGAGAGTTCTGAGCGAGCTCCCCCCTCCAATAAATCTACTTAATCATGGGACACACTGAACTCCTAATCATGGAGTTTAATTATTGCACTTGTTAATTTCCTTTTCCAGATTTGTTTCATGTGCTGCTTATGCCCATTTACTTAGATTCCTTTCCAATTCCTATTTTTTCCACACCAAAGATTTGAAATATTTCATCAACTCCTGCACCTAATTAATTAATGTGGATTTTTTTTATTGGACTCAAGATATATCATATATATATGGTCCCCATTCGTTCTTAATTTCTTGCCCAACATTCCTACAAGCATTCGCTTCATATCTTTAGCTAGCTGCATTATTTGAATGTAATACATATATGGTAGATCAATTTCCATTTTTTTTAAAAAAATCATTGCATATATATGCTAAAATTTTAATTCGTTAGGGGTGCCACTATGTTGGATTTATCACATGGAACCGATTTTATTTTGGGTTTGGAAACAGGCACTATTTCTGCAAGAGGTGGTATATATACTTCAATAATTAATATATACAACAACTTGGGTATTTCACCAAATAAAGTTAGACAAATCGGTAGTTAATTTTTTTGCAAAAGGAACAAACTTTTTTCTTAACTCAAACAGAGTTTAATTATTCAGCAACAGTGGCTTTTGCAATGCAGATTTGAGAGAAAGACAAGTCGTTAGTTAAGTGGCAACAAATGCAGTCGCTGTTTGGATGATCAGTTGTTTCTTTTTTGTGAAAGAAAACGATGGGCTTTACATTATTGCACACTCCTGTTAATTTCTTTATGGGATTGTTATATATATATATCTGACTATAGTATGTATTCTCCCTGTCATGACTTATGGGCTTGTTTATGGTTTATCATGAGCAAGAAAACAAGATAAATAATTATTGGAATATATATATATAGCTTAATTATGACGAGTAAATCTAGTGTGCTCCTAGGAGCACGGAGGCCTCCCGTGCTCCTAACTCAAAAATCATACTAAACCATCATGAAATTTTGATTTATCATTCTCATTAAATTCTTTATATGAAAATCTCTTAGGATACAAAAATTTTCCATTTTTTGAGTTTCTTAAGTATATGTTTTGGAATTTTTTAGAATGACTTCAAAATAATAATAAAATAATGTATAAAACTATGTCATCTTTAAAAAAGATAAAACAAATACTTAAAAATCTCAAAAAATGAAAAATTTTTGTATCCTATGATATTTTGATATAAAGAATTTAATGAGACCCATAAATCAAAATTTCGAGATGGTTTAGTATGATTTTTGAGTTAGAAGCACCATAGTTTTACTCTAATTATGACTCATATCATGTGAAAGACTTGAAAGAGAGTAACTTGCTGATCAAACTCTTCCCCTTTCTTCTCTTAAGCGACAAGTAAGCAGAAAAAAGTTGAGTCAGTTGGAAGCCAAATAAGGAATATATTGCAAAACAAAAGGGATGAGAAAAAAATATATAAAATAAAATGTTAGAACACATTTATTAACCTAATCAGTTTGAGCATGTTTCCGACAAAGAAATCTATGATTTTTTTTTTTTTTTGGGAATCTCCATGGTGGGAGACTATGAAGTTTCAACATGCGCTAAATTTTAAAAGTAAATTGCGCACATAAAATTATTTATTAATTACAAACCATAGGAATTAAATTGATAAATGGCAGCCAGTCAACAACTTATCAACTAAATTGGCTATTACCTAGAACTTAAGGTCCCGTATTACAACATCAACATATAATAATTAAATTGATAACTGATTATAAAGCACGTAACTATCGATATATATCGACTATATATAATTTGGATGTGGAAACAACAGCTTCCGTTTTCTACAAACAACGATGAAACATCGGATCGTCCTTTTATTTGATGCCCTAATAATGTTCAGATTATATATGCATGTGGTTTAATTTGGTTGGAAAAGCAAGAATTATACAACACATGAAGATTAAGGGTAATGGCAAGGGGTATCACTCGTTCACGGCTAACAGGAAAACATAATTAAGATTAATGTGCTATATATGTACGAACCAAAGACAATTAATGGCTTGGAGGCAATCCATCGGCCCACATGATGAACAACATACAGTAAGTAGTACTTGAGGGGATCGATATGAAATCCCGCTTCCGAGTCTAGGTTCGAAATATATAATCATCTTTCCTAGCCTCTGGTATGATATGATATGAAGTTATGAACTAAAGAAGCTAGCGTACAAATGTATGTTTTTGGGTAGAATTAATTCTATATAATATAACTCTTTCATCACCATTAATTATGTCTCTCGATCGCTTCTTTCAGTCGAACCGTTAAATTTGCCTTCTTCTTGACCGGCCGAAAGAGGAAAATAATATATACTTAGCTAGTTTGTAGTACTGTAATTAACAGTGTATAACTTCTGTTGGTAAAAGAAAATTTTGAGTACCATCTTGTTTGAACTTCATATATACCAGAATCATGAATTTCCAGGGTTGATAAAAGATTTTTCAATAACAAAAGCTACCAAAGCTACCAGCTTTCTCGCATCTCCGGTCCCTGATCGAGCAAATATTAATATGCTTGCATATATAGTCGCATATCGCACCAATCTCTCCTCTGTTTTTCAATCGTGATATATATGCCGTCGAGCAAATAAAATTAATGTCAAGAAAAAGAAAAAAAAGAAAAGCATCATCCTCTAATTATTTCTGCCTAGCTCTGTCTGTCAATCTTCTCCCGACAACCGTTAGAATATCTTCTTCTCATTCTTCCATGTAAAAGATGTTAACCACATGGGCTGGTACTGGTACTGGTACTGATCAAATCTTGATCTGATATTCTGATTTCTGAAGTACAGATTTTAATGTACTCTTAATTTGCTCAAAAGAAATATAGAAATGTTAGAAGCCCGTCATGAACTAATGAGCTAAGTTAATCCAGCCTTGCATATTTTTTTGGATTTTGAGGATTTATGTTATCTGGACAATGTTATTCATGTTTGATTCCGTGCAAATTCTGTTATTAATATTATTGCTTTTGTATTTCTTGACGATATATATATATGTGCTGATAGGCTATAGTACACACAAGTGTGCAATAGATAATTAATGTGCTGGAACATTCTGTTTTCAGATGTCACGCAATCGATCCTAAATTCTTCTTAGAATCTAATAAGATGAATTATATATATGTGTACCAAATGTGTTATAAGGAAAGCAAAAAGATAATGGAGATGGATATATATGAACTACAAACAGAAAAGATTAACTAATAAGCTTTGGCAGAAGAGTGAATATATACATAGATGATTACTGAAATGTTAATAGTATGAGAATATCAGTAATGTTAACATGGTAGCTAGAAAGTGAACATATATATATATATATAACAATTAATTGCTCTTGATATAGATGATGCTTAATTTGCATAACAATAAAATAAAAGATAAAAGAGATATTTAGAATATAATGAGCCATATTAACTCAATTTGGAAGTGATTTGATATGATTTTGAGCTTAAGCTCACGGTATATTTGCTCATATATTTATATAAAAAATCATGACTGATTCTTTTTTTTTTTTTATCAAATGAATGAAGTGCTGTTCTGATGATGAAAACGACACATTATATATTAATTTCAAACAGAGATATTTAATCACAACAAGTCAAAAAAGTGTAGCAGGTCCTTTTAGCTTAGTATGCAACATGGAAATAAATAAATTAATGAAGCCTCTAATTAACATTATCTTAGAGAATAAATTAATATGCAGATAACTAACTAATTAAGCCTGGTATGGTATCCCACACCACATTAATTATCTAGTAACAAATAAATAAACCTTGGGTTGGCCATATATGCATGCATGTGACTAGATCTCATTTATTGCCCTTGATCCTCATTAATTCTTGTCTGTCTGTCAAGTGTCAACTTATATAATTAAGGATGCAATTACAATAATTAATTGGTTAATAATTAATTAATAT
The DNA here is from genome assembly GCA_030179965.1 of Cyperus esculentus. Taxonomy (NCBI): domain Eukaryota; kingdom Viridiplantae; phylum Streptophyta; class Magnoliopsida; order Poales; family Cyperaceae; genus Cyperus; species Cyperus esculentus. The sequence goes on from JASGLE010000012.1 coordinate 5,592,274, forward strand.
ATATCTTGAGAGATAAATTTCCTTAAATATTACAAATTAATTATACAAATATATATATTAATTTATTTCGGATTCAATATATATATACATGAATATATAATTGAGACCAGGAATATATATGAATATATAAATAATGGATCCGGTAGCATATATAATTATATCTTCCTCTGTGGCTCTGTCCAATGTTCCTTATACAGGCTAGCTACTAATGAAGGTGCTGTCACGGTGCAATAATAGGATGGGGAAGAGACAATGAGTCATAGTCCGCCAACTTTTCTCACACGTTACAACCTTAACATCACTACTTGCAAATCAACTGGCCTCAAACCAGGACACGTCTTGTCTTATCAGTTATCAGGGCCGCAATGCTAGCTTCTGATGTGAATGTCAGTACCCTCTATATAATTAATTACCCCATGGATCCATGCTAAAATATATATTAAGGCTAATTCTGCTGTGGATTGGATGAAATACGGACCGTTCATTTTTTATAATCCGATGGTCGCGATGTATCTTTTAGATACAATTAAAGAGACATGTTTGATAAGAACCGCTTAATTCGAAATGAAAGGTTGTTTAACCCAATTCATAGCAGAACCACTCGTATATTAATTTGGCATGCGTAATTAGTTAACATGCTTTAGATTATATATTCATGGTTTAAATTTTGATGAACTTTCCTTTAAATAATTATATGCTATATTTTACAATATAATTTATTTTTAATTAATTAAAAGATAACTTCACATATAATTAGTTATGCTCACGTATTCTTTGGTTTTGCATCTCAAATTTTTTTTCTTAATTAACAAGCATTTAATTAAGCCTTCTTAAGTGTTCGCCAAATTTTTAAACCTTTCTAATGGATTTCAAACTAAGAAATTTGTCAAAAATTAATGAAAGACACAAAATTAAGCATTTTTACATATCAATATCATATAAGGTATATGAAAAATTTTATCATCAAGCATGAGATTTTTCGCTAATTTTTTTTTTCTTTTTGAAATAAGGATGGGAGTTTAAACTGTCTAACTTTAATGAAAGATCTTTCATCTCACCATTTTTGAACTTCCAACATTCTGTATGGAGAAAATTAACTTCGCCTTTACACAAAATGTTGATTCTCAAATAGACTAATTAAATATTAATTAGATCACCAAAGAATGCATTTATAAATCTAATTAATTTAATATGTGAGGAGCAATCGGATGTCCATGATTTGGGAGGCCGCAGGTTTGAAATCCGGATGGGGTCTTTTACAGACATTTAATTAAATTTGAATGGCTTGACCCTCATCTTTATCTCAAAAAAAAAATAATAAAAAAAATCGGATGTCCATGATCATTGATCGATGCGCGGCATCAATGAATTTGGCAAGATGTCTTACAACGGTGATAAGGATTAGTAACAATAAGAAGAACTAATCCAAAAGTATGTGTATCTAAATTCTAAAATGACAATTGTTTACGAACATCCAATTAATGTTGAAGTTTGTAATTGGCTAGCTAGTCAATTAGAAAATAGAAACACATATATTGAATAGTTCTTACGTACCATTATAGATTATTTTTGCTAGCATGTATATTAATTTTTCTCCTACTTAATTATACTATTAACTTAATTTGCAGTTGTTAGTATAATTAAGAGCTCTTATATATAAGAGATCATCAAGCCAAATAATAATTACCAAAAGCGTTCATCTGATTTTGAACTTATAAATTTGTATTCTCATAATAAGAAAAAAAATAATATGTTGATCACTATATAAAAAATTGGTTCCATTATATATATAGTAGAAACAGTGATGCTGATATTGATATATATGTTGGAGCTAAGGCCAGGTAACAAAATCATTAATACAGTATCATTCATAAACGTAATTTCTTGATGAGATTGCATGCATATGGGTCATATCTCAACTCCCAATACCTTGCATCAGCAGGGCACATCTTGAGAGATATATAGTGGGAGGGAAAAATATAAGTTGCCACAAACAATGCCCTCAAACACCCCAATGCACTTGGAATAATTTACAAAAACATCTCTCTTTTCAGAGAATTTTACAGAAACATCCATTATTTGTAAGAAAATTTACAAAACTACCCTACCATATAAAATGTTTACAAAAATAACCCTCACAATCTTACAAAATTACCCTAACATGAAAAATTTTTACAGAAATGACCCTGACAATATTACAAAAACATACCTCTGCCCCACAAATTTTTACAAAAATGACCCTCCTAACCATTCATACCATGCTGCCAGCGCATCGTTGGGTCCCTGGGGCAAGTCATGCGGCGTGCTATCATCGTCCATAGTGGGAGATAACATAACTACATAAGGATATCATGAGTTATGACAACAAGGAGATATTCTCAAAAATAAAAAAAAAAAGCTAAATATTATATATATAGAGATAAGAATGTGCACAACAGAGCAATTTAATTTATCCATTCCTTATTAATTGTTAATATTCAGCATATATAATATTAATGTCAATAATTAACACATATTGTCTTGTCTATATAAAAGCACCTGGCCCTCAGCTTTTCAAACTTCAAGGATTTAAATTCCCATACCCTACACATCAAGGAGAAGCAAAACATAACACACTATTACAGGCATTATCCCTTGTGTGAACTATATATATCATATTCATATATATAACAAGCACCTATATATCCATATCCATTGGAACCATCCTTTCACCACTCTTTTATCTTCTTTAGCTCTCTCCCTTTCTCTCCTTCTTTCTTCTTTCTTCTTTCCCGATGGGGCTACGGGACATCGAGCTGACACTGCCACCGGGTTTCAGGTTCTACCCGAGCGACGAGGAGCTTGTTTGCTATTATCTTTATAAGAAGGTGGCGAATGAGCGGATCTCGGAAGGCACTCTGGTTGAGGTTGATCTACACACAAGAGAACCTTGGGAACTTCCAGGTACTAGCTTGTTTGATGCATATATGTGATCACGATACTCTTTTGATCTCTTGAAAAAAACTGCAATGTCTTCATTTGCCATTTATTTGTTGAATTTTGCATGACAAATAACTAAATTCTGTCTACGTTTTTAGTTTAATAGTCAGAACTTTCTTGGTATGTGCAGTTAATATTACCTTAGCTGAAAGTTTATCTTTTTTTTTGTATCGATTCTGAGTTGAAAATTTGAATTACACAAAACTTATGTTCTTAATTTGTGGAAGTAAACTTTTTTTCCCTTTTCTATTTTTGTTGAAACTTTCCCAATGAGCTAATTAAATCATTTTCGAATCATTCTCTTAGATGTATCACACCTGCTACGTTGAAAACCTGGAAGAGTTTTAGAACAAAATTAAAACATGTTACAGGCTTATAATTCGTAGCTATATATTTCATGTTTTTGTTTTCCTTGTTTACAACAATTATCTGTCATAATTTATATTCAAATATCCAACTAAAATTTTATGATTTCTTTTTAAATAACAAGGATTTTTCGATATTTTAGTTAAATTTAGTTATTGAGCGTGACAAGTAGTGTTCAAATATAGAAGTTATATATATATACATATATATCGGTTATTCATGTATGCACATACAAATTAAGGAGATATTTACATCAATGGATCTCTTAGTGATTTACGTGGCATCCATTCGATCTCTTAGTACATAAATAACATGCCAACAAAATAACGAACATGATTTTTATATATAATGAAAGTTGACAAAGAAAGGTGTTGATGTTAACGCTACAATAATTAATATTAGTTGCTAAATGCTACAAAATACCGTTGCTTAAATCCCAAGCATCCCATTAATTTCCTTTGTGGTCATGTGTCTCATCGTTACAATCCAAACCTGTCAATTTTATAAGATGTCACGCGAGGAACAGCGCTGCTAATTCGAATATCCCTCAGATTGGTACAACAAAATTCTTTTTTGATATAGGCTTATTTATTTTCTCCATTTTCTTCAAAGATTGAAATATATACTTACATATGTTAAATTGTTTAATTGGTTAATATAATTCATTTTTAACCTTTTTATGTAATGAAATATTTTACAGAGGTAGCTAAGCTTAGCGCCGATGAATGGTACTTCTTCAGCTTCAGGGATCGCAAGTACGCGACCGGTTCCCGTACGAATCGCGCAACCAAGTCTGGCTACTGGAAAGCGACTGGGAAGGATCGGACGGTGCACAATCCATCCACACGTGAGATTGTAGGGATGAGGAAGACGCTGGTGTTTTACCGGGGACGAGCCCCCAACGGAGTCAAGTCCGGATGGGTAATGCACGAGTTCAGGCTAGAAACACCGAATTCGCCAGCCAAGGTATTATACCCTTGATCTGTAGGCTATTTATAATTCTAGTAGATCTGTGGCCTATTTTTTAAAATAAAAAATTAAAAAATCTTATTTAATAATTAAAAATAAAAATAACTTATTTTCACAACTATAAAAACGCTTCCCCAGAAAGTGGTCTGGGCCGGTTCCTCAGAAAACGGCCTGGTTTTATGTAGTCCTCGTTGTTAGCTTTCCGTAGCCGCGAAGTTTGCTCCGATCAGAGTTTCCTATGAAAAGTTATGGTTGTTTGAATGTTGAGTACCCAAAGTCCAGGATGAGATTCAGTATAAAATTCAGTACGAATTTCCATACGAGAATCAGGATAAGATAAATAAAATTATAAAATTCTAATGATAAATAATATTATAATAAATATTAAATATCAAAAATAATATTTGAATTAATTAATATTCAGTGCATGATAATTATGGCCGTTTAAATGTTCAGTACCCAAAATTCAAAATAAGATTCCGTACGAATTTTAGAATGAAATTTAATGCACAATAATTGTTTAGATGAATCAAATTTTTAAAAAAGTATAAAAAATAAATCTTACATATATTTGAAATAAGAAAAATAAAATTTATTGTGTAAATAGCAGTTATGTACTAAATTTTATACTGAATTTTATCTTGAATTTTAGGTACCGAACATTCAAACGGTGATATTTATCATGCACTGAATTTTAATTAATTAAAATATTATTTTTAATATTTAATATTTATTGTAATATTATTTATTAATAACATTTTATAATTTTAATTATCTTTCCTGATTTTCGTACTGAATCTCATCCTGAATTTTGGGTACTCAACATTCAAACGACCATAACTTTTGATAGAAACTCCGATCGGAGCAAACTTCGCGGCTACGGAAAGCTAACAACGAATGCTACATTGAAAAATTTTCAAAAAAAAAAAAAAAAAGGAAGCGGCCTAGTAAAATCAGGCAGCTTTTTGGGGAAGCAGCCTGATAAAACCAGGCCGTTTTCTGGGGAAGCGGCCCAGGCCGCTTTCTGGGGAAGCGTTTTTACTACTTGTGAATATAAGTTATTTTTATTTTTAATTATTTAAATAAGATTTTTTATTTTTTATTTTAAAAAAAAGGCCTAGATCGGTACTGTCATAACGAAAATAATTTGAGAATTTTTCAATCTGTGATTGATAGAACAAGAAGAACCTACAATTAAACAAACTTTTCATCTAGAATAAAATTAGCATTTTTCTCGAATTCTCGAACTCAAATTAATAATCTATGTTTCTTCAAATGTATATATATGTGTTCGATCTGTGCATAAACTAAATCACTACTCATACATATGTATCAGAAATTTTCACATTTTATATTTGCAAGAACTATGAGCATGCATAATATATATATACAGAGTAACTAAACATATTATTTTTTTGTTCATTCTTATCATGTAGGAGGATTGGGTACTATGCCGAGTATTCAACAAGGAAAGAGAATCAACAGACACCAGCAATATCAGTTCCACATCTCCAATCACACAATCCTTCCCGCCGCCTCTCATCGACCATTCCATGGCCATGTCTAACATCTGCCATGAACAAGCTGTGAGCTCCATGAATGGCCCCAAGAGCCTGCAGGACATCAACCCTAATACTACTACTGCAAACTCCAATCTGTTCATAAACCTACAAGCAATGCTTCAGCACAACTATCTGCTGGAGTACTTGCCCAATGAGATGGGCAGTATGGGCTTTGAGATGGGCCTGGATGAGGACCAGATCATGAAGGATATTGGGCTGGAGTACTTCTGAACTGAGTATATTGGGCTGAAACATTTTGATTCAAAAACTTAGAAATGTATATTATATATATTACCCACTTGTGATTTGATTTAAAGCGTAGGGTAGTTGTTCGGTTTAATTAGTTGTTCTGTTATATATTAATTGTACAGGTCAAATAAGAACATAGGAGTGATCGTTGCCGTTCTAAGATTTCTTTGTTTGCATTTATATATATTAATTATGTAGTGTTCGGTGATGAGATTATAATGAACTTAACAAAGATGTGTTTTTTTTTTTTTTATATATATATTTTGTTATGTTTTAAAAGGATGATTCAACCACATTTGTGCTTTCCAATTAAACAATTATACATACCTTCAGGGTAGCTCTAGCTTAAAGTATTTCATGGTTTAGATGGTCATAAAATGTGCATAATGAAGCCGAAATACATAAATTAAAGGATTATAGTAAGGTGGCGAGGAATAGTCTAAACTCGATTTAATCAGAGACTGATCAGCACTGTAACAGTTGGTACAAAGTTTTTTAAATTTCCATGCCGCACGGTACGTACGTATAAATTGGTTACAGATATGACATGGCTGGAAGCCTGGATGCTATTAAATTATTAATCAAGGGAGATATATTGTAAGGTTTATTTCATTAATGCTATATAGTTCTATTTATCCTGTTTCTCCCCATCCCTGTTTTTCTGAAAAAACAACGATGTTCAAATTCAGAGGTATATATCATCAATACTTTTCTTGTTTCCCTCGATCTTCATTTTTTATTTTTTTTTGAATACCATTCTCAGTGCAGTAACCGACCTACTGAATTAAGATTGTTAACCTTTTCAAGAAAATTTTAAAGACATCAAAATTATAATGTTCAATATTTGCGGCCATCCCATGTTAATGAAAAAATGTCAAAAATAATACACAATTTGAAAGAGATCCTTGAGCCATTTTAGTGAGAAAAAAAAAAAAAAAAAAGCGCTTGAATAGTTGCGAGTAAAAATATAAAAGTGAGGCTATGGTACTATTAATAGTACAAAATGGTCCGTAGTATGGCTCCATATTGTGTTTTTTAAAGTTTAATTGATCAATTCAAACCGCTCAATGTGATCTCCATATGTTAATATAGTTTTAGACCAAAATATATATATATATTTTTAAAATTTTTTTACTACATATTTTGATATATAGAAAAACAATATTTTTGAATGGTCTATAATATTCATATTAAGTCATTTTCTAATTATCTAAAAAAAAAGTAAAAAAGCACCAAAAATTATAAAATTTGATCTACAATAACATTTATATATGGAGATCACGTTGAGCAGTTTGGATTGATCAATTAAAGCTTAAAATTGATAACATGGAGCCGTAGTACCGACTACTTTGTACTATTAACACTAGCCTCACTCAAAAATAATACCAAAAAGGAACGCTAGAGGAAGGGCTTGAACCTTCGACCTTGTGGTTAACAGCCACACGCTCTAACCAACTGAGCTACTCCAGCTTTGATGCATTGCTTAATGTTATGCACTCAAAATTTCTATATAATGTGGCTCCATTCAAGTTTTTGTGTTCTAGTTCTAGACGAACCATTCATTCACCTACATCTATATTTCTGAATATTTTGTTTACAAATATCATAGTTTGGAAATCTTTTTTTCACCAACGCAAACACATGTCATCCTGTAATACATGTGGCTTCACTCCTTTATTTTATTTTATTTTTTATTTTTGTGGATGCAACCTACAATTTGTTAATATTTATTTTATGGGAAAAAAAAAAGACTTACTACATTTTACTTTATTTTATGACTAAAGTTGCAGTTTAATTGTTGAGGCAATCTTTCAACTATCAAGTCGTTGATATATATTAATTGTACAATCACAGCCATGTAAAGCAGCTGTATATAGTTCGTAAAAGGAAAAAAAAAATAAAAGAGCCTTGACAGTAGGCGAAATTGTATTGTCCGGGATATACCTTCAATTTTATTAGTCTCAATTTTCCAATGATGTGCTGTGCCTACGGGCTTTAATGAAGTAAATGGGCCGTGAAAAAAATAAGGTAGACAATTCTTTGTTTTAACCTAGAGAATGGGCCCAAATGATCAGGTTTAGCAATTGGATTTTTACAAAATACTGCAAATTCGTTGTATAAGCCATTTAATTTATCACCTATGTGGAGGATAATGTTTTGTTGGGCAAAATTAAACATTTCTAATTTGTAAAATCAGATCAAACAAGTACTCCCACTTCAAATAGAGACTTCTTTAGTTTCGTTATGCATGTTGGCCATGTTTGGTTAGAGCATATGAGGAATAAACCCCTTATACCTCACTTAAGGAGCCAAACATGGATAACAATAGAGGGAATAAATAGGATTTATGGCTCCATAACTTAAAGAGTCATGAGAGGTGGTGTAACTTATTCCTCCTCTTTAGCTATGTGGGCCCACAAATTTTAATGGGTTAATAAGTTTCATC